>OY804595.1:13255920-13653583 GCA_963680895.1 Fragum sueziense | reverse complement strand
AAAAAAAAACATTGTGGGAAATGAGGAAATTGCTTATCACAAGCAATTTCTTTATTTTCCACAATATTCTCAGAGTTCTCCCCAGCCTAATAATGCTACGGGTCACAATGTGAAACTGCCACCGCGGGATTTTTTGGCATCGGCGAATTCCTAAACTCGAATGCCACCGGGCGATTATCTACAAATCGCTGCGAGTGGTCACAAATAACTGCCAGTAAATGCCGCATGACGGGGCCCGGGCGACGGCATGCGGTTTCAAAGGTCCCGAGGTGCGCGTGTCGGCAAGAAGCAGTCAGGTGGCAGGCCTGCCAATGGTCAGCTTTGAACTGCCACCGCCCGGTGACCTGCAATATTTCACCTGCCACCGGCCGGCAATCAGGCGTTTTAACTGCCACCGCCAGGCGCCCACCCGATAATCTCACGGGGACGGGCTAGTTTCCGAGGAATTTAAAATCTACACTGCTCTCAAAAGTTAACATTGCTCTCAAAATATCTAAAGTCTCAAGTAGGTTGAATTGTGAATATGCCCCCTAAATGCAACGAAAGGGTAAAAACAAGGCGCCAGCCCAAAAGACCTTAGACCAGAACCCGATCCCCAGGAACTACTACAATCGCCATGTCAGACCATAATTGTATAGCGGATGAATGTTTCCCGATTTATATTCAGGGCCGCAGTCTGCACTCGGTAGATCGCCGTCCTGCCACCTACCAACACTAGCGGCCGCCTCCCTGCTGCCTTTCAATCTCCGCCCTGCCACCGGCAGATATTTAGAAATCGGACGGTGGTATGTCAATGGCATGACGGCGGCAGGCCGGGTGAAGGAAAGTGGCAGTTACAATTTCCGATGGTCTTCAAGCACTAAAACCGAGTAAAAATTGCGCTGCGGCATGCCTGCCACTTGATAGCAACCGCGCGACTTCGAAATGCACCCAGCCGTAGGCAGGGCGACTTGCAAATTTGGAAAAAATCAGGCGGTGGCAGTTAGAATTCTAACTTTTTGTTAAAATACTAACTGCCACCTGGCGACGTCCTAAATGCCAACTGCCGCCTCTCGATGTTGCATGGCACGAATTATTCTAACATCGCTTGAATCTCATAAATGGTAAATTAGATTTACTTTAAAGATATGATTTGTATACATTATGGTACAGAAAATATTGAGACAAAAGGAGAAACTGCTGATTATCAGCAGTTTCTTCTTAAAATTATTTCAATGCTTCCCAAGCCATTTCTAATATGGACGTCAAAACCAGGTCTTGTTTGGAAAATGGTTAAGGTAGTCCACTCCTGATTAACTCGAGATCGGAATTATTCAGGCAACGTTGCAAACATTCAATGAAGGAACATTCTACCACTGAATGTTTACCAAATCGCCCAAATAGGTGTTTGTATACGTAAAGAATGGTAATGAAATGGCCTGAAATATTGCAATGTCGCGTGAATCTAATAAGCTGAACCACCCTAAAGGCAAAAATCAAATGTTGACAATAAGCATTTTCTTCAAAATTTAATCTGCTAATTTTCCCAAATATAGTCTATTTTGGAAGTCAAAAGCAGATCTTGTATAATAAAATATTAAATTGAAAGAGAAAAGCTCCATAAATCGAGGCTCACTGACACAGAACAGCCTAATGACAAAAAAAAAATTTGACCAAAATTTTGCAGGTGCGAAGAGACTTGTGGACGAATTGACAAATACGGATTAACTCGACTTTTTCCATAGTTGCAACAAGCAAAACACTTTATTTTTCATGGCCATCGAATAATTCAATAAATATAAATGGTTACTTACTTGAAATGTGTGAATTCACTTCAGAATTGGTGAAAAATTTATCGAATCGCGATGGGTTGTTGTTGTTCTACGTTTTGCCGTAAAGCATTTTATAGAATCAGTCGGGATGACGTCATAGCCTCACTTTCATTTTTTCATCGAGGGTACAACCTCGGTCTTTATCGTTACGGGATACCAACTTTGAGGCAGATTATTTCAAAAATCCATCGTTAAAATTCATAAACAAAACTCTTTCTTTAAAGAATGGGATTTAAACTTTCTAACTACCAACGCATTTTTAATAATCAGGCGTAGTCGTCGAGATATTAATGCTGAAAGTTGGTTATGCTTCAACGAAAAAGACCGAAGCTTTCACCTCCACCGAATGAGTGCAGGTCCGCTGACGACGTTTTTGATTGGCTGAAAGAATTGTGCCGACCGGGTCAATACGACATCAATTTTCGGAAGGATTTGGCGGGAAATAAATTCTTGGTAACCGTAAATGCATATTACGGTCGTATCCTGAACGCTGATTGGCTAATTTACGGTAACCGAAATTGCATATTGCGGTTATGTTCTGGACGCTGATTGAACTACCGGACATGGTCACAAACTGTGAAATAATTTGGTTAGAGGGAACTAATTGTTTCCCCATAGACGACCAATATAACGTTTTGGCATGTAGCTCAGCCCATGAGTATGCAATAATGTAGAGTCATACCTCAAATTCAAGAACAATCCTTCATACATCCAAAACAATCAACTTTAATATGGGTTGAACCCTTTTATCACTGACTTTTTGGCCCCTTTTTGACATGACCCTCCCGGAGCAGTCATTTTCAATGGCCTTTTCACAATATTCACCTACTTTTAAAAATGGCTCTGGAACTGCCAAAATGTCTTAAATTCTGAAAATAAATTACTGCAATTGTTTGCCAGAATATCAATTTTTATAAAAATAAATATAAATTCTCAAGTATTCTATTATTGACCAATCAGAGCTCACCCTCAGCCTTGTTTATAGTGCGGACAAAATTTTGACAGATGGCGGGAAAATGTATTGGTTCCCTCAAACCTTTGGACAAAAGTCAAAATGTTACAAAACAAGGACACATACATAGGTTCATTCTACATGCCACACAGAAACACCCACGACATTGAACAACTAGGGATCTCACTCAGTAAACTATCAAACTCTCATTCACCACGACATATTGTACTAGCCGGTGACTTTAATTGCCCCGACATAGTATGGGATACACTTTCAGTGCGTTCTGGGGCCCAAGATAGAGAGGTAGGCCTACAACAGGCCTTATTGGACCTATCCATCGAACATGGTTTAACACAAATCCACGAACAACCCACACGTCATGAAAACATCTTGGACTTAGTTTTCACAAACAATCCATCTCTTATAAAAAACTCAAATAGTAGGCTATCCCCGGCATTAGTGATCACGCTATGGTTGTAACAGACTCTTTCTCTAAACCGTTCTACAACAAGCAAAAACCAAGGAAAGTTTTCCTCTACGCTAAAGCAAACTGGGACAATATTCAAGAAGAAATGTTAAAACTATCCTCGTCTTTAATCGACAAGTAGGCCTACAACAGAGGAGATTCGTGTGTGCATGATCTTTGGAATCACTTTAAAAATTCCATTAACACGGTATTGGAGCAGAATGTACCAACAAGGATTTTCAAAAACAATAATTCACTCCCATGGTTTAATAAAAAACTGAAACAGCTAGTTAGACGTAAAACAAGACTATATAACCAAGGAAAGAAAACCAATCAGTGGACGGATTACAGGAAATTCCAAAAACAGTGCAAAAAGGAGTTTAAACTAGCGGAAGTAAACTATATTAACAAGATTATACAGGATGGGCTGGACAATAACAACACCAAACCCTTCTGGAAATTCATTAAATCGAAGAGACAAGACAGTATTGGTACACCCCCCCCCCCCCTGAAAAAGAACGGATCGCTTGTGAACGATGCAGTTGGTAAATCTGACATATTCGTAGACCAGTTCAAGTCAGTCTTTACTAAAATCACCAGCAGAGACATGCCGACGATGTCAACCAAGTACAAAAATAGGATTAAATCCCTAAATATAAACCCCAGTGGTGTAGAAAAACTCTTAACATCTATTAACATCAAAAGGTCAACTGGACCTGACAGCATTCCAAATGTCATATTAAAAAACTGTGCTAAACAGATTGCCCCAGGCTTGAGTACCATCTTTCAGCGCTCGATAGACAGCGGGGAACTTCCGGAAGACTGGGTCAACGCGAATGTTTCACCAATATACAAAAAGGGTGATGTCCATCTCCCAGAAAACTACCGTCCTGTGTCTCTAACATCTGTGTCGTGTAAGATTCTTGAACACATAGTATGCAAACACCTACTGGACCACCTCAATAAACAAAAAATCCTAACCAAGCTTAACCATGGTTTCAGATCAGGGTTTTCATGCGAAACGCAACTATTAGTGACGCTGAATGATTTTCTAAAAGCAAATGATCAGGGACTTCAAACGGACGTTATAATCCTAGATTTCTCCAAGGCGTTCGACACCGTGCCTCACCAGGAACTCCTATATAAACTCCAGCACTATGGCATAAGTGGCCCCATACATATGTGGCTTACATCATTCCTAACAAAGCGACACATGCGAGTTGTAGTTGAAGGCGAACATTCTAAATCTGTATATGTGGAATCCGGCGTTCCCCAGGGAACAGTGCTAGGACCATTATTATTCTTTGTGCCATATTAATGATCTCCCGGACTCAGTAACTTCCAGTGTAAGACTTTTCGCGGATGATTGCTTATTGTACAGAGCTATTAATACCAGAGAAGACCACTACAAACTTCAGAAGGACTTAGTTTCTCTCGAAAAATGGGCCAGTATGTGGGGCATGCGGTTCAATGCCAAAAAGTGTTACACTCTCAGCATCAATAATAAATCTTCCCATTTCTACAGCCTGGACAATCACATTCTACAACAAGTGTCTGAAAACCTGTATCTAGGAGTTATACTTTCTGACAGCCTTAAATGGAAACCGCATATCCAGAAAATATGTAAAAAAGCGAACTCAACCATGGCATTCTTAAGAAGAAATCTCAAAAGTTGCCCCAGACAGTGTGAAAAGTCAGCATATATTTCTTTAGTGTGCTCTATTTTGGATTATAGTGCCATTGTATGGGACCCATACTACTCTCAAGACATAGACAAATTAGAACGGATTCAACGGCAAGCAGCACGATTCATTACTGGTGACTACAAATCACGTGAGGCAGGATCAGTAACAAGTATGCTCCGGGAACTGGAACTCGAACCTCTTCAGGAACGACGCAGCCTCAGCCGTCTTGTCTTCTTCTACAAAGTGGTCGAGGGGCTGGTACCGCCTATACCTCCTGAGGAATATCTTGAAACACTACGTCCAAAACGCCAGATCAGAGCTAAGAAATACACTAACTTTGTCTCAAACAACATCGTAGAGAGACAAGTAAACAATAACGACAGAGGATTCAAAGTGGGTCAGTGTAACACAGAACAATATAAAAACTCTTTTTTCGTAAGAACAACCATCGCATGGAACCACCTGGACAATTCGGTCGTGCATGCTAAGTCAGTTGAAGGGTTCAAATCTGCCCTTCCCAAGTGCTACTAAGCACTACATGCTCTCTCTCCCGGTGTGTTATGCTGAACAGGCCCTACACCGTACACATACAGATACAGACAGATCTTGGTGGATATAAGAGAAAAACGTGCGGCACGAGCATGAACACATTTCGAAATTGAAAGAACGTTCTATTGTAAAATGAGTTGTTATAAAACCTCGTAACTACAGCCTGATTCACGCTGTAGTTACAATGTTTTGCAATAATACCGACGATGCACCGCTAAGCGAGAAGGCTATTTCTCCTCAAGCTTAGATGTAATGAACCGTTTACTAGGCTCCGCCCTGTCTCCCGAAAAAAATCAGAATATACGAGATCTTATAACAAAACCTATGAAATACTATTTTGTTTGTCCGAATTTACGTTACGATTTACTGGATAAAATCTTTTCCTATTAACGATCACATCCCCATTGTTTGTCTTAAATTCTATGTTGGGCGGAGCGATCTGTCGATTGGCGTTTGGTCAATTCCGTTTGAAGCAGAGAATCTGGACAGACGTCACGCATTAGATGGACGTTGTTGATTTTTAAAAAATCAACAGATAAAAAATTATTGAAGATAAACCAAAATTTTGGTTTATCTTCAATAACTTTTTTATCAGTTGATCTTTTAAAAATCTACCACGTTCATGTTATTCATGACATTTTTCCACATTCTCTGCTTCAAACCGAATTCAAATCGGTCAATTATTGACAAAGTAATTTAAGATTATCGGAAATTCTAAGTCACGTGATTATACACCGTGTCTTTCCAAAACGGGAATAATTTGGATGGTTCCACTTTGGCCTCAGCTGCAGACGGCTAAAGAGATTCAAAATATGTATCGATACACGCAATATTTGTCATTAAAAGAACACAGAAAATATCAGGATAAAAGGATAATCAATATGTACTAATTTCACCGCAATGCTTCCCACAACTTTATTTCTAAATGGGGTCGTTTATCCTTTCCCAACGTCAAATAACTTTTGAAAGACTGAACGGATTTGTTTCCTATCCTGTATCAATAATATTAAATGATTCTCCGTTAAATATAGCCACGTTCGTTATATGCCCGTCACAGACAAATGTATGTTGGACCATAAGTTCTAAAGTAACTTTTTGATTGAACTTCCGACCTTCCCATGACATTGAACATCCTACATATACTGACGTCAAATAAAAACGCCTCAGCTCAAATAAATGTCCGATCATTCAGTAAATCTGATTGGAGATTACAAATACTGATTTCCATCTGTAAATTTGATTATCAGTTCTGTTGTTGAAAAAATGATGATAAAGGATTTCCAGACTTTTTTAAGGTTTACGCACTGAGAATGAAATGCAGAGCCAGAGGCGAAATTTGAAAAGTGACAGTAATTTCTTAACTGTGCCACATTTCCATTCCAAATACAAACATAAGCATTATGTATGGTTTAGAATTTTGAATTGATGCATACTTATGGAAATATTTGACCAAAATGTTTAAAATTACCTCCCTTGCCTATGAATATAGATTAAAATAATACAATGTATTTGTAAATTATGGTGAATCAAGTTATGTGAAGTGTATTTATAAGTGTGTGTAATTTGATGCATTTCATATGGCTAGAAAGTGGTGTTTTCATTCTCAGTTCGTAAACCTTAAGGTTAAAAATGAAAGGAGTTAAAAAGAGTTACTGTTTGTTCAGAATCTAGGAGTTAAAAAGAGTTACTGAGTGGTAATAGGTTAGAGTATGAGCAAAAAGATGCAGAAAGACCGTGTTTCAAGCGAGTAACCATGCGCTATTTATCCACAATAAGCGCATGTATATTGACATTCTAACTTTCCACGGCGCTGAAAAGTTTGCAGTGTGTTTACAATTTGTGTCTATCAAAGATTTATTTCCGGTACCTGCAAAAGCCGTGAAATTTCGTTTACAGTCGGGTGATCATGTGACACAAAGGTATCTAATACAAATGGCACGTCACGCTTAAAGGGACCTTATGGGAAGTTCATAAAACAAAATTATGAAAAACGACTTTAGAAACTGAATATATATATAGTATACCTCACGGGAAATGACTTGGCAGAGCAGCCCATGTTAATCGAATGGAATGCTCTGCCAGGTCAATTCTCGTCCGCTATAAGATAGAGAAAAATATTCTAGACCCAGAAAATTACCTAAGAGTAATGAGTTTCGAATCTTTTCAGTCTGCGCTGTACACACAGGCTGGATATTGTATATACTTTTATACTTTGCAGAAGGTTCCCCTTTAGTGCGACGGGTAAAAATTTTGAAACATTCCGATTTTCACGGAATTTCAGCACGTGCCTGGTTACGAATAAATGTTCAGCTGTCTCCCAAAATGAAAAAAATAAAATTGTTTTCAATAGCGTTCGGTTTTCTCGTGAAACAAATACGTCATCGTCACGCCTCACTGGTCTAAAATAGATTGGGAATCCCTTATCGTACAAATATGGCTGTGAATCTCGCGAAGATTTTCCACGTACAACTTGCCGAAGATGACAGTCTAAGAGCTGGATGGCCGTAATCATTTGTTGAGAAACATTCTTATTCAGAGTTGAGAAGGTTGCTGCACTGTCGTTTACTTTTTAAGATCGGTAACTTTGAAATAAGCAGTTGAAAAGTAATGTTTACACATACTGTCCTGTCTTGGCTTCGTCGTGCCGCTCGTGCGTACTCGCTTACCCTTTCCAAAACGACAACATGTCATATTGGGGCAAGGCCTAATGATGGATAGACTATCGCAAACTCGCCAAGGAACTTGTCTAAGCTGTCTGTTTAGTTTATTCAGTAAAATCTGATGTCTTTTCAGTTGTAATTTTGTCTTTCATATCCGTTAAATTGATTGATAGAAAATTAAACCAGACTATTTCTATTTTTATCGTCTATCAGAAACTATGTTGATGACGTCACAATCCCAAACGCCCCTGCTCGGTACGTGGAGTACTCGGAGTAGATCCGAGAGTAGATTTTCGGCACTTGATTGGGTTTTGGAGTGAAAAGAGTTTTCCGAGTATAATACTACGTTAGGGCCACTCCGTTTTACTCGGAAAACTCTTTTCACTGGTACGGCTGGTACCATAAACAAAGCATGCTTTTGACGTTTACAACCAATTTATCTGAAATATCAGCGGATATCTTCGAGTTTTTGAGTTCTGAGCTAGAGAACATACAGAATGTGAAGGTATCCTAGAATTTATAAACCGAAATCCAGAGATTAAGCAAAATGTTTACCAAAACAAAAAGTTAGATGTGTACGGCGAATAGAACATGATGCGTACGGCTTATAGTAAAATTACCCAAATTATGTGTACGGCAAATAGTCATCGAAAAATCGTTTAAATTGAACGTGTAGAAAGGGCCACAATGAAAAACCGAGCCACCTCAGAGTGCCCAGAGTAAGAGAACCGCTGAGATAAAAAAGCAACATTAAAACGCACATTTATTGACAGACAATAGCTCTCTTTCAGTAAATGTACTGGCTAGCCACAGAGGCCCTTACAACTAGCCGATACAGGCTTTACGTACGCGCTCGAGCGACTAGCCTATATTCACAAGCCGTACGGGCGTGTACGTATAGCATACTCTATGTGGATTGTCTAGTCGTATGGTCGTACAGATAGATACAATTGATATTAGGTAGTGTGGTCTTTTTAGACCTACATAATCTCAGCAACGGAACCATGGCATGTGCAGTCAAAGACAAATATAAAGCTTCTTTCAGCGTTTTACGATAACATGTTCGTACAATGTTTTACCATGAAACCCAACTTTATATAGTCAAAATGAAGTTTACAGTGGTATACATATTTCCTTTTTTTCCCTAAAACAAAGATTGGAATTTAGCCTTAGTATTCCTTAGAAGTTAGAACCGACCACTCTCACTGACCTTAATTTCCAACACACAATTATAAATACACTTCACATAAGTTGATATATCTTGCCGGATTTCAAAATTGTGCTTCAAGAAGGAAATAATTTACAAAATTTTATATTATTTTACTCTATAAAGTCACATACAAGGAATGTAATTCTGAACATTTTTGTCAAATATTTTTATAAGTATGCATTAATTCAAAATTCTAAACCGTACAGAATGCTTAATTTTGTATTTGGAATAGAAATGTAACACAGTTTATTAAATTTTGCTGGCACTTTTCAAATTTCGCACCTGGCTCTTCAGTGGTGCTAATGATGGGTTACATGTACCTAAAGAAACAAGATCCACATTTGCCATTGAATTTACGACTGTAAGCTCAACAATTACAAGCATAAAGCAAATTAGTAGCAGATCTGGTAAAACATGACAATCTAAAAATTCTGCAAATTTTCCAAAAACAATTGAAATAATCAAGCTAGAAGTTACCTAGCCTCGTGTTTGAAATTTATTGTTTGTCCGGTAAGTCTCCGAACGTCATTGTGTGTAGTTTATGTACACAGTGACGTCATTCGGTGGTGTGATGACGTTTGCTATGTATAATGTGACTTTGTTTAGTCCTGTTGACTTTAGGTGTAAAATGTCTCTATTTTATCGCAAAGTTAGACTTTTTTTTAGATTATGCCTATTTATCTGCGGGGAATTCAAGTTTTTGTGCCATATCTTATTAATGAATACTAAATTTTCAAGCCTTACCAGATGAGGAAAATGTGGAGGCTGCGGGTCCGATTGAAATGGGTCACATGAATATCAATGAGGAAATCCTGGAAAATGTAAACACTGGCGTCTCTCGGTTAAATCAAGAATTTTGTAAAAATGATTTTATGTTCTTTGAAAAATATTCATAATATATTTGAAAAGTTGGATCATAGATAAAGTGTGTGATTTCTTTTTGTTATTGTTTTACTTTTGCGTTATGAAGATAGTACCTAGCGGTTTGATAGACGGAATGGAATGGGTGCACAGACTTACCGGACGTGCAGACTCATACTGCATAACTATCTTGATTGTGTAATAATTCATTTCTTGATTTTAAAAAGAAATGACAAATATACGACGTAAATCTCGTTTACACATAACGACTATTCGCCGTCCATGACTTTGACTATTCGCCGTCCAAAAAATACCAGCAAACAACTATTCGCCGTATACATCAAACATTTTTGTTACAGTAATTAGGGGCAGAAAAATATCAAACGAACATAAGAAACACATGTTAGATAAGGCAAAATGGTATTAAGAATAGGGAATGGACCTCAAACCCGAAACACAACCTTGTTAACCCGATAAAACATGTGTTTTCGCGACACGATGGTCTCAAATTCCGGTACCAAGCGACGAAAAAAATGTCTAAGGGCAGCTATTTCGATACACAGGACAAAATAGAGCCACACGTCGTTTTATTTAATCTCTTAACTATGTGCCTTGCATGCACTGGTAAGCCTGTAGTTAATAATAAAGCAACGATAAAGGTCAAAACTTACCACTCGCCCCGCGTTTATTCATACTCTCGCTTCGCTGGTAATCTATTTCCGGTGTTGATGATAGACGGTGTTATGGCAGTGTTGATTTTAAACATTAATTCGCAATGCGAAGGTGATTGCAATTCTTGTTTTGCGGTTTAAAGTTTAGCTGATTTTTTTTAAAAGGAAATAGACTCGTCCGTACAGAAAAAGTTGCATTTGAGAGAACGGTGGTCGTGCGGTAACGTCGAGGTCTCAGAACCTAGGGAACCGACGTTCGATCCCAGCCATCGGCGTATCTTTTTCATTTTTTTTAATGAAATACTTAATGCAAACAAATATCTAAGATCGTTTTTTGTATTTTACCTTACTTAAAACCTTTCCAAACAAAATTTTAGATTGTTCCAAATCAATTACTTCATAGATGCAAACATAACTATTTGAAATAAATCTAGCTCCATTATCGGCCTGTCCGATCAGACCCGATGACGATGTGTCCGAAATAACCCGTCGTTGATCATTGACTAAGCAGCCAGTCTACAATATTTCCAGTCTATTTTTTTTTTATTTTTGGACTGACTCATTTGACGCATCACTTTATCCATTTTTGGATAAAAATCACTACGCGGTGCGCATAACTCCAAGATCCTGTCACCAAAAAGTAGCAAGCAGAAAATTGCAACTACAAATACATTTGCAACAAAATAAAGTTTGATTTTCGTCTCAATTTCATCTAATAAAATAATTAATTCAAATTAGATTATTCATTTTACTCTATGCAAGCATATGAAGCAAATATGCCGCGTGACAGGAAGTCATGAGGAAGTACCACGTGTATGCATTTTATGGGCGCTTACATCTTGAAAGTAGTTAACCCAGAATGCCCACCAGAGATAGATGGTAATCGACAGGTGGCGACATCTATTGGTAGATATTGGTCGTTGATTCATTTTGTTTTCCTCATGGTACCCGGTTTTATACGCTTAATACATACTTCTCATTACCGATGCCGGGGAAAAGGCCTAGAATTTTCTGATTGTGGCATACAGTTTTTCTCTGCACATATCTTAAATAATAGCTGACGATCGCTTAACTGTCCAAATTTACCCGACGTTACTCTACAGCAGAGTGGCAAAATGGTAAGAGGGATTCGGGGAAATGTTCATCGAGGTTGCGATGTTTTTCAACCATTTAACGGCATGCAATGTACTGCAATAGCCTTAGTTGCTTTATTATTCCTTTCAGCTGATGTTAAAGAAGTTTGATTTATTTTTTTCGTTAACTGCAAGTGAAATTCCTTCTCCGGCGACTTTGATGCTTTGCATCAACTTTCTCTTGTTGTATAATTTGAAGGTTACCATGTCAAACGTCTACGTATTTTTTTCCATTTATACAGAACAAAAGTGAAAACGCTACACCAACGTTGCTTGTCATATTTCTTCTAAATACAACAAGAATAAAAATCAAATGAAAGTGTTTCGCATTCTTCTTTGACTTGGTTGTTGATCTTAATTACGGGGTCGAAACAAGGACCCTGTAATTGTGACAGGGGTACGTTTTTCATTGTACAATTTGAACTGAAATTTTACACAATCTAAACCTTCAGAAATCTAAGGAGACATATGCAAATTATGCCGGACTGCACGGAAAGGTAGTCTTACAACTTACCAGTCCCGAAATGTAAAGACGCTTGTATAACATTGTTTGAACGTTTAGAAAATGATGTTTGAAAAGCAGAATTTGCATAATGTTGCAAAGCTTGAAAATTTTACCATGAAATTAAAATCATTATTGCATGGACATCTGGGATAATTCGATACTTTTCTAGAAACAAGAAATCTTGCAAGGTAGCGTTTTCGCTTTTGTTCAGTATAGTTGATGTTGTTCAAGAAAGGGTTAGTAGCATGAATATCATATTTGCATTCGCTTAATATACCCTTTTGTACAAGAAAATGAAATTAAACGCAGACATTTAATATTGAAATAAATCTTTTATATACCCTATAATAATCAAATGCAGATTTCAATTTAACAACTTAAAGGAAATATTCTACCAGAAATATGCTAATCGACACTAATTAGACATTTGCGTTTCTTGTAAAATTTGGAAAAAAATAACCACTAAACAGATTTGCCTTTTAGGTTTATTATAAATTATAAACATGATTTTGAAGGTTTTCAATGTTTTCGTAAATAGGACTGACACCAAAAGTATATATTTTTTGTTCAGAAGAGGAATTGTTCATTTGTTCTTTGCAAAATCAACATGAAATCTGCTGTGTCTAACGCGGTGCCCAGATAATCATGTGACTCAGAATTTCCGAAAATGATCAATATTTATGCTAATACTTGACCAATTTGAATTCGGTCTGAAGCAGCTAAGGTAAGAAAATACAAGGAATGAGTTGGACGTTGTTGATTTTTGAATATTCAGCTGATAAAAAAGTTATAATTGAAGATAAACTATAATTTTGGTTAGGTTAACCCTATTTTTTTCAAAACTCCACAATGTTCATCTAATGCGTGACGTTTGTCCACATTCTTTGCTTCTAACCAAATTCAAATCGGTCTCGTATTAACAAAAGTATTGAATTTTTTTCTGAAATTGTTGCATCACGTGATTTTCTACTCGTATCTAAGCTCTCATTCAGGATACCGCTCATCTATCAAAGTTAATTTAACAAGAGCAAAACGGTCAGTAATTTTTCATAGTCGGACAAAAATTTACTCATGTCTGCTATGTTTATGAGTTATTATGATTTTCTATACCACCATGGGTTTCAACTTGGCATTAATTAATTTGCCAAAGTCTACAATAACCTTCCGTATGTCATTTTGCCATTTTGATGGCGATCACAAGCTATGGTTAGATTACTGCCTTTGCTCAGTTTCGTGACATGGTCGTTCATTGCATGCTACCAAACAGCAATGGTTTCACACAGTGTCTTTACCTTTTAGGAGATTCATTCAGTACATTTTCAGTCTACCTTCGCCAAAACATCAGCCGCGGGAAAAGTCATGCTGATGGTGATGAAAATGGTTTTGAAAGACAGTACATGGACTTATCACAAATTCTATATCTTTAATTTACCGACTTTCCATTATAAAGACCTAAATTACATAGCAGCCACCGTGATTGAACCAAATGTCGTAATTTAAAATCAACATAATGTTACAAGTAGTATTCATGAGCCCAAATGCGTGCTTTAACGTGCTTGGTCACCGTGCATACATGTATGAGCAACTAAGTCTATACTGCACATGGATTCTTGACGAGCACATGTGGAAAAGCCACAAAAGATTACAAGAACGCTTAAAAATGTTGTAAAAGCACATGCAATCGAAACTTTCAAATTTTGGAAGATCAAGTGTTGGCCTTTCTACAAAGATCCTGCGTGTATGGGGTCCCCCCTTTTCTCTACCATTCAACTAACGATATGAAAATGGAAGCAGAGCAATACCTTTTGAATCTTATTCAAAAGCCATGCCTCTAACTGTACCTTCAATTAGATCTAGTTCAACTTATCCTTATAGTGAACGCTACAAAATTTTAGGGTGGTCCAATCTGAAAGCAGTTTCAGTGTACAAATTATATGTGAAAGAAAGATAGGATTTGTGTACAATATAGCAGAGAAAATATCGAAACAAAAGGAGAAACTGCTGGTTATCAGCAGTTTCTTCTTTTGTTTCAATGTTTTCCCAAGCCTTTTCTGTTATGGACGTCAAAACAAGATCTTGTTTGGGAAAGAGTTAAACATATAACATAAAAAGTAGTAATTACAGCTTTTAAATGCTTAAAATCGGTACAGGCTGTAGTTATGTCGCTTTTAACGAGACCGGCGATATACTTGTTTCCCTTGCTGATATCTGTCGTCTGTATTGTGATTCATCAATCCTCCCGGCTTACTTCGAAGATGCAGTATCTATATGTATGTAAAGGAAGACAATTTGGTTTTTATTTGATCTTGGTTTTTTTGTTGTTTTTTTCATTTTCATCTCAAGCAAATTTCAATTTTGACCAGTGTAATATTTATGAAATAATAATTTATGCTTATCCTAATTTTTGAATTGCTTCTGCTTGATGATGCTCATATCGCTGATCCAACACAAACCTCGTAACTACAAGCTGAAGTTACGAGGTTTTTGTTGAAAGACGACGATGTGCTGGTTAACAATAATACTTTGCGTATAAAGTGGCAGACAAAGTGACTCCCTGTTGTATTTGTATAATGTAAACACGGTGGATAATCGCGTGATACAACAATTTTAGAAATTCTGCAATAATTTCGTTAATACGAGACCGATTTGATTTCGGTTTGAAGTAGAGAAGGTGTACAGACGTCACGCATTCGATGGACATATATGATTTTGAAAAATTAGCTTATAAAAAGTTATTGAAAATCAACCAAAATTTTGGTTGCTCTTCAATAACATTTTTATCAGTTGAATTTTCAAAAATCCACTATCTCCAGCTTACTCCTGGCATTTTCCCCAATTTCTCTGCCTTAAACCGAATTCAAATTGATAGAGTATTAACAAAAATATATACAAAAATATATATTGATGATATTACGAAATTCTGGGTCATGTGATTACCCCCCCCCCCCCCCTCCCGGTAAAGGATACTTGTCATGGAACGAAGGCACGTTTATGATGAACTTTTCAAACTTCAGGCCAATCGCGTTGTTTGTCACGTCACTCTCAAACGCTTTTATGAAAACATCGTTAGTTAGGCAGCAACCCTGTAATGAAAGAGACGTTTGTTTGAAACTGAAGCATTGCAATGGACGTACAGTGTGGCACTCTGTATCCAATATAGGAAGTGTCATTTACAAAGTAGCGTTGTGTTTCTACATTTTTGGTCTACTGCTACAAGAACTATATAAGAGTTTCAAACATAGAACAGTCCAATAGGCCGTGAAAGGCTGATACAATAAATGAGTAAATCCCCGTACTAGCCGTGCCGTTCTGTTATGTACCTGTAGACTACACACCAGCCCAAATGAGTCAAAATGAATTCAAGGCGGTCCGCTTCGAACCATATCGCTGCTTTTTAACGAAAACCTCGTAACTGCAGCTTGAACCAAGCTGCAGATACGAGATTTTCGTTAAAAAGCAACGATATGGCGTAACTGACCTGTATTCATTCTCAGACAAAACAAACCATTGGTATTTACTATAGTATGTTATTATTTACAATTCAAGGAAATTGCCATGGGTAAATATCTGGTCTTATCAATGGACCAGCTGCATCGCTACATCTACTGGTTCCCGCCAAAGATAGACCATGCCGATTGTTTAACCCTTTCCCAAACAACATGATTTTGGGCTGTTCCACTTTGAAAGGTGTTGCAGACGACAATTTTGAAGTCAATAAAGAACGGATATGTGTACAATATTTGCACAGAAAAATTGAGACAAAAGGAGAAACTGCTGGTTATCAGCAGTTTCTTCTTTTGTTTCAATGTTTTCCCAAGCCTCATCTAATAAGGTCGTCAAAACCAGGTCTTGTTTGGGAAAGGGTTAATTGTAGGTTAGATAGAGTAAAAAAGTGTCATCAACTCGGCCGGTCGATCGACAAGGCTTAGTGCAAAATAGAATTGTGGCCTAACCCCCCCCCCCCCCTTTTCGTCGAAATGAGACAAAAAAGGATGTGTTTAAATAGTGATGTTAGAGCAATGAAACCTGCTTACAGGAAAAACACGACTTATCAAGATTATTATATGTGCAAATTGAGAAAAACATCGTCGGTTACTCACCCGTGATAGATATTTTCCGCCTGGCGCCATGATTTTCAGTGATGACGTCATGATCTGTGTCGATGTTTCTATGTCGTTATCGTAGGCTGAGAAAAGAAATAATCGAATAATAAGAAGTGAAGTCCTGGTGGTAGTGAGCCTAACATGAACCCAGATACGCTTGTGAGTATGAGTAATCTGATCAATATCACTTTCATTATTTTATTTCTTCTCTGATTTAATCAATTCTGACATATAGCCTACTATGCAAAAAAAATAATTGAAGGATATCGAACTTTCTTCGGTCATAACTTTGTCATAGTGTTTGGTCAAGGTAAACATATTCTTGCATTTGACATAACATTCAACCCCTGGCTCATCAGAATGAAAACTGTAACTTAAGGATCACTAACTACAATACAGTTGCATGCCAAATGTTATAACCCTATATACCCAAAAGTCAGAGTCCAAATTTCCCTGTTGATAGATTCTTCTGAAAATATCGTCTTACAACGGCTTTCCCTTTAAAAGAGACAAATGAATGATTTGAATAGCTTTGTCATGTTTATTACCACCAGAATAATGCCGGAATATCCACCAATATATACGGACAAATGACACCCCCTTGCCACTGCTTTTAAAGTTTCGAAGAATCTCAATGACCAAGGTTGTAAAGTAATGTGCAAACCTGTGGCCCGAAAGTAAGCAATAACTTTGCACGAATCCATTGTGAAAAATGTTTCCTCTTACCACGTCAAAGTTCTTAGAACGTTTGAAAACTTTTGGCATAGACGGTACTGCCGTTTGGAACCATACTGTACCTACACCACCCAAGCGTGACGTAAACTAAATTTTCAAATTGAAAGCATATATTTTTTTAATTTTTAAGTGCGAGTATTCTAAAACAAATCAAAGTAACACCGAATGAAAGAAAAAGGAAGGAATTTAAATATCCCTCAATTGTTTTGCTTAGTATATTTGCACAATTAATGCCGACAGTCAGGGAAAGGGAAAATGAAATATTTTACTGACAATAGTAGCATATACACTTAAAGACACCTCCAACGCAAAACTTTCATTTTTCATCATAATTAATAAATAATGCAGTATATTTTATTAAATCTTAAGCTAATGTAAATCAACTGCGTTTACATGTTTTCTGTAAATTTCATCAAAATCGACTGATCCGAACATCAAAAATATTTTTTTTTTCACTAAGACTCAAATATGAAAAGTCACAAAACCCAAGGCGATTGCAGAATTCACTAGCCTCAAAGCAGCGTCGCCAAATCATGCTCATATCTCATACCACTGCTTCATAAATTTTGATAACATGCTTTCACGTGCAAAGGAATACTAGAATTAAGTTGCACCTATTTTGTTTAAGAAATAATATTTTGTACGTGTCAGCATTGCACAAAATCATAGAATTTGTTACCAGACATTAGTTTTTCGCCCTTTTGCTCCAAGAAATTTTCAACAACTGGAACAGGAAAATAAAAGGGACGAGTTAAGAATGATCCCGCAAAGATTCATCATCAATTATGCTTTATCAATGAGAAGGGGTGTCTTCGTGTCATTTAGGTCAATGACGGACACACAGAATGTTAGCAGAATGTCACAAACTTTTCTGCTCCTACATGAATAACATGAATTTACGTTATCAGCTCGCACAGCTTTTTTGCGACTTTTTGTTTTCTAGTCATATTATATGAACTGCAAATTTAGTTATTTCTTTTACATGTTTCTTTATGAAAATTACAGATATTATGCAATTGTAAATTAATTAAATTTCTTGAAAATTTGATGAAAATTGGTTCATTAAATTTCAAGTTATTACCAAAAAGGTAAGTGTTGCGTTAGAAGTGTCTTTAAGTGTACATGTACGTCAACCTAGACTTTTAAACAATGAGTACAGCATACTTTCAACTAAAAGGGCCAATTCAACATTTCGTCTTTTCTTCGAATGTTTTCCAAAGATTTCCCATTCTAAGGAAGTGGAAAAAAAGCATTATTAGTGAAATAAATGAGGGAAGTAGCCTTACCAACTTCTGTGTTAATGAGGTACTCGGACAGATCGTTGATGACAAAATCAAACTGTTCTCCAGAAGCTAGACATTTCTTGAGGACATCTTGACAATCTTCTATTAAAATCTAAATACAGAGAGTAAATACTCGAGTAATATTTAGCACATCTAACATAATATTTATTAATATAACACTTGTCAAAAATTGAGGCAAAATGAAAAAAAAATTGAAAATCAAAATGTTCTCCTTATGCCTCAATAGTTTGCCCACAGTCCAATCTCTATCAAAACGGTTAGGTTGGCTTGAAGCAGTTATCGAAAGACACAATCCTAAAACATTACTGTTTTGGCAAGTTTATTTCATACTATTTGTTAAAAGTGCTTGGATACTACTGCTCCTGGTTCCTCGTTCATTTCTGTAAAATAGACCCTATGTAACTATTTTTTTCTTTTATCATCTTATTTCGCTTGAAACCAACTTTCCATCGATGTATTTACATTTCAACTTTTGGCGTTGAAAATGTCTGATTAAAACGCCGTTTTGCGCATTTTGTAGGCCCTTAGTCATTCGATGTAAATGAACCAGAAATAGCTTTTAGGTTTTAAAGATATCAATGTCATGATTGTAGCTAAAAGTTGAAAAAATTGTCCTGTAGTACCTTGAGGGCCGTTTGGTCTGTAGATTCAAGGTGACAAAGTAATTCATGAGTAAAGACAAGAAACATAAAACCCTCATGTTGATGTTCCGCGTCCTTCTTCATGTGCAACAATGATTTCCATGTCTTTTAATATCTAATAGGTTGTCAATAAGTAGGAAAGTGTTAAGCATACAGTTCATTGATAAAGCTGACTTTCATGACAAAAGCCACTGGTATGCGCTATACATATTTGATAAAACTGACTTAAAAATCGTCTGTCCTTTATAGATAATTGAAGATATGTAAATATTTTAAAAAAATGTCGTTTGTGTCATTTAAGGGTGATTTCTACAAAATTAAAGAACTTTGATGAGAAAAAATCTCAAAATCTTAAATATACTGAGATGCAAAAGAAAGTATACACATTTTGTTTGTCAATATGTCTCTTAATTTTCATCATATCGACTCAAAATTTTGTACAATGCATTTCTACACATAAACCATTAATATTAGTTGATCATCAATTCTTTGTAACAACAAATCACACGTTTATTTTTTCCTAACATTATAACACAATTCTCAGTGGCTGGTAGAAATCCACCAATTTGCCTCTTTTGCATAAGGGCCCATTTTTCTATGTCATATCATAATATGAAAGAAACTTGACACTTTAAGCACTTAATCAGATGACTAGGAACATTCTGCGCAAATTTGATCAAAGTCCGTCAATAAAATATGGTAAGGCACTAATAATGTATGCATGAACGTTTCTGACTAGGCACTTTCTGTGAAAACTCTACCAAAATCCGTTCATAAATGTAGGAGATATGTCAACGTGAATACTTGCATTTATTGATTTATTTATCCCTTTTCGATGGCGCTGTGTGATATAAAAGAAAAACCTTCCCAGCAGAAGGAAGAACCGATAGACGGATAGATGAAGGAGGTTACATCAAAAAACGACAACCTCCAGTGGCATTTAACATTCGTACACAGTCTATTAGTAGTTTCCTCAAAAAACGTGGAAGAACTAAACGTGTATACTTATTTTTGCATCTCAGTATATAAAATTTCATCTTACCTTATAATTAGGGCCTTCCAGCTGATCTAATGCACTACCACAACATTTCCTCATATATTTACGACAGGCTTTAATGACTTCAATATCTATGTTTCTGTGGTTAAGGAAGACAAATTGTTATATGCAAAACGAAATGCACATAGTTTAGCGCTAAACGACTGTTCACCATCCATATTAATCTCTTAAAACAGAGCACATTATCTCTTCATTCTATTACGATAAAATGATACTCTGTTCCCACGTGGTCATTTCACGTCTAATCTCGGTGCCTTGCGGGATTTCGGAATCCAATCGTTGGCTGTAAACATCAAAACATTTGAAAAATCTGATACAGATTTTTATTGGCTGAAGCTTCAAATTACTGGCTTCAGCCAAAAATAGAAGCGATGTAATGTATACGTAATCATACAAGATAAAACTAAATGATTTTGACTCGATAATTCAAATATTACCGGCTTCAGCCAAAAATAGAAGCGACATAATGTATACGTAATGATCATACAAGATAAAACTGAATGATTTTTATTCGATAACTCAAATGATGTGCTATAATTAGATTATGACGACCAAATAGGCTGTTGGTGTATCAAAAACGGCAGAGGTCATATTTGATGGTTTAATCAATAGACCTAGGCTTTGGAGAGTACATCCATATTTGCCTTAAATGACTTTTATGAACTGGGATTCAACGCCGCGTCCAACAGTGTTCTTGAACCAGTGTTAATATAACCATTTGTTCCGTGTAATTCTCGCACCAGTGCAGACATGATCGTATTTGAATCTCTAGAATGTCATCTCACTGAGATGATTCAGGATCAATGTT
Source organism: Fragum sueziense (assembly GCA_963680895.1). Classification (NCBI taxonomy): domain Eukaryota; kingdom Metazoa; phylum Mollusca; class Bivalvia; order Cardiida; family Cardiidae; genus Fragum; species Fragum sueziense. The sequence continues at coordinate 13,632,432 of OY804595.1, read as the reverse complement.
ATCTTTGAGGAGAGAAAGATTACTTATATATATATCAAACGCCAAGGGCGTGTATTTGTGTTCGAACTCACGACCCTTTTCTTTGCAGTGTGATACAAATGAAACCCATCGCATAAGTATTTAACCCTTTCCCAAACAAGACCGGGTTTTGACATCCTTATTAAAAAGGCTTTAGAAAACATTGATACAAAAGAAGAAACTGCTGATAACCAGCAGTTTCTCCTTTTGTCTCAATATTTTCCATGCTTTATTGTACACAAATCCAATGTTTATCAACACTGCTTTTGTCATCCGAAGCACCTTTTGAATTGGATCACCCTAAAATTCTGCCGTCTGGGAAAGGGTTAAACGAGTCTAGTATTTGGAAAGAGTTTACACATTTAATTATAGTCAAGCATGAAAGGATATTTCCGCCATGACGACATATTTAGGAGAGAGTTTGAGAAGCTCATTAAGGAGTCCACCATCTCCCCCACCCAATATCAGCACGGTCTTATCCTTGAACGAGTGACGTGACGTCCCCAGTATTGTATGTGTGTAGACGTCGTCAGATTCAGCAATCACTGTGAATAAATACAAGAAACGTCGTTGTTCACTCTTAACCAAATAAGTCTTGTTGTGTCGATGGTTTTATCACAGAACGAGTGACGTGACGTCCCCATTATTGTATTTTTGTAGATGTCGTCAGTTCGGCTATCACTGTGACTAAAACAAGAAACGTCAATGTTAACGCTTTACCGAACATACCCTTGTTGTAGTGATGCTTTTTCACGGAACGAGTGACGTGACGTCCCAAGTATGGTATGTGTGTAAATGTCGTCAGATTCAGCTATCACTGTGAATAAAAACAATAAACGTCGACGTTAATTCTTAACCTCTACCGAACAAACCCTTATTGCATGGATGGTTTAATCACAGAACGAGTGACGTGACGTCCCCAGTATTGTATGTGTGTAGACGTCGTCATATTCGGCTATCACTGTGAATAAAAAACTTACATAAACTTCTACGTTAAACGCTTAACCGAGCAAGTCGTGTTGTATTGGTTGTGTAATCATATAACGATTCATTTATTGGGGGTTTTACGCCGTTTTCAACTGCTTTGGTCATATCGCGGCGGCTCATAGAACGAGATACGTGACGTCCCCAGTATTGTATGTGTGTAGATGTCACCAGATTCGGCTATCACTGTGAATAAAAACAATAAACGTCGACGTTAATTCTTAACCTCTACCGAACAAACCCTTATTGCATGGATGGTTCAATCACAGATCGAATGACGTGACGTCCCCAGTATTGTATGTGTGTAGATGTCGCCAAATTCAGCTATCACTGTGAATAAAAACAGTAAACGTTAACGTAACCCTTTACCGAACTAGCCATTGTCGTATGAATGGTTTATCACAGAACAAGTGACGTGACGTCCCAAGTATTGTATGTGTTTAGACGACGTCAGATTCAGCTATCACTGTAAATAAAAAGAAGAGATGGTCGTAAAACATTTATGCCCCCTTGAGGGTCTACCTTTGATGTAGTCAAGCTCCAAGGTCAACGCCACAAGGTCCAAGGTCATGGTCAAATGTGAATGGTCTTGGTACGAGGTGTCCGTGTGTGAAGTATCGAGGCTGTGTGTAATTTGACATGAGATATAGGCCAGGTTAAAGTTGTTTAAAAGAAGGTCAAATTTCAAGGTCAAGGTCCGAGATCACGGTCAAAGGTGAAAGGTCTTGGCTGGAGGTGTTCATGAAATAGCAAGGCTATATGTGTAAAAACACATGTAATATAGACCATGTTTTTTTAGTCCAAGGACATGGTCCAATGTGAACGGTATTGGTAGGAGGTGTCTTTGTGTGAGATATCAAGGCTGTATGTGTGAAAGGACATTGTATAGAGGCCAGGTTAACGTTCTTTTAAAATAGGTCAAACTCCAAGGTCAAGGTCATAACGTCCAAGGTCATGGTTAAATGTGAATTGTGTTGGTAGGAGGTGTACACTTGTGAAATTTTAAGGCACTATGTGTAGAAGAGCATGAGATAGAGGCCAGGTTAAAGTTTTTTTTTAAAAGTAGATAAAGTCAAATGTGAATGGTCTTGGTAAGAGGTGTCCATGTTTGACATATCAAGGCTATATAATATGTAATAGGGCATAAGATATAGGCCATGTTAAAGTTTTAAGGCTCTGGACAAGAATTAAGTTTGAAAATCGACAAAGGGCAATAACTCCAAAATTATGATCTACAGAGTAACGGTTCTTATGCACTGTACATCTCCATAACGACAAACGGCAAGGTTAGTATAAACAACAAGCCTGATTGGCTCAATCTAAATCATATGTTTTGTTACACAGTTTACAAAAAACGTGGCCCTAAGATCGTTGATAATACGGGCCCCTGGTTATAAGGTCGGTTTTATCGTGAAACGAGTGACGTGACGTCCCTGGTATTGTACCTATGTATAATTATGTCATTAGATTAATCTATCACTTTGAATAAACCAACATTCCAATATTTTATTCAAAATTATTTTTTTACAATACGTTCTGTGCTTTTATGTATATATAGAGTCAGCCAAATTAGTCATAGTGGCGGCATTCAATTTGATTTGAACGTGTGTCGTTTTTACACATAAAACTGCCAGATGATTGAACACGTGTTTACTCACTTATTTCGTCATCAAGCACCAGCATCCCTCCATATTCTTCAGTACCGTATATTTTGATATTCTGCCATTTTGACTCGACCTCTGTCAATATCTTGATGGAAGAGTGGAACTCGAACAGCGTGTCGTCACCATTCAGGAAGTACGGACATATAGAACCACGACGAAGGCGAGCTGGAATACTGTAGAGAATAGAGAAGGAGTACATATTTTCATTCCCACAGAATAAAGCTTAGACAGATGAAATGTTTGTAAACTGTTCATTGATAATCAAGAACAAGAGCTGTCCGAAGACAGCGCGCTCGACTTTCTAAGTTGCTTAGTATAAAGGGGGCATAACTCCAAATAGAGTGGTCCCAGGGTCATGGGCCCTGATAGTAAGGTAGAGGGTGTGATGGTGAATAAGTATTCCAAGTTTGGGTTGAATCCCTTTGATAGTATGGAAGTTATTGATGTTTGAAAAAACTTTAACCTTGGTTGCAACGCCAACGCCGACGCCAACGCCAACGCCAACGCCGACGCCCGGGTGACAGTATAAGCTCTCATTTTCTTCGAAAAGTCGAGCTAAAAATAGACGTCTACAGGTGGAAAATACATGATACAAATAACAATTCCGAACAAGTGAATAATAGTAACATATCGAAAACTAGAGGTCCCGATAATTCACTTGGCCGAGCAACTCTAGCTATCTAGGGCGTGCATTTTCACTTGCTATGAACACGCTACGGGTGCGCTGATAATTATTGAAAAATAGTTCAAGATCACCATTTCTTGTCGTTTTACAGACATATAAATGTCTGGGACGCGTTTGGCACACGTTGGCTAAACCATTTAGGTGTGATATTTTAGGTGTGACGGGACCCTAAGGTGTGATTGAGGCATTTTTAAGTGCAGCTTGATATTCAGTCTTGACTGAGATGCAATTTAACTTACATTCTTGTGTATTTACACTTGGTACCGAATGATGTTTTGATTTCATTCTCTATCCGCTTGATATTCTGAAAAAAAATCGTATCCGAAGAAACAATGAAAATCGAACATAAAGAAAAACTAAAGCTGAACATTTTTGAAAATTTTGAAAGATGAAAAGTGAAAACAAAGCGTAAAACTGACTGGACTTTGTTCGATTGGATGGATCTTAAAAGCAGCATCAACTGATAAAATAGTTAATTACGAGCAAATTTTACCAGTTGATATAAAAAGGATAAACCACATCTAGAGAATCCCTGTCATTTTTTATCTTCCCAGCTTTGAACAAACCTTTTTCATATCGGTCACGTATTGACGAAATTATTGAAGATTATCTGCCGTTGTTGTTGTTGTTGTTGTTGTTGTTGTTGTTGTTGTTGTTGTTGTTGATGTTGATGATGATGATGATTCACGTGTTTTACTACCGGGATTATTATATCGTCATGACACATAATATTCAGTACGTTTACCAGGCGGCATTTCATGTAAAGTTATTTGTATAGCGGTTCTTTAGTTACAAACTGGATATCTAGTGTCACATGTCTGTGTTAACCAAACAACAAAAATGTAGGGTGGCTAATTTTCAAAACTGATACAGGTTAGTATTTGTATAAAATGTAGCTCAGAAAATTTTGAGGCAAAAGAAGAAACTGCTGGTCATCAGCAGTTTCTTCTTTTGCTTCGATGTTTTCCCATGCATAATCTATTAGGGACGTCAAAATCAGATTTTGTTTGGGTTATGGTTCAGCAGTTGACCAGTCAACGTACCTCAAATTCGACATTATCCCTCGTCGCCTCGTCTGTTGGTTCTGCAGCTACAAACGTGATATCTAGGGTCACTAGTCCATGTTTATATATCTGAATCACGAGGTGGCTGAAATACATACATGTACAAACGTGATATCTAGGGTCACTAGTCCATGTTTATATATCTGCATCACAAGGTGGCTGAAATACATACATGTACAAACGTGATATCTAGGGTCAATAGTCAATGTTTATATATCTGCATCACAAGGTGGCTAAAATACATACATGTACAAACGTGATATCTAGGGTCACTAGTCCATGTTTATATATCTGCATCACAAGGTGGCTAAAATACATACATGTACAAACGTGATATCTAGGGTCAATAGTCCATGTTTATATACCTGCATCACGAGGTGACTGAAATACATACATGTACAAATGTGATATCTAGTGTCACTAGTCCATGTTTATATATCTGCATCACAAGGTGGCTGAAATACATACATGTACAAATGTGATATCTAGGGTCACTAGTCCATGTTTATATATCTGCATTACGAGGTGGCTGAAATACATACATGTACAAATGTGATATCTAGGGTCACTAGTCCATGTTTATATATCTGCATTACGAGGTGGCTGAAATACATACATGTACAAATGTGATATCTAGGGTCACTAGTCCATGTTTATATATCTGCATTACGAGGTGGCTGAAATACATACATGTACAAACGTGATATCTAGGGTCACTAGTCCATGTTTATATATCTGCATTACGAGGTGGCTGAAATACATACATGTACAAACGTGATATCTAGTGTCACTAGTCCATGTTTATATATCTGCATCATGAGGTGACTGAAATACATACATGTACAAACGTGATATCTAGGGTCACTAGTCCATGTTTATATATCTGCATTACAAGGTGGCTGAAATACATACACGTACAAATGTGATATCTAGGGTCACTAGTCCATGTTTATATATCTGCATTACAAGGTGGCTGAAATACAAACATGTACAAACGTGATATCTAGCGTCACTAGTCCATGTTTATATATCTGCATCACAAGGTGGCTGAAATACATACATGTACAAATGTGATATCTAGGGTCACTAGTCCATGTTTATATATCTGCATCACGAGGTGACTGAAATACATACATGTACAAACGTGATATCTAGCGTCACTAATCCATGTTTAAATATATCTGCATCACAAGGTGGCTGAAATACATACATGTACAAACGTGATATCTAGTGTCACTAGTCCATGTTTATATATCTGCATCACGAGGTGACTGAAATACATACATGTACAAACGTGATATCTAGGGTCACTAGTCCATGTTTATATATCTGCATTACAAGATGGCTGAAATACATACACGTACAAATGTGATATCTAGGGTCACTAGTCCATGTTTATATATCTGCATTACAAGGTGGCTGAAATACAAACATGTACAAATGTGATATCTAGGGTCACTAGTCCATGTTTATATATCTGCATCACAAGGTGGCTGAAATACATACATGTACAAATGTGATATCTAGGGTCACTAGTCCATGTTTATATATCTGCATCACAAGGTGGCTAAAATACATACATGTACAAATGTGATATCTAGGGTCACTAGTCCATGTTTATATATCTGCATCACAAGGTGGCTGAAATACATACATGTACAAACGTGATATCTAGGGTCACTAGTCCATGTTTATATATCTGCATCACAAGGTGGCTGAAATACATACATGTACAAATGTGATATCTAGGGTCACTAGTCCATGTTTATATATCTGCATCACGAGGTGGCTGAAATACATACATGTACAAATGTGATATCTAGGGTCACTAGTCCATGTTTATATATATGCATCACAAGGTGGCTGAAATACATACATGTACAAATGTGATATCTAGTGTCACTAGTCCATGTTTATATATCTGCATCACAAGGTGGCTGAAATACATACATGTACAAATGTGATATCTAGGGTCACTAGTCCATGTTTATATACCTGCATCACCAGGTGGCTGAAATACATACACGTACAAACGTGATATCTAGTGTTACTAGTCCATGTTTATATATCTGCATTACGAGGTGGCTGAAATACATACATGTACAAATGTGATATCTAGGGTCACTAGTCCATGATTATATACCTGCATCACCAGGTGGCTGAAATACATACATGTACAAACGCGATATCTAGTGTTACTAGTCCATGTTTATATATCTGCATTACAAGGTGGCTGAAATACATACATGTACAAACGTGATATCTAGTGTCACTAGTCCATGTTTATATATCTGCATTACAAGGTGGCTGAAATATATACATGTACAAACGTGATATCTAGGGTCACTAGTCCATGTTTATGTATCTGCATTACAAGGTGGCTGAAATACATACACGTGCAAATGTGATATCAAGGGTCAATAGTCCATGTTTATATATCTGCATTACGAGGTGACTGAAATACATACATGTACAAACGTGATATCTAGGGTCACTAGTCCATGTTTATATATCTGCATTACGAGGTGGCTGAAATACATACATGTACAAACGTGATATCTAGGGTCACTAGTCCATGTTTATATATCTGCATTACGAGGTGGCTGAAATACATACACATACAAATGTGATATCTAGGGTCACTAGTCCATGTTTATATATCTGCATTACGAGGTGGCTGAAATACATACATGTACAAATGTGATATCTAGGGTCACTAGTCCATGTTTATATATCTGCATCACGAGGTGGCTGAAATACATACATGTACAAATGTGATTTCTAGTGTCACTAGTCCATGTTTATATATTTGCATCACAAGGTGGCTGAAATACATACATGTACAAATGTGATATCTAGGGTCACAAGTCCATGTTTATATATCTGCATTACGAGGTGGCTGAAATACATACACGTACAAATGTGATATCTAGGGTCACTAGTCCATGTTTATATATCTGCATCACAAGGTGGCTGAAATACATACATGTACAAATGTGATATCTAGTGTCACTAGTCCAAGTTTATATATCTGCATCACAAGGTGGCTGAAATACATACATGTACAAATGTGATATCTAGGGTCACTAGTCCATGTTTGTATATCTGCATTACGAGGTGGCTGAAATACATACATGTACAAATGTGATATCTAGGGTCACTAGTCCATGTTTATATATCTGCATCACAAGGTGGCTGAAATACATACATGTACAAATGTGATATCTAGGGTCACTAGTCCATGTTTATATATCTGCATCACAAGGTGGCTGAAATACATACATGTACAAATGTGATATCTAGGGTCACTAGTCCATGTTTATATATCTGCATCACAAGGTGGCTGAAATACATACATGTACAAATGTGATATCTAGGGTCACTAGTCCATGTTTATATATCTGCATTACGAGGTGGCTGAAATACATACACGTACAAATGTGATATCTAGGGTTACTAGTCCATGTTTATATATCTGCATCACAAGGTGGCTGAAATACATACATGTACAAATGTGATATCTAGGGTCACTAGTCCATGTTTATATATCTGCATCACAAGATGGCTGAAATACAGATCAGCGAATAAGGATTTAGGTTCGTCCACCCCTAATGAGATTCACGCGACCGACGTAGGATTTATTGAGGCGACGTCGTTAATATTCTCCTAATGTAAAATACGTTACCCGAATAGGTAAAGTGTATACGTAATGAATGTTTACGACGTCACATAAAAAAGTTTCGACATCGCATGAACCTCACTAGAGTTGTACTACCTTTAAAGAGACATTTCATTCCAATTTCAATTTTTTAAAGTATGTCTTGATGCCAAGATTGGTTATTCTAATGAGTATAAATACTATTAGTTTTTTGAAGTTGTTGCCAATAAGCGAGATACACGCATTTAAAGTTGAGACATAATCGATAAATTGCATATTAATCCAAACTGTTGTCCACAACAATTTGTTCAATTTTAACACAAAAATATAAATTTCTAGTAAACGGCGCAATATCTCGGCTTGAAATTTTCAGAATTTTCATTAGGAAATATGCTCTTTCAGATTAAAATAAAAGTAAAATTTATGACAAAAAATTCTGAAATGTCACTTTAAGTCATAATAAAACTTCAATCGATATCGCCCAGGAATGAACTAATCCATCAATGCAAAATTAGATTAAATTAAATTAAGGCTATTGTGAACTTTGTGTCAATTTGAAAACATTCTAGAAGGAGAAAGGGTAACATTGTCAACCTTTTTACTTTGAAAATGGCTATTCTGTCCAATTACTAACAATAATTGTGGTTATCGCTTCACTAAATGTAGGCTATCATAAGTGACAGAAAATAAGTGGCCGGTTGAAAGGTTAGTATATAAACTTATCAAAATATAGACTTTTTGCCGTGATGTAATTTCGGACAAACAATAGTATTTCGTGGATGTTAAAATAAAATCTCGCAACTACGGCTTGATTCAAGCGGTAGTTACGAGATTTTATAACAACACTGACGCTTTATCAAAACATAACGTAAACTTAGTCTATTTTTAGCACAAAATTCATTGCCATTACCTTCCATCGTATGAGGACGCCACAATAATTCTGTCTCCGTTAGCCGTGTTAACGTCAGAGATAGGTCCCGTTACTCCGATACATTTGCTTGGTAATTCATGAAGTATTGTTGAACATTCTGTGAATAGAAACATATGAGCCAGGATCTGGAAAAACGTCCCTTATGGCATTTGAGAACAATATGGTTTCAGGTCAGCCTGCGTATACACGCAGTCTGACCAGGAACCATGTCGTTCACAAATAGCTTCCTCATGGTCTGTAGCAACCATTTGAGAGTTAGTAACATGGATGTTGGCTAGACTGCATTTAGACAGCCTGATCTTGATACCTGGCTGTCTCAAAAGCTATAGGCCCTAAGGGACGGTTTTTTTCCAGATCCTGGCTCATTATATACTAAGCAAATACAAAAACAAATAACTTTATTCAAGTACTTAGGCCTCTGGCCCATAAACATAATACATGATGGTATATAAACAGTAGAAATGACGTCATCATAAGGACAATTGTCATAATAATATATGAAAAACAGATAGGTAATATTAGACAATAGAATATTGGATAGCGTCGCAAGGAAGTGCAAATACCATGTTGTACAGGGTATTTCCACTTAATTACCACGCTACTTGTTGGATCTAAGGTTGTCATGAAATCATACAGAATGAGACAGCAATATAACATACTTACTAACTTACTTACTGCAGAAGATTTGATAAGGAAGGGCAATGCTTAACAATTATCTTTTTTATTTAGACAGAATTAATTTGTTGAATTCGTTTTCTTTCTTCAAATGCTTCTAGTAGAAATTTGGCAACTCTTATAACAGTATCTCGTTCCTTTAACATCATTATATCATAGAATGTCATTTCCGTTCTGTTTGTTAACCAATAAGCTCTGAAATGTTTTTGTCTTATTTCCTCATAACTGTTGCATTCAAAAAACATATGGTATTCATTTTCAATAACAATTATATCATTTTTATGACACAATGGACAGTATCTTCTCTCTCTGTCTATCCCCAGATGTCTACCCCGTTCGATCATTAGATCGTGGCTAGAGCATCTGAAGTTAGACAGAGCTCTTCTGTGCGAATATGATATGTCAATTGATAGATAAAATTCAGGTTCTAAAGCAGATTTAAATAATTTGTACGTAAGACTCTTTGGACTGCTTTCAATATCTGATGACCATTTTTGCGTAAAGGAATCGATCAGTCTCTGAGAAAAAGCTTTTAAAAACACATCACTATTTCCAATGTCATGTGCAATCCAGATATACCCAAATCCATAACGATATAAAACATTTTTAATACAAGTTGCCCAAGTAAACCTTCCTGCTTCATCAAGCTGTTTTAGCATTAAATAACACTGCTTTGGATACCTCGAATTGTCCATGTGTAAAATCTTTAACCAATATTTTATACAATAAACCATGTATGAAGCAAAACAGTTGAAGGGTATTAAACTTCTACAGCTATTTTAGAAACGTTGGCTATATAGAATGTGATATAGTAGGCCTACCCTAATGCTTTTTATTATAACATATATTCGCTTTCATATATTATGCTGTAATATCAAGTCATGCTTCAGTGGTCACGCTAAGATGGGAAAATTAGCAAAACAGGGGTCAACAACCAAACTCACCGTGTTCTTTGCGTGTCGTTTTTTTTTTCACATGAAGGCATACTCTGGGTTGCTTCATTGAGTGAATTAACACGTACCTGCCTTAAATCAATTCATTAAAAAGGCTTGAACGCTAGTGGACGATAAAACCGGAAGTCGTAGAGTGTGGACGTGAAAATTTGCGCGGACAAAATTTTTTGGAGGATCATCATCTACAACAGAATTTAATCACCAAAACCTCATGAAAATAACGGAAATAGCCTTATAATATACTATACCATCGTATTTCGGTCATAAGATACAGGATCGTCTAGATATATCCAACTATGGAACCAAAAGTATACCTTACCCACCTATATAATTAATGGAATCGTCCAACCGGAAGTTAATTTGTTTACTTCCTACCACTATTTTTGAACTGGAAAATGCCTCCCAACATAGCTGTCATAGCCTACTGATGGCAATTGTGATCCCTACACTGAATATTTGCTGCCCAGAGAGGAAAATCAGCTCGTCATCCATACCTCTAGGAAGCACCTCATTCATCACGGACAACAGGTATGATCGTTGCGATCTAGCGAACTTTCAAACAACCCTTTCAGTACTGAACAAGAACAAGACCACCAGAATAAACTGTAAGCATCCATCAATTTGTCTTTTATACTTGTTAATCATTCAGTGTGGTGATGTAGAAATCCAACCAGACCCCACTAACACTAAGTTTCCCTGTGGCATATGTACCAAGAGAGTTTCGTGGAATTCAAAAGCTCTTCAGTGTGATGGATGTGATATCTGGTATCATACGAAGTGCACAAATATCTCTGACAGCATGTACAGTATGTATGGAAAACAAGTGTTACCTGGATTTGTGCAAAGTGTGGTATCCCCAATGTTTCGACCTCGCACACAGCTGACCTTGCATCAGTTGAAACAACTAATCCATATGATCTACTCAACGGCCCCCTGAATAAACAACCATGTATGTCTACGCCTTGTAAGAGTTGCCCCCCCCCCCCCATTTACAACTCGGAACAGACTGTGTGAACATTCCTAGTTTTTCGTCTTATATGGATTGTAATTAATCCAATATCACTCCCAATACAGACAATTCCCCTTCTAAGCTATCATCTCATAAAGACAGTATTACCTCAGACCCCAACTTATCCTCTTCACTACTGAGTAACCCGGATCCCGTCAACACGACACGAGCATCAATAAAGATCTCTTCAGTTTGTAGTAGTAACAATCACAGTGAACCCTCATTTGACATCTTAGTGGTAAATTTCCAGAGTATTCGTAATAAAGAACTTGAACTTCATAATGTACTATCCAGTTTATATCCAGATGTGATCATAGGAAGTGAAACACATTTAAACCCATCAATCTATGATGCAGAAATATTCCCCCATGGTATCGAAAGTCAATATAATTATAAGATTTTCAGAAAGGACCGAAACCCAAACTCTTGCGATAAAAAGTGTGGTGGAGTGATAGTCATGGTGAAACCTTCTTATGATTGTGAAGAGTGCCCGGACCTAGATGTTGACTGTGAACTAAAATGGGTAAAAGTGACTACCAACAACAGAATTGAAATTCTAGTGGGAGTGTTCTATCGTGAACCAAAATCACAACTGGATATATTGAACAAACTTAATAACTCCTTGTCCATAATAAACAGCAGTGGCAAGTACAAGAAATGCATAGTAAAACTTGGCGGTGACTTCAACCTTGGCGATATATCCTGGGAAAGTACCTCTTCTCCCCCGGGAGATAGAGACAAAGCGCACTGTGACAGTTTGTGCTCCATAGTTCTTGATCATTCATTACCTACACGACAAGGAAGGATTCTAGACCTACTGTCTTCAAACTCCAACACTATACAAAAACACTCCATATGCCCACCCATAGGAATGAGTGACCATGATATGTTATTAGTCAATACTACTAGTCTATAACACCAGCTTCTCGCAAAAGGGAGTCAAGAACTGTTCCCATCTACAAAAAAGCCAACTGGGACCAAATAAATCAGGATCTGTGTTCGTATAGAGACAATCTGTTAGCTAGCCATAATAATTCATTGGATGTAGAACATATTTGGAACAACTTTAAATCTACAGTACACGCAACCATGGACAAAAACATTCCAACTAAGTCACTCCGCAAGAAAGCTGACCTCCCATGGATGTCCACAGAAATTAGAAAAATTATTCGGAAAAAAATAAGATGCATAAAAGACTTCACACCTCCCCATCGTCAGCCCTAAAACACACATATCAGGAAATCAAGAAAGACTGTAAATATGAAATAAAAAGGGCATACCACAAATATCTGAATGAAATGCTTGACCCAGACACAGACCAAAATTCAAAAACTTTCTGGAAACACATCAAGAGCAGGAAGCAAGAAACTACAGGGATAAGTACACTGAAACAGGGAGGAATTATAGCGGACACAGCCCAAGCCAAAGCTGACTTACTCAACAATCAATTCTGCTCAGTGTTCATACAAGAAGATCTATCCAACATCCCGGACAAAGGAGAATCGCCATTCTTTCCCATGCCAAACATTCAAGTTACACTAAAAGGAGTAGAAAAAAGTATTACACGTCTAAATGAGAAGAAAGCAACTGGACCAGACAAGATCCCTATCATTATACTTAAGAGGAATTGCGAAGTTGTCTCCGAGATCCTGCAGTACATATTCCAGCTCTCACTTGACACCAGCACAGTACCCGCTGACTGGAAAACCGCCAATGTTGTTCCAATCTTCAAAAAGGGAGATAGGTCAAAACCAGCCAATTACAGACCGGTGTCACTGACCTCAGTCATATAAAAAATGCTCGAACACATAGTGGTTTCTAACATAATGAAACATGTAGACTCGCAGAACATTCTCCACAACAACCAACACGGATTTCGCCAAAAGCGCTCATGCGATTCACACCTACTCCTCACTACTGATGACATTACAAAACACCTGAATGATGGATCCCAAGTGGACATGGCCATCCTAGATTTTTCTAAGGCGTTTGATAAGGTGTCACACCAGCGCCTCTCACACAAACTTGACTTTTATGGAATACGCTACAGCACAAGACAATGGATTGATTGCTTCCTGTCAGACCGCAGCCAGAAAGTCGTAGTCGAGAATGCTTCATCCGCCACTTCAAAAGTCACCTCCGGAGTACCTCAGGGGACAGTCCTTGGCCCATGTTTGTTTCTCCTATATATCAATGACATTGCCGAAAACATCACATCAACAGTTAGACTCTTTGCCGATGACTGCGTTTTATACAGACCTATCCATTCGCTAAAAGATCAACAAATTCTACAACAAGATCTCAACCTTTTGACAAATTGGAGTAATCGCTGGCAAATGGAATTCAACGTCAAGAAGTGTGTCATCATTCATGAACATCTCAACTACAATAAACAAACAACATTTTAGATACACAATGAATGGTGAAGAACTTGAATTGGTAACCCATCATCCTTACCTTGGTGTCGAGCTCAGTGACAACATGAAATTCAACAAACACATAGACAAAATTACCAACAAAGCCTCACAAACATTGGGATTCATAAAACGCAACCTCAAGGCACGTTCATCTATCGTCAAGGAAAAAGCTTACCAAACACTAGTGCGTCCAAAATTGGAATACTCGTCAACCATTTGGAACCCCCACCAGCAGGCACAGATTAAACAAGTTGAACAAGTCCAAAGAAATGCAGCCCGATTCGTCGCTGGGAAACCATTCAACCCTCACGAACCTGATAGCGCAACATCTATATTGACATCTCTCAAATGGCCACCTCTACAAATCCGGCGACAACAAGCAGATCTTATCCTTCTTTACAGAGTCGTACACAACCTTATAGCAGTTCCTTAGATACATACTTACCCACCAGAGCACTTGTCCGTTCTACTAGGTAGAGCCACGACTGGAAATTTATCCAACCACACTGCAGAGTTAATGCTTACCAACATTCCTTCTTCCCGAGAACCATACCGACCTGGAACAGCCTACCAACCAACATTGTGACAGCCACGAGCCTGGATGCATTCAAAGCCAATGTCCAGACGCTCACCATCCCATAAATAGACTATTTGTAAATTTATACAGTGTAAAGACATTTTTGCTGTATACCATTTTAATTTCATTACACAATCTACGACTGCACGGTTTTTAGCCCTCTTCAGATGATGTCCGTCGTGGCGTTGAAGAGTATTCCATTGAAGTTGAAGTTGAAGGATGAAAAAGCGCTGACGGGCCGTTGGTCAATTGAACGTATGGGAACGTCAGGTTGACGTCGCTGATAGATTTTGCGTTTTGCAATGTGTATTCAGTCGATTACATTAAAAGTATTACTAGACAGTTGAAATTATTAAACGGTGTGACAGGGGACGTAAGTATTTACGACGTCTATGGCTGATGACGGTTTCATTCCAAAGAACTCGTTACGTTCTAGGACTGCAAGGTTTTCACTCAAGAGTTAAACAGCTGTGCGAGGGGTAAACCTTAGAAAACGGCCCGTGATAAACGGATCAAATGTGGGCTTTAATCCCAGTAGGCCGTTGACAACTAACGCTTTAACACGACACCACTGACGTTTGGACCAGAACCAATATGAGATGGAACCAGCAGTCCTAGAGTACAGAGCTCATCGACAAACAAGGTTGGTTTCGGCCGTCGCGTGTTGCCAGCCAAATTCGTGTTTTTTCGATATGAACGAGAGATAACTCGAATAGAATGTTCTCACACGTGACGCTAATGGTGACGGTAACGTTATGGAGCTGACAGGAACCTTACGTATTCTAGACACAAACGTGTTCGTGCTAAATGACACTGACTGACCACCATTATACATGTATATACCACGTGATTGACCTACATCCTGTATCTTTTACACCGGAAAATAGAGATGAACACACGTTCATTGGCGGCGACGTAAAATTCATTGTCGTCATTACTGTAAAACACCATCTTAAACAGATTTTGGCTCAATCCATGGATTTACCATCCCATTAATTTAACATAACCTTAATCCAATCGAACATGATTAAAACTCGTTTGGTAGATATCTACGTGACCGACAATAGCATCCGACCAATTCGGCAAATTCAAACATTCACGTATTCGGGTTTGGTTTATTGGGGTTTTACGCCGTTTTCAACTGCTATGGTCATATCGAGGTGGCTGGAGCACCTAACAATGGATTCCTGTCGTTTCTCATACAAGTATTACCACAACACCCTAACCTAGCCTTCAGCTGCACTCCCACATAGGTTGACGATATCAAGCATGTATTCGCGAATGGAATACTGTACCGCAAGATGTGGTACCGGTAATTCAATATACGATGAATTTGTGACGTACTTGTAAGGCTTGAGTTGACTTCCTGGGTGAAAATTATTCCGTTATTCATGACGTGTGACTTTTCAGTAGTATGGTACTAGCGTTTAACCGGATAGTGTAGGGAAACCAGAAATGATTGCACTGCATCATGTTTTTCTTTTATTATCAAGATAATACGTTTTATGAAGTTGTTTATAGATTTTTGTTCGATTATATGCTTTTTTAATGCAAATATAGTGCAATTTGAAAATCCCTCTATTGTTTTGCTTAATATATTTTGCTACGTTCGAAAATGTCGTAAATACTGCTAATGCACTTACGGCATTTTCTAAATAATCTGACGACATTGTACTTAGCTCCTCACACACGCTAATAGTTTAACCTTTGTACACACATGTATGCATAATTACGAATATATTCGATTGCATGTCCATCAACGTATGACAGTTGTTAGGGAAAATTAAATGTAAAGAATATGAAAATCTATGTGTTGTTGTGGCTGTTGTTGTTGTTTTTGTTGTTTCTAAATACATTCTGTGCCTGTTAATCGTATTATGCAGTGGTGTGGTTATCCATTGCCTATGTCCAGTGCAACGGATGTCTTCTTGAAATTGACGAGGGTATCCCACGTTACTTTCCGTTGCCACGGGTTACAATCGAGATGCACGAAATAATTTGTAGATACGAATCGTAGTAATGGATTGTAATCCTTAATACTTTTCGTCTGCGGTCATAATAGTGTCACCGAAAGAGGAGAGTGTTTTGTTTCTATTGTAGTAATTGGGTCATAGATGAAAATCAATAGATGAAATAGATGTCGATCTGTATGTGTTTAACCATGTCTAAAACATACCATAATCTGTCTTATGAATTAGGAGACGAAATGAGCACATTATAGGAAATATATTATTTTGTACATGTAATCAACATTTTCTGCATTTACAACAATGTTGAGTGCTCCTCTACTGAATGACGCCTTGGTGTTATCATTGACATTCATTTAGTCATCTGCAGCAACTCATACGTTTAGTTTACAATTAGGTTTAGATTGAAAGTCCATTTACATGAATCATTAGGTTCGACGCATAATTATGAAGTCTTTACCCTTTCCTAAATATGAAAACAATAAATTGGTACAATTCAAAACAATTAACAAGCAATAGAATCATTGGTTTAGATGTAAAATAGGCATATGTTTTAGTACAAACAATATTGAAATTGCTAGTGATCAATATTTGCTCCTTTCTCCGAGTGCTTTACAGAGCTTTATCTTTCAAGGACCTGAAAGTAGACCATGTTTTGGTTAGTGTAAATCGGCGTTTTTGTACATTTTTACAAACCAAAAGTTGACATATAATGTGTGAAAAAGAAGCCGTCAATAGGAAACGATTTTACATATTTTCGGACGTAGTATTCTCGAAGTCGTTGTTATAAAATCTAGTAACTACCGCTTGGTTCAAGCCTTTGTTACGAGATTTATAACAACACGTATGGATTATCAAAACATTACGGTAATTCCGTTCTGTTTCTAGCACGGAATTCATTGCTATTTATACATCACGATAAATGACCTGGCAGAGCAGTCCATGCTAATCGAATGGAATGCTCTGCCAGGTAAATTCTCGTCCGCTATACATGTACCGAGCCAGGATAACTCAGTCAGAATCTGGTAACCCAGGGGCCTGTTTCATCAAAACAATTTTTTAACAGACGTATTTTTGACTTACCGATGTCTTAGATATCGCTTAAATCGATAATCGCATACCCCAGGTTTTGATATATTGGCGATAATCGTTTCCTATCCTAAACTTGTCGTACGTCATCGGTAATTCCAAAAGACGTCTTTAATAATGTTTTGATGAAACAGGCCCCAGCTAAGGCCGCGGCGTCTATATATTAGATTTATTATGATAAACTTTGAACTAATCTAATAAAATGAATTAGAGAATTTCCTGAAAATTCGCATAATTTTCCCTTTTCCTCTATATATTTTATGATACAACATACACATTTCTTCATTTAATATATCATAAAACCCTCTTACCTTCAGATGTTGTCGGATCCTCGTTTAATTGAAATGAGAAATGCAATGACAGAGCATCCATAATTGTTAGTTGAGTGAATAATCAATAATGTTTTTTTTTAAAAATAACTACCTACTCATTTATACGACAAAAATCGCAGTTCACTGAAGCGATGATGCACGATTTAAACTTGGTTTACTCGACCTAAACCCTTTCAAAAACGACAAAATTGGTGCTTGAATAGCAATGAATGTTGTGCTAAAAATAGACTATGTTTGTCGTTATGTTTTGATAACCCATCGGTGTTATTTTAGAAGATCATAATTACGGCATGAAGATGCAAATTGAGAATGTTTTTATTGCTTTAGTCCACCAAGATCAACCCTAGACAACTTAATAGGGTAAAAGTTTTCATCATTTTCTTTTTGCCTCAATATATGCCAAAAAGGTTTTGCTATCGTTTTTAGCTCACCTGAGCACGAAATGCTCAAGGTGAGCTATTGTGGTCGCTTTTTGTCCGTCGGCGTCCGTCTGTCCGTATGTCCGTCTGTCTGTCCGTCTGTTCACATTTTGTTGTTACCACTCTAGCACCCACAAATATTGACTAATGTTAACCAAACTTGGTCAAAACATGTATGACCATAAGTTCTCGGATGAGTTCGATATTGAGTCAGATCGGACTAGGAAATTTAGAGTTAATGTGCCCTTAAACGTCAAAAATGGCTATTTGTTACCACTCTAGTATCTACAAATATTGACTAATCTTAAGTAAACTTGGTTTGAGTTTATTGGGGTTTTACGCCGTTTTCAACTACCAGGGTTATATCGCGGCGGCTGGAGCACCTATCCGTGGGTTCCTGGTATTTCTCGCACCAGTACAACCACAATATCCAAACCGAGCCTCCAGCTGCTCTCTCACATAGATGATTCACATCCATTGGTGAGAGACAAATGACTTTTGTCAAATGTCAGAATGGATACTGGCCGAGCCGGGGTTCGAACTCGCGACCCCTGGATTGACAGACTCCGACGTAACCGACTGAGCTATCTGGGCTCGGCAAGTAAACTTGGTCAAAACATGTATGACGATAAGTTCTTGGATGAGTTTGATTTTGGGTCAGATCGGATTAGGAAGTTCTGAGTTATGCGCCCTTGAATATCAAAAATAGCTAGTTTTGACTTTGTTACCACTCTAGCATCTACAAATATTGACCAATCAAGACAAAACTTGGCTAGAATGTTGGTTCCTATACAACAATGAATGAGTTCGATTTTCAGTGACATCGAAGTAGGAAGTCTGGAGTAATGTGCCCTTGAATTTGACAAATTTGCCGTTTTCAGCTTTGCTTACACTTTAGCATCTACATTTATTGACCAATCAAGACAAAACTTGGCAACAATGTTGGTAACCATATTAAGATGCTGAATGAGTCAAATTTTCAGCTTGACCGGACCAGCAATACCAGAGTTATTGGCCCTTGAATTTCACAAAATTGCTGTTTTCGACTTTATTTTCACTCTTAAAACACAAATATTGACCAATCAAGACACAACTTGGTCACAATGTTGGTGACCATGAGATCTTTTATGATTTGATTTTTCATATTGATCGGACTAGAAAAAAACAGAGTTGTGTGCCCTTGATAGTGACAAAATTGCCGATTTTGTTTTAAATTTCACTCAAACAGCAATAAATATTGACCAATCAAAAAACAACTTGGACATAAGGTTGATGAGAATATCGTTATCAGAACAGAGTTATGCTCCCTGGATTATGACAAAATTGATGTTTTTTATCGACTTGGTTTTCACTTTAACAGCCACAAATATTGATCATTAAAGATTAAGAATGCTGTTTTCAGCTGGATCATAATCTCGCATCTTTAGTTTCGTGTTCTTGTCTTAGAGATACCTAAGTCATGTAAAAGGTGGGTCTTGTTCTGCATAGAGAAAGTTTCAAACTTCTATCAGGTGAGCGATCCAGGGCCATCTTGGCCCTCTTGTTCTCAAAATCCGTGCAAGTTTAGGAAATGGTTAAAATGGTTGGAGATTATCACGTGACGTCCATCTAATGTGACAAATGTGACTTCGTGCGTGACCATACTCACAAAAAGATAAAACTTTTTACCAAACAACACAATTTTGGACTGTTCCAACTTGAATTAGGTTGCAAACGAAAACTACAAGATGTTGAAATATCAAAAGTATACTGAACCTCAAAAATAATGCACCACTTACATGTTTCACTGTATTTTTAGTATGTTACTTTTTCAAACTGTACAACCACAACCCGAACTGATATCAGTTTATTCGTATCTGGTCAAAGAATTGTTACCTTAAAGCAATCAAGCATGGATTGGATTACATGGGGTTTTACGTCCCATTTCACAGCTAACGTCATATGGAGACGAGACCTCGGTTTAAAGTCTCATTCGAAAGACTGGAGAAGCGAGGGTCGAACCAGCGACCCCTGTGTTTCAAGTCCAGCGCGTTACCACTGCGCCACCTCCGCCCTCAATGAAGCATGACGAGTGCGCAAACGTGACTACCCTCTAAAGTGAAAGTCACAAAATCAGTATACTGCGTTTGACCAATTTGCAGAGCAATACAGTCTGTGCTTCGTCGAAGCATTTGGCGTGACTCTCCACTCTCCATGTATCACTTTGCACTTTAACATGCTTACCTGTTTTGAGCAGTTGGGGTCTTTGGCGCACCCCTCGGGCATTCCAGCCCTGTCAAACTTTGTGGGAAACGTTCTGTAAGCCATCCCATAATCTCATGATGTAATCCCATCATGTGCGCAATATACCATGACGTCATCACTGTCTGCAGCAAACAATCATCACGATTACGTTCGTCAATGAAAGTCTTAGCATTGTTTAAAGCATCGAATATTTACGACCGATGAAATGTTTGTAAGTTTTCTTTTTGTCGTCGACTGCATGTATAACTCCACCAGCCAAATTTGAAAGTGATGTATGTTTATCGTTTACAACCAATCAACCTGTTCGTTTATCACTTACACATTGTAAACGGTACAAATGAGAAGAATTTAATGGTTTAGAAACAGTAAACACAAAACTACGTCACGGTGAATTTTTGCTTGTGGATTTATACCCTATATCTCGTAAACTGATAAGCTGGTTTGAGCACGGGCACGGTGGGGATTGTGCATGCTGAGATGGGTAAATCTACGGACAAATTTGCCTCGCGTCAGGTAAGACATTTTGTAATAACTTCCTTATTTTTGCGTCAATTCAAAAACGGTTTGTTGCATGTACCCCGCCTTACTGAGCTCTTTCCTCCGATGTATGCTTTACACGAAACCTTTTTGTACTTTTGGCGAAAAGTGATCCCAACCGACCAGAAAAACGACAAAAAATCTGATCGTTTTTCAGGTCAGTTGGGATCAATTTTTGGGAAAAATATGGGGAGGTTTAAAAAAAGTAATACACTTGAGGAAATCGCTCAGTAAGGCGGGGTACATGCAACAAACCGCTTGTAAATTGACACAGAAATAAGAAAATTATTGCACAATTTCCTACTTGAAGCGTGGCTAATTTTGCCGTAGTCGTTATCATTTCGTTTTCTGGTCAGTTGGGATCAATTTTTGGAAAAATTAAAAGGATACCACAAATAACCCATGTATCCGAGGAAAGAGATTGTCAAGGCGGGGTACATGCAACAGACCTTTTGAAAATCGACAAAGAAATAAAGGAGTTATTGCAAAATATTTGACAAGATTCGAGATTATTTTTGTCCGTATTCGTTATCCATCCCAGCATGCACAATCGCGTGCAGAAAACCTGTTTACAAAGTTTGGACGGCTAGCGTCACGGATGAATGGGGTTTATGCTTAAGATTGTGTTGTGTGCATGTACCTAGTGTACGACGGATACCGAATGACAATGTGTCAAAAAATAATTTTGTTGAAAAATATAAAACAAGAACAAGTGGTGCATTATTTCTGAAGTTCAGTATATTCTTATTTTGTGTTAGAGAACATAAAGGAAAACGAATCAATTGCTTGTTGCAAGCAATTGACCAAATAAACGCCGTCTGTCAATCAAAACCATCAACAAGCAAATAGACGATCAGAAAACTACCACATCCCATTGTTTGTCTTAACCCTTTCCCAAACAAGACCTGGTTTTGACGTCCCTTACATAAAAGGATTTGTAAAACATTGAGACAAAAGAAGAAACTGCTGATAACCAGCAGTTTCTCCTTTTGCCTCAATATTTTCTATGCTATATTTTACACAAATCCTATCTTTAATGACATCCATTTTGTCAATTGTAGAAGTTTTTGAAGTGGATCACCCTAAATTTGTCGTTTGGGAAAGGGTTTTTTCGTTGCACGTGATATTGTATCGATCTATCGACTGACAATCAAAACAATCGACATGCCAATGCCCCCCTCCCCCATTGTTTGTCTTAGATTCTACATTAGACGGACGATCTATCGATTGGCGTTTGGTCAATTCCTTTATTTTCCGCAATGTTTTCACAAGCCTTTTTTGTGAGGGAGTAAAAAGGTGTCACTGTGCACTAATGGGTTGATAATATTTTGAATCAGTAGAATTATTGCACTTTTCCAAAAGATGGATTCCAACCAACCACATGGCAAACATCAGCTTTTCTCGACAGTATGGATCTTTTTTTTTTTTTTTTTGGAAAAGTACAACGAGTTTTCAAATAATTCATGCGTATGAGGAAGGAGCTCAGTAAGGCGAGAAATATGCAGAAAACCTTTAAAAAAATACACACAAATAGGACAATTGTTGCAAAATTTCTTACTCAAAGAGGAGCTAATTTTACCGTGCTTGTTTTCCATTCCGTGATATTTAAATGTCGTGACAATGCAAATGAATGTCCACAGCATCTGGTTTTGTTTTGAAATAGCACTTATAATGTCTTAAATCCCTCTTATTTTCTGCTCTCTCTTAAGGTTCAGTCACACTACAGCGTATGGAGCCAGCGTATGGGGAACGTATGGATTTTTGGACATACGCTTGTATATGCTGGAATACGCTGAAGGTACGCTAGGGGTACGTCAGTGTACGCTGATGTACGCTGAGGGCAAAAATATTTTTTGAACATGCACACAAATTTTCAGTGTATGCCAGCGTATGAAATTTAAGCTCGTCGTAAGAGTAAGAAGAGGGTTTGGTTTATTAGGGTTTTACCCCGTTTTCATCTGCTAAGATCGTAGCGCGGTGGCTGGAGCTCCTGACCATGAATTTCTGATTTTTCGCATACCAGTAGGCTACTATCAAAACACCCTAAGCGAGCCTCCGAGATGAAGAACAAGAAGGAGAAGAAGAGAACATTATACGTTAGTCTGACGTTCCTCACTCGTGTTTCATACGTGAAAGGTACGCTGATGTACGCTACTCATAAGTCGGTACACGCTATGAGTTCGCTACTCATACGTCGACGGTACACTAGGACTTTTGTTTTTCTAACCGTTGATTGTTCTTAGGTTAACCTCATACGCTGAATAGTTGTGCGTGTAGATATTTTTTCGAAATGTTTTGGTACGTTCCTGATACGCTGGCTCTATACGCTGTAGTGTGATTGCACAATTAGCCTACTAGTGTATCTTAACAAAATATTTTAAACAACATAGATCCACTCAGACATCGTAAAAAAGAAAGAAATATCCTAAATGAGGAAAATAGCTGTACTAAAATGTTCATGTCTCAACAACAATAAAACACGACGTCATTGAGCGCTGTGTTGTCCACGTCCATTCCGTCAGCGTCGTCAAATCGTGCTCGCATCCCACATATAGCGTGTCCAGTATCACATGTCGCGCTCCAGGGGCCGAAGTCGCCGAAGGGTCCGTTAGTACCGATTGATACCGTGGCGCCGCCCGATAGTGGTCCACACTTAAACTGCACATAGTTCAGAGCCGAGTTGTCGTCCGGTATTATATACGTCTGGAAATATATAATACTTATTGTTCTATCATACCATTTCAGAAACTATCATTCGTTCAAAGTCTACAGTTGAACATTAAACAAAAAGCAATGCTGATCGCATTACACAGTTTACAGTGAAATTATAGAGGGCATTTGTACAGGCGCACTTCAACGTTGAATTTTGCTGATGCAAGGTTCCCGAGACCGATCATTTAAATCGCAAAAATTCTCCGATCAAACCCACCAAATGACTTTTTTCCGATTTCATGACGATCAAATCCGACCTCTACAGTCGATTTGGTCGGACGAAAATATAGTGCATTGTGTAAAGATGATTGTCATGCAGTACTTTATTATTCGAGTACTATTCGATTTGATCGAGTACAGGTCCGGTATCGCATTCGACGTACAGACACAATTGATTCTCGACCACAATGAATGTACATTGATCGCAGTTGTGTGTGGACTAAGTTGATAGTTTATACGTAATTAATTATATTTTAATAACACATGAAATTGTTCATTGAGTAAAAAAACATGCACTTTATTGCTCAGAAATTTAGATTCAAAGAAACCATTTCAAGCTAATTAAAAGAATTTGACAAGTTCAGATAAGAGGGAGTGAAGACTTTCTAACTTTTCTATTTCAAATCCAAACCCTATGTTGTGGGTACTCATTTGAATCGTCTCAATGAGACGATTCTAATGAGAACCCATAACATAGGGTTTGGTGAAATTTCAGTGAAATATTTCTTTTTAAAAAGCCATCACCCCCTCTTATCTGGAGCTCTGTGACAACGATAGTCATATATCATGAAAAAAGGATACTTACATCGGCAAATTCTTCCACCTGCAGCCTAAATGCCACAAATACGTCTCCGTTCTCACAGATGATGGGATCCCTCCATGTACCATGATTACTCGGGTGTGTGGTTATCGCCCCTGTCTCCGTATACACTGTCTGATCTGCCGTGTTACATACCAGGGACAGCTCGTTAGCTCCCGAGTCGTCTAGTGGGCCCTGGTTACTCTCGATCT
This sequence comes from Fragum sueziense, assembly GCA_963680895.1. Taxonomy (NCBI): domain Eukaryota; kingdom Metazoa; phylum Mollusca; class Bivalvia; order Cardiida; family Cardiidae; genus Fragum; species Fragum sueziense. Next base: position 13,607,486 of record OY804595.1, on the reverse strand, counting down.
GATATAGAATGCCAAAATTAACCCTTTCCCAAACAAGACCTGGTTTTGACGTCCCTAATACAAAAGGTTTTGGAAAACATTGAAACAAAAGAAGAAACTGCTGATAACCAGCAGTTTCTCCTTTTGTCTCAATATTTTCTATGCCATATTTTACACAAATCCTATCTTTTATGACATCCATTTTGTCATTTGTAGCAGTTTATAAACTGGATCACCTTAAAATTTTGTTTTGGGAAAGGGTTAAGCAATATTTCTATATTGGTTGGCTAAATCTGGGTTATATTACAAGCAATCTGATTGGACATTAGGGGTGAACTATCTTAAGACTGAATAAAAGTCATAGAGATTCGAATACGACGTCGGCATTTTTCGGGCGACCTCGTTTTCATTCCGCAACAAAACATGCGGATTTTTTCCTTTTCGCAACTAATACGTACATATATCGGATATTACCGAAAGCTAATGTGACGTCGCCGTAACAATTCCGACGTCGTGTTAATGCCAAAATGCCGCATCAGGGATGAACCTATCTATTCTACCTTAACCTCACACACAGTTATGTTTTGTTTATATTTTTCTATAGAAAATATAAATGAGAATGAATTTTGTGTAACAAAAAGATATACGTCAACACTTACTTTAATTATGAAGCCAACAGCTATTGTCCCCATTGGACAAAAGTAAGCATCTTGCCATGTTCCGGCGCGTCCTCCGTTACCTACCGAAAGAATTGATCGGACACATATATCCGGGTCGTGAACCAAGGCGGCAGCTGCAGCTTCAGCGTGGATGTTACCAATTGTGTGATGATTGATACAGTCTTGTCTGATGTCTTCGGCTTCTGGGTAAAAGAATATGGACAATTTTAAACCCATATCGTCTTTAGGGAATCAAAACCTCGTAACTACATCTTGATAAAGCTGTAGTTACTAGTTACTAGGTTTTGTTCTCCAACCGATGATATATTCTATCTACATGTAGTAAACTAATCTTGGTATGTTGCATGCAACTCCTTTTAGTTCGGGCCTACATGTATATTAGATTCGTGAGAGAACACGGCAGCAGAATCATAGATGTAACCAACGGTGTGATTGATGTTTAATACAATTTTGTCTGACGTGTTTGGCTTCTGAACAGAAGGAATATAAGCTACTTAATCTATCATTTGTTTTATTTGTAAATATATAGATTATGTAAGATCCGTGTTCTCACGAATGGTGAATAACAAACGGCAACTCTGAAAATCCGTTCAGTTGGACTGTTAAGTAAACACCTGTTTGCGGCTTAAATAAACTCGAAAAAGGAGAAAGTTAATTGTTTAACAATTTAAAATAGTGGGGCGTACAACTCCGAAAATTTGGCATAATCGTTCACTTTGTGATACAAGCATGAATTTTGGTATGGTAAGTCTTTGAGGATCCCTGAATCAGAAAAAAGTGCTAGCCACTTGAAATTCGCATCCGGTGGCCATTTTCCAAGATGGCCGACATTCGGATAAATGTAGTCTATATATCAGATAGAAAGACATTCCAAATGCTGAAATCCGCCGAGATTTTTCTAATAAATCGTCCCAAGATAGTCAATTCTGTAATTAATTAATAAACTAGCATGGTTTTTTTACAACATTGCGGTCGTTTATCCGAGATGGCCGCCAAAATACTCCAAAAATGGCCGTTTCTTCAATTAGATATTATTTTTTAATAAGATATTATCAATCCTTGTCATAAAATTTCAACCAGAATAATGGAATGAAACACAAACCGATTTAGCCACATGAAAATCGCATCCGGTGGCCATCTTTCAAAATAGCCGCCATTCTCATGTATCAATTAGGCCTATATATGAAAATATCAAATAGAAATGAATCCCAAGTGATGAATTTTGTCGGGATTTTTATATACCTTTTAAATTCCTGCATAGCCATTTTTGTAACCAATATAAACCAACTTGATGTCTTTATAACATGGCTGCCTTTTTCCAAGATGGCCAAATGTTCATAGTTTCTTCAAGGAAATCTTATTACTTTTAACAAAAAAGATGTCAACCCCTCTCTTTAAGTATTAGCTAATAAAATGAATGAGATACAAACAAAATTGTTCTAAGGGAATATATATTTTGCTATTGAAATGGCGACCATTTTTGTATTATCTTAACTGTCTTATTGGCCTCCATAATTAAATACCGATTATCGTCGATTACTTTAAAAAACAGCAGCTTCATGGTTTAAAGCACTTTCGTGTGATTAGTCGCTTTGCGTTAAGTAAGTCAAAACCTAGTGTTCAAATCATCCTTAAAATCATCCACACCAAATATCAGAAAACTCATGCAGAAAACTCAAAACTCAACCAGATAGTGTAGAAGGAAGTCTTTCTTACATTAATAATGGGTGATTGTAAAACAAATCAACAAAAATATGTAAAGTAAATGTTATCCCTGTAAAGAGGACAAATCTAATGATTTGCTTATTTCTCTTCTGAGTAATTTACAGAAAGAGCAAGATCTTAGTGGATACAAATGTACAATAATACTGCAACAGATATTCCTTTATACCTTGCCTTCAATGATATACCAACTTCGTTCAATCCAGCTCTATTACATTATAATGAGGGCAAAGAGAAAACTTTGACACTGCATAAGCCAGTATCATAATAGATAACGTCTTTTATCTACAATATAAAGCTCAAACGGGCACAGAAACAAGGTTCCATTACAGATGGTCTATAGGAGGTTTATAGAATCTGATTTGCAAAAGATGCCACGTTTCTTATGCATTCGTAGCACGATTCGCAAAATTTGAGACAAGCTTAATCAATGCGTTTAAACTATGGACAATGGGAAGTTGCTTGTAAACCTCAGCGCAGTTGTACGTGTTGTCGTTCAAGAGTTAAAGTATCACCCAAACAGCTTAGTAGAGTTGTATAACTCGACGAGGTCTTAACAAAATATGATACAACAATAGTTTTGTAAAAGATCATGTATCAAGTATCATGTGGCTTTTTTAACTTGTTATATAACGGTATATCATGGAATTCGTGGCTACTGAGAAAGTCCAGTTTTCAAACTTCATGACTTAGTCCTATTGTATAAGCACCATATCAATGCGCAAAACAGGCTGCATACAAAGCTGGCCATATTTAGAGACTGTGTAATTTTCAGCAACCGAATTATTAATGCCGGTCGAAATGGGGATTGTCAAAAGAAAATGAATGTTGGAGAGTTGTTTGGACGGAACCAGTTTCGTAATGCTGCAGAGAGATGGCTACGAATGGGTGCAAAAACTTGAAGTGGACGGTGTAAGTCCAAGAAAGCCGGGCTTTTCTGCACTTCACTCTATATCTGCGTCTGTGAAATATCACATGAAAGTTAAAATCATATATAAGCAGTTGTGGCCATCTATGTTATAGCTTCTTCAGTGTTGATATGACTATGTTCACAAGCACATCTTGATTGTATTCGACATACCATCTCTTGTTGTCGAGGGACCCCATATGGGGTGAGGGCTAGTTTCCTTGTAAAGGCTGTTGATTTACAGAACTATTCTGGCCAAACAAGAGCCGTCATAGACGGATTATGCTCCCCGAATAAGTGTTTGTCACAAAATAAAAATCATCATACATTAAGCCCCCTTTTCCTATGACAGATTTTTTGTACACACATTATTTATAGAATATGGTCTAGAACATCTCATTTATCACAAAAGTACAAAATTTCATTAAATTCCACCCATTGGATGAAGAGAAATTGGAGAAAATCTAATTTTTACATTAAGGCCCCTTTTTCCATGACGCAGCCTCAAATCAACAAACGGAGAAAAAGTTCCCTAGGGATTATCCCTGGGAGTTCACATGTGAAGTTTGGTTGAATTTGGTCCAAGGGTTGCTGAGATATGGCTGTGGACGGACGGACGGACAAATTATCATACATTAAGCCCCCTTTTCCCATGACAGATTTTTTATACACATTATTTATGGAATATGGTCTAGAACATCTCATTTATCACAAAAGTACAAAATTTCATTAAATTCTGCCCATTGGATGAAGAGAAATTGGGAGAAAATCTAATTTTTACATTAAGGCCCCTTTTTCCATGACACAGCCTAAAATCAACAAACGGAGAAAAAGGTCCCTAGGGATTATCCCTGGGAGTTCACATGTGAAGTTTGGTTGAATTTGGTCCAAGGGTTGCTGAGATATGGCTGTGGACGGACGGACGGACGGACACACGGACGAACAGACAGCCGGACGGACGGACAGCATGGCGACTATATGCTCCCCCGAAATTTTTTCGGGGAGCATAAAAAAAACGAATACACCGGACACATGGATGTTGAAAATAGGAATCAACTGAGACGGCGTTAAAACAATAATTAGCCTCAGTGGGGTTGGCTGCCATCTCTTGTAGGCATATTGTCAAAATTGTAAATCGTCTGCTACATTTTTTAGAGACCTTCTTTGAAAAAAGCCGGTTGGCTGCCATCTCTCATGGGGATCTTATCAAATTTGAACACTATATCACTGGGGACTTGTTCCAGATGATTGCCATCTAGGGTCCACAAACACTATATCTCACTTGTATTCTACATACCATTTCTCTTTGTTGAGGGACCCAATCTTGTAGTCTACTTGTTACGGTAGGTTCTGTGGCTCTAAATTAATTGTCTCACCAAATTGATATACACTACATATTACATTTGCAGATATCTATGGCAATCGATTAAAAGAGTAAGAAAATAATGTTAACACGGGCGTGGTTGGCTGCCATCTGTTATCAAGTCAATCGAATTTTATATAATTCGTAAATGAAATAAGCCAGTGGGGCTTACAAGTCGAAAAAGCAAATCAAACATTTTTTTCCAGTGGTAAAATCACAATTTTCATATAAAAAATTAAGAGCTTTATATTGTATGGCAGCCGTATGAGATTTTGGTTGCCATCTCAAGCACAAATATTGTCTTTTTTACATCTAGCATTTATGTCTGAGTGTTTGAAATGAAAAAATGCAATTTTATATTAATTTTAGTGCATCATATCATTACACAGGGAAGCTCTATAATGCTCAGATGGCGGCCATCTCAGAAAATGGCCGCCTTATTGAATTTCAAGTGGCTAGCACTTTTTTCTGAAATTGTACACTTGAAACTATATATATACTTATTATAGTAGGTTCTGTGGCTCTAAGTTAATTATCTCACCGAACTGATATACACTACATATTACATTTGCAGATATCTATGGCAATCGATTAAAAGAGTAAGAAAATAATGATTTCACGGGTTTGGTTGGCTGACATCTGTTATCAAGTTAGTTGATTTTTTTTTTAAATTTATTAATGAAATTAGCCAGTAGAGCTTATAAGTCGAAAAAGCAAATCAAAGATTTTTTCCAGCGGTAAATTCGCAATTTTCATATAGAAATGAAGGACTTTATATTGTACGGCTGCCATATGAGATTTTGGTTGCCATCTCACGCACAAATATTGTCTTTTTTACATTTGGCATTTATGTCTGAGTGTTTTAAAGGAAAAATGCAAGTTTCTATTAGTTTTAGTGCGTCATACCATTGCACAGGGAAGCTCTATAATGCTCAGATGGCGGCCATCTCAGAAAATGGCCGCCATATTGAATTTCAAGTGGCTAGCACTTTTTTCTGAAAATATACACTTGAAACTATATAATATGCCAAATTTCATGCTTGTATCACAAACTGAACGATTATATGAGTTATGCGCCCCACTAAAAGGAGTTACAGACGACAAATATATTGACCTCAAATGTAGAAAAGATATGAGCCGGGATCTGGAAAAACATGCCTTCAAGCATTTTTTCAAAATTAAGTTTCAAGATCGGCCAGTTGTCAAATGGAGTCCAATATATATCAATGTTGCTCTCTATAAGCTACTACAGGTCAAGAAGAAGCTATTGGAGAACAACGTGGATCCTGATCAGACTGTGCGTATGCACAGGCTGATCTGGATCTATGTTGGACTCAAAAGTCTTAAGGGACGTTTTTCCAGATCCTGGCTCATATATAAGATATGTATCGTATATATGTTATGTCAGAAAATGTTAAGGGAAGGGAGAAATTGCTGATAATCAGAAACGTATGATTTTCTTTCAATGCTTTGCAAGGCCACCTTTTAATACTAGGGAATAAGTGAAATTTTGTCCCTAATCTTCCCCTACTGAATTTGAAGATTAGACGAAAAAGGGCATTTTACATCTTATATTTTGTAGTTAATTGTAGGTTGTAATCCTTAATAACCATCACTTTAAATAAAAGACCCCGTAGCTGCAGCTTGTTTTAAGCTGCAGTTACGAGGTTTGTGTTGAAAAGCAGTGATATTATAAGCACTTACCATTTTCATAGAGCATTCCACCAAGCTCCAACACTAAGTTGTTTGTAGTATGGCACCCTCGGCACTGTCTTCGACTCGCTATGTACACGGCGCTCCGGCATGATTTGTGGGCAGAGCATATAGCCATACACTGTATCGCTGACGTGATGTCGGAGTGGAAAAAGGCGCTGCCCGTCAAGCAACCTCGGTGGATTACATCGTTAAATGTGTATATCCCTATCTTACTGAACACCCCATCCAGTGTAACCAGAGCCAAACAAATCAACCAGGGTATTTGATTCATTCGTGATCTAGAAAAATATTACAGTTTCGTATCTTTCGTACCAAACTTGAAAGTGAACATAGCTAGGGATTCCCAACTTTACGAAACAGCCAGATAGTGGACATTTGAATTTGAAAATTGCTATAGACAAACAATTTGATTTCAAGAATAATTTGATATCGCTTACAATATAGCACAGAGAATTTTGAGGCAAATTATAATGCTGATATCATCAAAGATAATTTGTTTATAATTATAGACCTTTGTCAATTAAACACCCACTAATATTGGAATGACCGGAAACCAAACAAGTGATGTATAATAGAATATTTCGTGATATCTTGCATTATATTATGCGAAAAATTCCTATTATATCATACCACTGTTTGTACTTTCTATGCAGCCAATCTTTCCATTAATGCACGTGTCCTGTCCCAGTGTAAGACTTCACACCCTATTACCGGCTATCACTACAGCAGTTGCTAACCTTGGGCAGTATCATCTATAAATAGCGGGTGTACTGGGTAGGTCATACTTTTTCCATATTTGTTTTGTGTAAAAGCGTTTCTCAGCTATAATCTGTAGTGCCCTTGGTTGGCCATACATTTGAGCACCTACATGTCAAATATTAGCCCAGAGAGTCCTCAAACAACAAAATAATTCACCAACAAAGTCGAAACTTCACATATGTGCATATAAAATTCATCTTTCCATGCAAATGGCAGAAAAACACTGAAGCAAGTGTTAGAAATTTTATTACAAAATGGATATCTAGTATATTATCTACCAGCTAATTGCTTGTGAAGACAATCAACTCTTCCATTATGCTGTTATAGTCAAACAAAGTTTGGTGAGCTACAAATTTATGCAATCACGAACAGCACATAAGGGGATCACCGACAGGAGATTCGTACTTGAAATAGGCAATCACAGACAGCATAAATGATACTATTTTGCTTGTCTATATACAATTCTTTTTCATTATCCAAATGGTCATGGTGTGAAATATTTAAAATTGGCTGATGATAATTACAACAATACATGAATGCTGGTATTTTTGTTTGATAAAAGAGCATCAGATACGAATAAGCTATATATGAAGCAAGAACTTCCCATATTTTGCTTGATTGAAGTTGCAGTTCCGGAAATTTCAAACAACACCGACGATTAATCAATATATAACAGTAAACCAAACCTGTTTTAGTACAAAATTCATCGCTACTCCACTCTTTTAACCGTTATAAAAACAAACGTTGTTTTAATGTCCCTAATAGGGATTGTTTTTGAAAGGCATTGTGACAAAAGAAAAGTGCTTTTTAAGTAATTTCCCTTTTCCCGCATTACTTTTTTGATTACTATGTGTACAAATGTTAGGATTATGTACAGTGTACATCCCTTTTTGTTGTACATTTAAAGATTGACCAGACTAGACTTGGGGTACTTATATATTGATAAATCGTCGGTGTAACTGTTATAAGTTAACCGTTTTGTTAAATCAAGCTGTTGTTAAGATACTTCAGAATTACGTCACGGTTTACGTGATAAAAATCGTTCTCAATTATCATCCGTGAAAAAGACGACTGTCCTATTAAATAAAAATAAACGACGCTGGCTGGCCCGTAGGGACAGGGGCGTTGGGGTCAATGACGCCTCGGCTTTACTTCACCATGCAAGGTGAAACATAACACAGAATAAAGAAATAAACATTTTAACCATTTCCAAAACAATGCCTCTTTTTACGCTCCTTTTAGAAAATGCTTGGGAAAACATCGAAGCAAAAGTAGACAGGACTAATGATCATCAACATTTTATCATTTTGGCTCAATACTTTCTATGCTATCTTGTACAAAGTTATATTCTTGTCAGCATTCACTTTGTCTTCTGCAACAGCCTGTCAATTTGGGCATTCACAATTTTGTCCGTATAGTTATGGTCCAATATAAAAATGATAATCTTACAACCCTAGGTGTAAATTACCTAGCCGACTGATCTCACTAGTTTCTGAATTCACTTACCTATGCTAGTTGCAATCATGTGCCTTATACAGACAACCTCGATGTTTTATCGATATTAACAGATTCTTGCTTGATAATCCGTTATCACCGATATCTCTTCTTCGTTTCGCAATGAGGCCAAAGCGCTGTTGATAGCCCATCTGCCTCTCATTTGAGAGAACCCGGGTTGGATCCCCAGCCATGGTAAAAATCTTTTCTAACTAATGTCACCCACCAATGGTTTGATATTGTTAACCTATGTGGGCGAGCAGCTGGAGGCTCGTTTAGTCTATTGTTTTAGTACTTGTATGAGAAACAACAGGAATCCATGGTTAGGCGCTCAAGGTGCCGCGATATAACCATGGCAGTTGAAAACGGCGTTTTAACCCTAATAAACCAAATCGTTTCGCAATGAAACATACAAATTTTTACCACGCCAAACATTCGATCGAAATCTTTGAAGATTCATTGACCGACTTTGGAATAGCAGGATTCATATATTTGCGTGGGTTCCATCTATTTAAGTTAAGTCTGACTAAATGAAATCTAACCCCATTAAAAATATTACAGTCATATTGTGTGCCTGAAACAGCGACGACATGATGTAAAATCCACTATTTTCACTGTAAAGTATATGTAGTTTTTTAAGGTTTGCAACCCATCATTAGCGCTCAAGAGCCAGAGGTGAAATTTGATAAGTGCTAGTAATTCCTAAACTGTGTTACATTTCCATTCCAAACATAACCATTTTGAACGGTTTAGAATTTTGAATCAATGCATACTTACGGAAATATTTGACAAAAATGTTCAAAATTTCCTCCGCTGCATATGAATATAGAGTAAAATAATATTTGTAAATTATTTTCCTTTTGAAGCATAATCTTGAATTCCGGCAGGTTGAATCAACTTATAAGAAGTGTATTTACAAGTTTGTGTAATTCGATGCATTTCGTACGGCTAGAAAGTGGTGTTTTTAATGATGGGCTGTATACCTTAACCGACAAACTATCATCTACAACTAATGGTTGCTTACGTCCTCCAATTTTGTGTTACTCAGCTTTAACCATAATATCTAGATGAAATGAACTTGCACGATTTCTATATCTATAATTCAGAAATTTGCTAGTCTATCAAGAAATGGTGTTAATTCACAATTTATGCTCCTTTCAGGCAACTTCTTGTTGAAAGAGATGCCGATTTTCCAACAAGACATATTGTTCTGTGTTTCCATTAACTTATGTCCGGGTTTGCCATTCAAATTTTCAATATGCTGTTCGTGATAGCCAAATCGGCATCAGTGTTTAGTTTTAATCTGTCAGTCTGAAGTTAATTCAATTCAGACAGTTTTCTACATTTACACAGTGTAAGAAAATTGATTGACTATTTTAATTGTTATATTAATTCTAATGATCATCTTATCATTTTTTCATTATATGGACTGCAAGTTGAATTTTACGTAAAAAATTGTGAAGTTACGACTTTGTCGCTGAATAACTTTGTTGTTTGGGGATTCTTTGGGCTAATATTTAACATGTAGGTGCTCAAATGTATGGCCAGCCAAGGGCACTACAAATATAGCTGAGAAACGCTTTAACACAAAACAAATATGGAAAAAGGATGACCTACCCAGTACACCCGCTATTTATAGATGATACTGCCCAAGGTTAGCAACTGCTGTAGTGATAGCCGGTAATAGGGTGTGGACTTGTTAGTTATGATGTTAAAGCCCGATTCACAGCCCGGTTGTCCCGTCAAATACTTGACATGTTCATTATCGTGTCAGGTGTGAGAGTCGGACAGAATTATTTTTTATGTGGTTTTAAGGTTTACGAACTGAGAATGAAATGCAGAGCCAGAGGCGAAATTTGAAAAGTGCCATTAATTCCTAATCTGTGTTACATTTCCATTCCATTTACAAATATAAGCATTTTGTATGGTTTAGAATTTTGAATTAATGCATACTTATGGAAATATTTGACAAAAATGTTTAGAATTACCTCCCTTGCATATGAAAATAGAGTAAAATAATATTTGTCAATTATTTTCTTCTTGAAGCATAATCTTGAAATCCGGCCTGGTGAATCAATTTATGTGAAGTGTTTTTACAAGTGTGTGTAATTTGATGCATTTCGTATGGCTAGAAAGTGGTGTTTTCATTCTCAGTTCGTAAACCTTAAGGTATTGAAAAGTAGAAATAATTTAAGAAAACCTCACGCAAATAAAACAAATCGCTTCTAACTGCTGAAACAACAGTAAATGCAATTGATTGCAGAGGAAAAATGATATAATATCAGTCTTATACACTAGAACGTCAATAGTTATTTCAATTCATCGTAAGCTAATAAAGATTCCGTTAAGATGTACTCTTTTTCCTCTTTCTATATCTAGTTTCGATATAGAATTTTAAAGTTCATTTGATGGTAGCAATCGCCAGAATTTCTCATGAAAGTGTGCTTATACAATTGCGCAATCAATACCAACTACCCCCTATTCTAACTGTGGGTGCTCTAATTCTATTTAAAAACGCAACTTGGTGCTTTTCTAAGTATCTCAAATTCAAAAACTTTGAATGTTTGGTTCCTGGTGAATTCGACTAGAAAATAATTCGCTAAAATATATTTTGACGCGTTAAGTGCATTTAACAACACAAATGCAAACGTCTGTACAATGCTATAGATAACATTTCATAACAATATTGTCAACTGTCTTCTGAATCATTTATCGCGTTACCACACATTAAGTTGAACACCCATAATTAGCACCAAAGAGCCAGTGGTGAAATTTGAAAAATGGCAGTAATTTCCTAAATTGTGTTACATTTCCATTTGTAAAGTAAACATAAGCATTTTGTACGGTTAAGAATTTTGAATTTATGCATATAACTCATCGGTTATAAAAGTAGAGTTGTATACAAACACTAAAAACCAAATAAATAGTTTTAACATTTACAAAACCATTTATTGTAAGCTATACGAGCGAATTAATGTCCTAATTATTTTATTCCCAAAAGAGGAAGTGTTTGTTTTGGGCCATTTATCAACAACAAGAAGTAAAGTGTTTGTATACAACTCTACATTTATAGCCGATGAGTTATACTTATGAAAATATTTGACAAAAATGTTCAAAATTACCTCCCTTGCACATGAATATAGAGTATATTCTGATTTTTTTCGGGAGACAGGGTGGAGCCTAGTAAACGGTTCATTACATTTAAGCTTGAGGAGAAACAGCCTTCTCGCTTAGCGGTACATCGTCGGTATCATTGCAAAACATTATAACTACAGCGTGAATCAGGCTGTAGTTACGAGGTTTTATAACAACTCATTTACAATAGAACGTTCTTTCAATTTCGAAATGTGTTCATGCACGTGCCGCACGTTTTTCTCTTATATCAACCAAGATATCGAGAAGTAAACTCGTCGAATAACCTCTTCGCTTAGCCACACCCTGTGAGGTGAATAAAAATGGATTATAAAATGATAGATCTATTTGTAAATATTTTCCTCTTGAAGCATAATCTTGAATTCGGCACGGCGAATCAACTTATGTGAAGTGTATTTACAAGTTGTGTAATTTTGATGCATTTCATATGGCTAGAAAGTGGTGTTTTTTCATTATGGGTCTTCTATCTTAACTCTTTTTGATTCTCCATAAGAAAAAGACTTTAGAAAGCATTGCGGAAAATGAAGAATTTGCTTGTGACAAGCAATCTTTTCATTTCCGACAATGTTTTCTACCCAAAAAGTGCAAAAGATTTCAAATTTCATTCACATGAAATTGTCGTCTGCAACATCGTTGAATTTGGAACAGTCCAAAATATTGTGGTTTGGTAATGGGTTTTGATTTCTAGAATTATGATTTTGGTCAGAGTCATTCTAGAAATTCCGATTTTTTAAGTATTATGGTAGATTATCCGTAATGTGGCCATTTTGAGGTTCATAACACATCGGGCGCGGTCGTAAACATTCGGCGGTGGAAAGTTCCGACGCCGAATGTTTTCGACGTCGCCCGAATAATTCCGACGTCGCACATATCTCATAAGGGGTGGACTACTTTAAGTCTAGTGTTATCATTGCTCATATTTAGACGATTGTGGGACCAATCCTACACAGGGAGTAATCAAGTGACATAAATATTTATGGAATCGTCTATAATTCTGCCAATACGGTACGAATTTAACCCTATTCCGGTCAGTGACTTAAACTTACGTTAAACGTCAATTGGAGTCCACTGGACCCCATTACAAAAATGCATGCAAAATGCAAATAATGTGTCAATGTGAATTGTTAAATCACATTTATTTATTAGCTTACCTTAGCACAAAGTGCCGAGGATAATGTACTGTGATCGTACACTGTCATTTGTCTGTCTATCTGTCCATCTGTTCACCTACCCGTCTGTTCAAAATTACGAAAACGTCATTTTCTCCCAAACCACAAGGCCTATAGTCTTGAAAGGATGGGTTGCAACAAGGGTTCAAAAATAGATTTTCTTTAAATTCTGTGCATTGACAGGGTTACATAATATCATTAATTTGTATGTGTAAAATTTCTGAAGAGGGCTTATTTTTGGAGATAATGGCTAACAAAGTGGGTGGGGTAAATTGACACGAGAAGCAAATTTTTACTTTGAAGTTGAATAACTGTTTCTGTATAGATCAGATCAAGATGAAATTTCGCATGTACATTTAATGGACCGAGGATAAAACATTTTAGGAATCATTATTCATCTATATCAGTTTGTTGGTTTTCTGTATTCGTTCTTCTGTCAATCTCAGATTTTGCTTATTTTTGATGTACTAACTGTACTAAACTATCTCTACACCATTTAGGTAAGTGAACACCAGTTCAAACACAACTTATTTTAATAATGTGTACAACAGAGTATACTCCGTAAATATTGACCTGAGCCTGTTGAATATGTAATGAGTAATCGTAATGCGAAATTATCAATCTTCGACATAATATTGACACGAGAAGCATGTGCAGAATACAAAGTCATAATGCATATGGAAACTATCGACCCTGCTCGACAGTGAGGATTATTTCGTGGATTTTATATCGATTATTTCGTGTCACAATTACTCATTTCATATTCACCGGGTTCAGGTCAATATTTACGGAGTATACATTCCTATTTCTGTTAAAATGGAAAAATATAGTCATTTCTTCAATATTGCCTATATAATTCTATATGGGGTCCAATGGACCCCAACTGGGGTCCGATGGACCCCAAGCTTCTTTTTGGCTATAGTATGAAAACCCTTCAGTGTACATGGAAAATATTTTGTGCCAAGAACCATCTATGGACTGGTATAGATTACCTAAAATATAAATGCTGTAGCTTTTTAAATGCCACCGTAGATATACCCAAAATACCCCTTGGGGTCCAATGGACCCCAAAAGTCCGGAATAGGGTTAAAGAAGGCGTGAAGCAGATGAAATGGGGGAAACATCTGGAATTGACCAAACGCCGGCTGTCAATCAAAACCATTGATAAGCCAATGGACTATCAGGAAAAAAAATGACATACCCTATTGTTTGTCTTAAATTCTTCGTTGTACGTGATATTGTATCGATCTATCGACTGACAATCAATACAATCGACATGCCAATGTTCCCTATTGTTTATCTTATATTCTACGTTGCGCGGAGCGATCTACCCATTGGCGTTTGGTCAATTGACCAAACGCCAATCGATAGATTGCTCCGCCCAACGTAGAATCTAAGACAAACAGTGTAAGCATTGGCATGTGATTGTCTTGATTGTCAGTCGATAGATCGATACAATACCACGTGCAACGAAGAATTTTAAGACAAACAAGGGTGATGCGGCATTTTCCGATCGTCCATTAGTTTATCGATGGTTTTGATTGACAGCCGGCGTTTGGTCAATTGGCTAGGCGTGGAAGATCTTTATGAAATTGTATGAATAAGATAAATATATTGACGACCAAGACTTAGTTAAGTTTTAGTCGCCAATAACTTTTTTCTAAAAGATCTGTTGATTTCTAAACGATCTGTAATATCGATCAAATTTAAAGCGTTTCCCCCTTCTCTACTTTAAAACAGAATTCTAAATGGTAACATATCAACCCTTTCCCAAACAAGACCTGGTTTTGACGTCTCTAATAAGTGAGGCTTGGGAAAGCATTGAGTCAACAGGAGAAAGTGCTGATAATCAGCACTTTCTCCTTTTGCCTCAACATTTTCTTAGCTATATTGTACTAAAATCCAACCTTGATTAGCATACATTTTGTCGCTGAAGCAGCTTTGGAATTGGACTTTCCGAAAATTCTGTCGTTTGGGAAAGGGTTAACAGAACTAAAATATAGACGTTATACATTGTCGTGTTATTTTCATGTTATGAGTAGAAACAGTCGAATTCATGTCATATAGTTTTGCACCGGTCCAAAGAATCTTTGAATCTTCAGTTAGTAATATATATTTTGTTGTTGTATCAAATAATATATGGTTCAACCGACCCAAGTGCTTATGAATAAAGCTTGTTTATGTACTTTGAAACACTTCAAAGCAGAAGGGCCAGACTAAAAGGCTTTTGTAGGCCCATATGTTTTCAGAAGTGGATGCTTGATAGTCAATGTAAAACACTTCAACGTAAATGACTAAAACGTTTGGCCTTACATTTTGTCAACCTCACGACCAAATTCTTTTTCTTCTTTCTCGAGCTTATACCATTTGCCTGACGACATTATTTCAGATTTTGCCTTACTGAAAACATTTTGTAATCGACAAATATCAATGTAAAAACACAAATGTATACAATAGTATTTCCAGAATGACAATATTAAGAAATAATTTTGCAAAAAGTTAACAACATCAATGTTTCGTGTAAAAATAACAAATGCTATAAAACAGAAAATAACGAAAGAAAAGCAGTAAATACTAGTTAATCAGTCTATTTCCTTTTTTCAATCAAGGTCTAAATCTATATCTATTGGGGTTGCCAAAAGAATACACCGTTTGGATAATTATGGGTTAATATACGTTAAAACTTAAAAAAAGATAAAAAAAAATAAAAATTATAATGGAAGGGATAAATTGTCGATCAACATTATTCGTTTTTTAAGATTAAAAAACCCAACTTTTTTCTTATAAGATACATGTACATTAAGTTGACTGTGGATATGTAGATAAGAATGGAAAAATAAGTAATTCGACCGGACCCGTGGATAAAGAATTTATATTTTTGTAGTCTAAATTTTGTACTCTACACAAATTCCTTTAGTCATCTAAAACTCCGCTGGTTACAAGTAGACCTACTTTGGCAAATAATTGTGCATTTAACTTAATCATTTACCTATCAATATCTGGTTTTGACGACGTCAAATGAAAAAAAAAAAAAATACAAAAAACATGGAAATAAAAGAAGAAAACGCTGATGGCCAGCATTTTCGCCTTTTGCTCAGTACATTCTGCGTTTTATTGTACAAAATGCTTTCTTTACAAACATCCACTTTGTCGTCTAAAGCAACTTAGAAATTATGAACATCAAATCATTCTTGGTTGTTTTGCAAAGGGTTCAAAATTCACGTGTGCACGATGTTGTTATAACATTGCAAGCCTATAAAATATAGATCTACAAGAATACATACAAAACGGCAATATACGAGGGTTGTCCCAGAAAAAGTGAGACTTTTGAAATATCTTTTAAATCTGACGTCCGATTGATTTCAAATTCATACAGTGTGTAATTCAAACATTTTAACATTGTTTAATACACTATCAATGTCAAAACAATGATTTTTCTACGAAATATTGAATGAAAAGGAGTACGTGGTAAGGGTACCCGGAGCACGTCATATTTTAACATGACATACGTTCCCAAATCCTATAGATGATCTGGTTTTGGCAATAATAATGACACCAAAGTTAGACCTTCATTTAGCTAATGATGCGATGATAATTTGCTGAAATATTCATGAATATGACGTCATTAATGTTGATGCTTTGTAAAAATGTGTGACTACACCTTCGCTTAAAATTGCGACGTCGACGAAATCCGCGGAGCAAAAATATTGCATCTAGCAAGAAATAGCACCTCTATAAAAGAAAATAAGAAGTGACATATGCAGAATAGCGAGATTTTGGTGGGTTGCTACTTACATCGATGGAAAATAGAGCATGACACAGGAAGAGTAAATCTACCTACAGATACAAATGTAAATTAAAACGTTCTCGACGTCGGCCGACGTCAAACAGTATGTGAGCCTCCTGAATAACATGCAAACAGTATATAAGGCTGCTTAACATTCAAATGTCGAAAATCAACAGAAAGATAGCATGTGCTGATTTTGAGATCACCATAGATACATATCAGCTTTTGACATGTTACATTCATACAAATGGTTGGGGACCCGTGGGCATTATCTCTCCTGAAATTTAGCCTAAAAGATGGTAACAAAATGGTTTTGCTTTATTGGTTTATGCGCATAGTTTGGTCGGACATCCCTCTCCCCCGGGAAACTGCCATTTTGGAATACCGGTACCTTGCCCCTTTTGGAAAATGGATGGGATCGCCATTGAACATTGTTTGTTAGCTGTGACTTGATTTTTGAATGAAGATGACATTAAAACGCCTGATTTGGCTTCAGTCCTAATATTTTGTAGTTCCTGGCTTTGAATTCGCATTTACATTGGACATATATAAAACTGTGGATGGAATAAGAATTCCGTTTAGATATTTGGAAATTAGATTAGAAAATTAAAACAACGTTAGTTCAAGAACAAATATAATAAGTAGGTTGAGGGTCGCAGAAAATATACTGAACGATAAGGACGGTACTATATCAATGTATGTTGACTATTGTATTAAATACAAACATTGTCCCACTTTTTCTGGGACAACCCTCGTAAGACTAATGTCGATACAAACAGGATTTGTGTACACAATAGCAGAGAGAATATTGAGAAAAGATGAGAAAGTACCAGTTATCAGCATCATTCTATTTTTTTTTAATGTTTTTTTATCTTAAAGCCTTTCACATAAGGCGCGCCAAAACCAGGTCATGTCTGGGAGGTTTATAAATTGTGAGTCTGTCGTTGTCATCCTTCCAAAATGTCATAACAATAGCAGCGAATCAAGAGTTACGTGATCAATTAAATGATTAACATAAACAAGAGTTGTTCGTGGACAACGTAGCTCGCCTTTACGAGAGCTTGTCAAAAAAACAGCTTTTTTAAATTAGGTCAAACTCCAAGGTCAAGCTCACAAGGTTAAGGGTCATGGTGGTCGAAAATGAAAGGTATTGTCAAGGAGTATCTAAGTGTGACATATCAATGCTGTATCTCTAATAGTGTCTGAGATATAGACCAGGTTAAAGTTTTTTCAAGTGAAGTGCGACGGGACGGGACGCGACGCTGGCACTAGGGCTGTGACATTAGCTCCCCGGACATAAAGTCCCGGCTCGCTAAAAAGAAGCAAAAACTCGAGTTGATGACATATTCATCGCTATTCTTTTTAAATCGTAACCGCAGCCGGCATTCAGCTGAAGTTACGAGGCTTTTGAAGAAAAGCGACGGTATAACTATGTCAACATACCAGAGAGGCTTGTCGGCGGCTTTTCAAATTGCTACATACTACACATTTTCAAATTTCATCAAATCCTCTGATGGATCTTACACGAATACACTCCTACCTAGTCTCCAGGAACTGCCAGAAAGTGTACGATTACGACACGACTTCCTTGATAAATGGGCCAGAACATTAAGAGAGAAACATTTCGTCGCTTTTCAACGAAAACCTCGCAACTGCAGCGTGTTTAAAGCTGCAGTTACGAGGTTTTCGCTGAAAAGCAGCGATATCTCCCAGTGACATTTATCCCTTTCTCAGAAAAGATCTGTTTTAACGTCGTTTATAATATAGTTTTGGAAAGACATTGAGAAAACAGAAGAAAATGCTGACAATCTGCATTTTTTCCCTTTGCCACAAAATTTTTAAGTCATGTTTTACACGAGTCTTATCTTCATTAACATTCTCTTTGTACTCATGAGCGACTTTCGCATCTGATCACCACATCCTTTTGTCGTCTGGTAATGGATTCATATGTGACCCTTCGACACAAGTGAAAAAGATGCAACTTGGAAGTATGGACAAGTTATCGATGCAGTTAATATAGTTAAGCCCCCTTGTAGCATGGCAGCATACAATTATTATTATATCGTTGGCCACGTTCGAAATTGTCGTAACTACAGCTTACTTAAGCTGCAGTTACGACCTTTTCGAATGTGACCGACGATTTGTAGTACGAGGGCACCCTAAGCCAAGTAAAATACCTGCCATTATGTCAAACTCTTGTTTATTATTTATCTGGCTATTACTGTCACTGTCATCTTGCTTTGTTAACGTTGCATGAAGTATTGACACTTTCGATTCGAGTCGGAACTAGAAAAAATGCACTGGTGACATTTGATGCCAACGTGGATCCTGATCAGTCTGTGCATATCTCTAGTCTGATCAAGATCAACACTGTTCTCTTATAGCATTAATGTCATAATTCAATTGTACTCATATCAGGCATAAATTGATTTGAATCTAGGACGATCTCAAATGCCAGACAGACTCTTTTTTTCTAGATTCCATATATATCAAAACTTATTAAATCCTCTTTGAAACAATGTCTAGTTATTTTAAGTCCCTGTTCGAGGAATGAGAGAAAACATTTAGAGAAATTGAGAAAATGCTGACATTGCTAACACCCAACATTTTATATGTTTGCTTTATATTATCCATCCCTTAGTAGTAGTACCATCCCTATACAACATGTGTATATGGGCCAAAATAGCGTGTGAGAGGGTATAAATTTACAAAAACAATATATATAGATCTAGATGCACACGTTTTAATACAAATTATACATATATATCAAAAATAAATATTCAAGTAAAAAACAATCAAAACCTAACAGATCTAAAATCTATGAAGTGATTGTCATCCTATCCCAAACAAACCCTGGTTTTGATGTCAGTTATATCAGGCCCGCAGGAACAGGGGGGGGGGGGGCTAGGGGGGCTAAGCCCCCCCTCCCAAAGTTGGCCAAAAATGCCGAATTTTCCTTATTTCACACTGAAAATTTTGGGAAAATTCAATTTAGCCCCCCCCCCCCACAATATTCAGACACTGAGGCTTTAGCCCCCCCCCCCCCCCCTTCAATATGAAATTGCTTCCTACGTGCCTGTATATAAAAGGGGTTTGAAAGCATTTAAAGAAAGGAAGAACAATTTTCAAATAAGCCATTTCCTATTTAAAATCTCAATGATTGTCATATAATAAAAATAAATTCTGTCACCTGCAACTGATTAAATTGGGAAAAATTAAGGGGGAATGCTCCAGTTTCCTTAATTTTTTCCCAATAATAGAATTTATTTATTTTTTGTATTTTGAAATTATATGTTATTACCAATTGAAAAATAAAATAAAAATGGATGGTCAGCGATCTTGTTTGAATTTTATGGACATTCATATCACATACCCCTACATCGAAAAAATGCACAATTTCTTGCACCTGTCCAAGGTCACTAAAATGCTAATAAAATGCTGTATATCCATCGTTTAGTCCCGAAAAAGGATTTAAAGTAACGTCTTACATTTAATAAAAACAGAAAACCCAAAATATGTGCTACTTTAAACGCGTAAACGTATAAAACAGCATGCTCACGTGTTCAGTTAGATCAACGAAGCTGGAGTGTTTTATGTCAAAATTTGCATATTTTTGGAAATATTTCAAGTTCAACATAATAGAATTTGATAAAACTCCCCCATTGTATTAAGCAACATGTCCTGGTAATAATTCAAAAAGAAAATATATAGGTCAGCGCACTTATTAGTGAATTACAGCAATTTTTATCAGCTACACATGAACAAAATGACACAAAACAGTGGTAACTGCATGCACACTTACGACTGTCTTGCTCCAAATAATTGATTTCCACTTTGAGGAAATCAGTTTCGCATAATAAATACACTTTTACCATTGAAAATGGTAAACTGTAATGATGTGTTTTATTATTGAAAATATGGTAGCGAAACATATTGGTACGAAACATTTAATTTACTATAGTAAAGACCGAGTGTTCCGAAAAACTGGAGCATTCCCCCTTAAAAATCTTGTCTTTTAAAGAAAGGATTAGAACAAAATGTGAATTTGGTATACAGTATACACATTCACTGGCCAACTGTCAAATGTAACCAATGTCACGCTGTTGTTTGACACTTGTACTGGCAGCATAAATTACATCACCATTCATATACCAGCAGTATGATCTGATTCAACAACATATTTGTTCATTTAATTCAATATGAGGGTTAACCCTTTCCCAAAACAACAAGGTTATTGGGTGGTCCTATTTTAAAGTTGCTACATACGGCGAAATATGCGACAATAGAGACAGAATTTGTGTATACTATAGCATAGAAGACATTGAGGCAAAAGGAGAAAATGCTGATCTTCAGCATTTTCTTCTTTTGCCTCAATGTTTTCCAAAGCCTAATTTCTTAGGGACGTAAAACCATGTCTTGATTGGGAAAGGGTTAGAAACGTTCAACTATTGATCTTTGATTTAGCAGATGACCTTTTCTTTAAAATACATTTCAAACAAGTTCTTCAGCGTTTTCTTCTTTTCTCTCAATGATTTCCAAAACTGTATCTTACAGGCACATCAAATCAAGGTCTTGTTTGGGGAAAAATGTGAACAAATTATATTAATAGATGAAATGTAAAACATAACTGATGCATATGATTATGAAATGAAATTATAATTGTAACCCGTCACATCAAAAGGAACCTTCTGGAAAGGGTAAAAAGATTTCATATGCAATCTGCAGTCTGCGCAGATTGACGAAGTTCGCAACGTTACACTCTTAGGTAATTTTCTGAATCCAGATTGATATTCTTATCTTACTATATGTTCAAGTGCAATATATGGTTGACATCTGCTAGATCTATGAGTTTCTTGAAATTCTGTTTTTTTTATTTATTTCCAAGAGGGACACTTTTAGAATGACAGGTCACATGTACACTTTCAAAGATCAATATTACGATTATAATTAGACTCTCATAAACAAATTAAACATTTTTTGACGTCAGGAAAATAAGGAGCAGCACGCCCATAGTTTTTATGTTCCAGTTTTTTGCATAGACACTAATAAACTTAACCCTTTTCCAAACAAAGTTTTATTGTGACGACACTGAATGAATAGGCTTGGAAAACATAGAGGCAAAATATTGAAAAGCTTTGTATAATTTTAGTAGAACAATTTGAAGAAGAAAATGCTGATCCACAGCATTTCCTTCTTTACCTCTTTCCCAAACAAGACCTGGTTTTGACGTCCCTAATAGAAAAGGTTTGGGAAAACATTGAAACAAAAGAAGAAACTGCTGATAACCAGCAGTTTCTCCTTTTGTCTCAATATTTTCTGTGTCATATTTAACACAAATCATATTTTTAATCCATCTTGTCATTTGTGGCAGTTTTTAAACTGGATCACCCTTAAATTTTGTTGTTTCCTTATTCTTTTTCCAATCAGTAAAACTTCTAGTATTGTTTTGGGTAAGGGTTAGAAGTTAATGAGATTGTTTCACAGCTCATCCCTGTCAGAAGTTTTACTAGTCTCATCAACTTGAGCATCGCCATCAGTATCAGCATTAGACACAGCATCCACACCATCAGGGGTTCCATGTCCATCATCAACATACATCCCATAACCATCATTGTCATCGTCCATCTCTCTCTCATCTAAACCACTCTCTAGATACGACATGATGCCCCAGATCTCCTCATACGTCTATGGAAGAAAATAACACTAAATATGGTAATGTATTAACCCTTTTTAACCATTTATCAAATTGTAACTAGTTTGCATTTTGGATATAAGATGTTACTGCACACAAAACATTGAATGTTGATAAAAATAGAAAGAATGTATAATAGAGCTCTGAAATATTGAGACAAAAGAAGAAAATGCTGGTAATAGGCATTTTCTATTTTTGTTTCAATGTTTCAAGAGTATTTTCTATTACAATCATCAAAACCAAGTCCTGATAAATGAATATTGAGTGTGATTGAAATCTGTGTGTGTGGTTGAAGTCAACATACATCAAATTAAAATCATCATAATCACCAATCTCTTGACCTGGCTCGTCTTAATAACTTTGCAAATAGGACATCATGCCACAGATCTCCTCATACCTCTATTACAGAAAATAATATGAACTATCTTAAACCTTGATCCTTTCTTAACTGACTAAATTTGGGCATTTCAAATTTTAAAGGTGTTGAAGATGAAAATAATTATTTGACAGCCAGATTGAAAGTTCTCCTGAGTAGAGAGGAAAAAATTATTAAAAGGGAGAAAATGCTGGTAGTCAGCATTTCCTTTTTTTCTTCAATATTTTACTAAGGCCTTAACACTTATATGCATCAAATAACATGATTGTTTGGAAAGCCGTAAGAATGAGCACAGTGATTAAATGAATAAATATACAACCTATAGCCATGATTCTAAACACCCATCTTTGGACAGTTTAATCCAAACTCTACTCAAAATACAATAATCAGCATTATCAATTTCCAGCAGCCTCAATAGTTTCCATTCTATATTGAATGCCTATCTTGATCAACATCGTTTTTGTCATATTCAGTAACTTCCAAAATTTGCCAGTCTAAATTTTTGTAATTTTGAAATGATCTAAACACAGGAGTTAAACAAGAGGGCCAAGATGGCCCTGTATCGCTCCACTGGCTTTTAGACATTTAGACTACGAACTTCTTCAAGGAATACAATAGAGGTCTATTCAAAGAAGATTCATGCTACACCAGAATGAAATCCAATAAGTGATTAAGGAGCAGAAATGTTTTTAAAATTATCTTAAAATTACACTGTTTCATATAGCGAAAAAAAAAAGACTAGCCCACAACGGCCAAGCTTTTCATCCGATCGTGAAGGAATTTGGAAGAGATTCATTCAAGGAAGATTCCTGTGAAGATCGGTTGAAATTGGTCCAGTAGTTTTGGAGAAGAAGAAGATTGTTTAACAATTTTTCGAAAATATAATTAAATTTATTAAAATTTAAGTTCTTCACATTTTTTAAGGTATTTAGAGGAGATAAATGCAAGGACGATTTGTGTGAAGTTTGGTTAAAATTGGTCCAGTAGTTTTGGAAAAGAAGATTTTTCGAAAATTTAATTTCATTTTAATTAATCAAAATTTAAGTTCTACATAGAATTTATTTTTTTCAAGGAATTAAGAAGAGATTAATGCAAGGAACATTTCTGTAAAGTTTGGTTGAAATTGGTCCCGTAATTTTGGAGAAGAAGAATTTTTAAAGATTTTTCAAAAAATTAATTTAATCAAATTAATTAAAATTTAAGTTCTACATAGAATGTATTTTTTGAAGGAATTAAGAAGAGATTAATGCAAGGAAAATTTCTGTTAAGTTTGGTTGAAATAGGTAAAGTTGTTTTGGAGAATAAAATTTTTTAAAGATTTTTCGAAAATTTAAATTAAATTATTTAAAATTCAAGTTCTGCTCGGATTTTATTCTTTTGAAGGAATTTAGTAGAGATTCATGCAAGGAAGATTTATGGGAAGTTTGATTGAAATTGGTCCAGTAGTTTTGGAGAAGAAGATTTTTTAATGATTTTTTGAAGATTTAATTCAATTAAATTAATTAAAATTCAAGTTCTGCATAGATTTTATTCTTTTGAAGGAATTTGGTAGAGATTCAAGCAAGGATGATTCATGTGAAGTTTGGTTGAAATTGGTCCAGTAGTTTTGAAGAAGAAGAAATTTTAAAGATTTTTCGAAAATTTAAATCAATTAATTAAAATTCAAGTTCTGCGCGGATTTTATTCTTCTGAAGGAATTTGGTAGAGATTCATGCAAGGAAGATTTCTATAAAGTTTGGATGAAATTGGTCCAGTAGTTTTGGAGAAGAAGAATTTTTAAAGATTTTTCGAAAATTTAATTCAATTAAATTAATTAAAATTCAAGTTCTGCATAGATTTTATTCTTTTGAAGGAATTTGGTAGAGATTCATGCAAGGAAGATTTCTGTAAAGTTTGGATGAAATTGGTCCAGTAGTTTTGGAGAAGAAGAATTTTTAAAGATTTTTCGAAAATTTAAATCAATTAAATTAATTAAAATTCAAGTTCTGCGCGGATTTTATTCTTCTGAAGGAATTTGGTAGAGATTCATGCAAGGAAGATTTCTGTAAAGTTTGGATGAAATTGGTCCAGTAGTTTTGGAGAAGAAGAATTTTTAAAGATTTTTCGAAAATTTAAATCAATTAAATTAATTAAAATTCAAGTTCTGCATAGATTTTATTCTTTTGAAGGAATTTGGTAGAGATTCATGCAAGGATGATTCATGTGAAGTTTAATTGAAATTGGTCCAGTAGTTTTGGAGAAGAAGATGTTTGAAAATTGTTTACGCATGGACGGACGGACGGACGGACGCAGGCACGCACGACGGACACAGGGCCATGACATAAGCCCCACTGGCCTTCGGCCAGTGGAGCTAAAAAATCAACCCTCTCCAACAGAGATCTGGTTTTGGTGCCCCTATTATAAAAGGCTAAGGAAAATTTTGAGAAAAAAAGAAGAAAAAGCTGATAATCTGACCTATTTCTGAGCTATATCATACTCAAAACATATCTTTATCAAGATTCATTTTGTCATTTCCACCGACTTTCAAATTGGAAAACCATAATTTATCACTTTGATACATACCTCATTTGAAGTATCAATTATTTCTTGTTTTGTGACCTCACCATCTTTGTCTTTGTCAACCAGGGAGAATATCTGTGGAAAATACATAGACAGGACATTTATAACCTTTAAGGGAATCAATGATTTAACCCTTTCAAAATAGTTAAAATTTTCAAGTAGCTGCAGATGACAGCATGGATGTTTATGAAGGAAGAAACTCTGTCAAAATATCAAAGAAAATGCTCATTAACTGCATTGTCTTCTTGTGTCTCAATGTTTTCCCGTGCTTTTTCTATTAGGGATGTCAACATCATATCTTTTTTTAGAGAAAGGCTAATTCCTCAAAAACAAGACCTGGCTATAATGTTTCTATACAAATAGAAATTCAATGAACATGTAACAACCTTTTTTCGTAAGTTATGTAATTTTTAACTTGTATTACTTTCGTGGAACAGCATTTTCAATTAGTTTTATCTTACAGCTACCCATTCTATACAGCTCGAAATTCAAGACATTGGCAATAAATTAAATGTTTTTCCCATAAACATGTATACACCCAAGTAGAGTTTTTGAAGCCAAAACATCTGGGCTTAAAGTCTAGCATGCCAACTCCTGACCTAAATAGCTGTAGCTTCATTGAAGTATTTGAGCCCAGATCAGCTTGTGTCGAGTCTGATCAAGATCCAAGCTGTTCTCCAGTACCTTTTTAACGACATGTGGCATCTTAAGAAGAGCTAAATGGATCCAGAGCAGACTGCACTTAGGCACTGATTAATCTAAATAAATGCTGGTATAAAATGCATGTAAGGGCTATTTTTCCAAAAAGTAATGAAACAAGAGGGCCAAGATGGCCCTGGATCGCTCACCTGATAGAAGTTTGAAACTTTCTCCATGCAGAACAAGACCCACCTTTTATATGACCTAGGTATCTCTAAGACAGGAACACGAAACTTGAGATGCAAGATTATGATGATTATGAAAATGGCACTCTTAATCTTTAAACTTAAAGGTCAATATTTGTGGCTGTTAAAGTGAAAACCAATTCGATAAAAAAACATAAATTTTGTCATAATCCAGGGCACATAACCCTGTTGAAGTGTTCTGATAAAGATATTCTCATCAACCTTATGTCCAAGTTGTTATTTGATTGGTCAATATAAATTTTATTGCTGTTTGAGTGAAATTTAAAAAGAAATCGGCAATTTTGTCACCATCAAGGGCACACAACTATGGCTTTTCTAGTCTGAACAATATATTATAACAAGAGGACCATGATGGTCCTTAATCGCTCACCTGCACCTAGATAGAATGAAAGTCCCAATGTTGTCAAGTTCAAGAGCACATAATTTAAGATGCGAGATTATGATCCAGATGAAAACTGCTTTCATAATCTTATATGATCAATATTTGTAGCTGTTACAGTAAAAACAAAGTGGAAGAAAACAACAATTTTTTCACAGTCAAGGGCACATAACTCTGTTCTGATAAAGATATTCTCATCAACATTCTGTCCAAGTTTTTTAATTGGTTAATATTTATTGCTGTTTGAGAGAAAACAAAGTCGAAAACAACAATTTTGTAACCATCAAAGGCACACAACTCTGTTTTTTTAGTCCAATCAATCTGACAAATTAAAACATTAAAGATATTATGGTCAACAACATTGTGACCAAGTTGTGTCTTGATTGGTCCATATTTGTTTGTTAGAGAGAAAATAAAGTTGAAAACAGTAATTTTATGAAATTAAAGGGCCAATAACTCTTGTTTTTCTGGCCAAATCAAGCTGAAAATTTAACTCATCAAGGATCTTATAGTCACCAACATTTTGGCCAAGTTTTGTCTTGATAAGTCAATAAATGTAGATGCTACAGTGTAAACAAAGTTGAAAACAGCAATTATGTCAAATTCAAGGGCACATAGCTCTAGACTTCCTGCTCTTATCACACTGAAAATCGAACTCATCTTATAGTAACCAACATTGTGGCAAAGTTTTGTCTTGATTGGTCAATATTTGTAGATGCTAGAGTTGTAACAAAGTCAAAACTAGCCATTTTTGACGTTCAAGGGCACATAACTCCGGACTTCCTAGTCCGATCTGACTCAAAATCAAACTCATACGAGAACTTATGGTCATACATGTTTTGACCAAGTTTGGTTAAGATTGGTCAATATTTGTAGATACTAGAGTGGTAACAAAGTCAAAACTAGCCATTTTTGACGTTCAAGGGCACATAACTCTGGACTTCCTGGTCCGATCCGACTCAAAATCGAACTCATCCGAGAACTTATGGTCATACATGTTTTGACCAAGTTTGGTCAAGATTGGTCTATATTTGTGGATGCTAGAGTGGTAACAACAAATTGTGGACAGACGGACGGACGGACGACGGACAAAAAGCGACCACAATAGCTCACCTTGAGCACTTCGTGCTCAGGTGAGCTAAAAAAGGAAATCATATAAGATCTCATGGTCACCAACATTGTGACCAAGCTGTGTCTTGATAGGTAAATATTTGTGTTATTTAGAGTGAAAATAAAGTTGAAAAAAGCAATTTTGTGAAATTCAAGGGCCAATAACTCTGGTTTTTCTGGTCCGATCAAGCTGACAATTTAACTTTTTCAGCATCTTATGGTTACCAACATTGTTGCTAAGTTTTGTCTTGATTGGTCAATAAATGTAGATGCTACAGTGTAAACAAAGTCGAAAACGGCAAATTTGTCAAATTCAAGGGCACATAACTCACGACTTCCTACTTCGATGACACTGAAACTCAAACTCATTCATTACTGTATAGTTACCAACATTCTAGCCAAGTTTTGTCATGATTGGTCAATATTTGTAGATGCTAGAGTGGTAAAGAAGTCGAAACTAGCTATTTTTGATATTCAAGGGCGCATAACTCCAGACTTCCTGATCCGATCTGACCAAAGATCAAACTCGTCAAAGAGCGTATTGTCATACATGTTTTGACCAAGTCTGGTCAAGATTGGTCAACATTTGTAGATGCTAGAGTGGTAACAAAGTCAAAACTAGCTATTTTTGATATTCAAGGGCGCATAACTCCGGACTTCCTGATCCGATCTGACCCAAAATCGAACTCATCCAAGAACTTATCGTCATACATGTTTTGACCAAGTTTGGTTAAGATTAGTCAATATTTGTAGATGCTAGAGTGGTAAGAAAGTCAAAACTAGCTATTTTTGATATTCAAGGGCGCATAACTCTGGACTTCCTAGTCCGATCTGACTCAAAATCAAACTCATCCGAGAACTTATGATCATACATGTTTTGACCAAGTTTGGTTAAGATTGGTCAATATTTGTGGGTGCTAGAGTGGTAACAACAAAATGTGAACAGATGGACAGACAGACGGACAGACAGACACTGACGGACAAAAAGCGACCACAATAATTCACCTTGAGCACTTTGTGCTCAGGTGAGCTAAATAGTAAAGGTGGTTTATAGTCTCAAATTTACGAACTAGGTCCATATTCTCATGACTTTCACACTTAACTCCACGATCATTGAGTTTCAGGTTGGCTGTTTACAGACAGACCCACAGACAGCCTCTGCACTTTGGCTTCTCGATCCCGAAGCCCATGTCCTACCACTAGACCACCGCATGTGGGTCCGCACCCATTTCCTGAGTAATATAATTTGTAAATATACCTGCATTAGGCCTGATCTCAAATCTTCATTTCCTTCCATTTCTATTTCAGTGACCTGAAACATAGGGCTAGTAATTATCTAACCCTTTCCCAAACGACAAAACTTTAGGGCCGACCAATTTGAAAGCTACTGCAGACAACATAATAGATTGAAATAAATGAAAGATTTGTGCTTATAACTGCCCAGAAAAGATTGAGACAAAAGGAGAAAATGCTGGGTTATCAGCATTTTCTTCTTTTGTCTCAATGTTTTCACAAGCCTTTTCCCATAGGGATGTCAAACTAGGTCTTCTTTAAGAAAGAGTTACATACTTCAAAGTTTTGCATATATTGTAACATACAAATTTCTACTTATTGTTACTATATATTTTGCCGCAATGGCTTTTAATTATGACCATACTAAAATTGTAATGTTTGGAAAATACTTAATGATTAACAGGAAAATATGATTATTTGAGCCAGGATCTTGAAAAGGGTAATATATGGACTTTGAGACCAACAAAGATAAAGATCAACCTGCATATAAACACATGCTGATCAGAATCTAACAGTTTCTTCATGACCTGGAGCAGCTGTAAGAAAACAGCATAGATCCTTTTCACATGGCACATATTGGCACAGGCTTATCTGGGTAAATTGTTGTCTCAAATGCTTTGGCCTTTTACCTGGTTTTGACATACTCTATGAAGAACGTTTGGGAAAACAATGTGACAAAAGAAGAAAATGCTGATAATCAGCATTTTCTTCTTTTGTCTCAATATTTTTTCGTTGCTTTTTTATGCATGAAACCAATTTTAATTGACAACTATTTTGTTGCTTGCAGCAGCTGTCAAATTGACCAAACGCCGACTGTCAATCAAAAACATCAATTAGCCAATGGACGATAAGAATAATGTCATGCCCCAATTATTCTTCGTTGCATGAGTTATTGTATCGATTGACTGACTTTCAAAACAATTGAAATGCCAATGGCAAAGAATTTTGTGCTAACAATAGACTAGCTTTACCATTATGTTTTGATAAACCGTCGGTGTTGTTATAAAATCTCGTAACTACGGCTTAAGTCAAGCCGTAGTTACGAGATTTTATAACAACACGTACGAAATACTATTTTGTTTGTCCGAATTTATGTCACGATTAACTGGATAAAATCGTCCCCTATTAACGATCACATCCCCATTGTTTGTCTTAAATTCTATGTTGGGCGGAGCGATCTGTCGATTGGCGTTTGGTCAATTGGGACAGCCCAAGATTTTGTTGTTCTGGAAAGGGCCAATGGACTTTTTTCAAGATCCAAGCTCATATAAATTTCTCAACCGACTACTCAGACTAACTTACCCCTCCCACCAGCTTGGTGACAAATCGTGGAAATGTCAATGCTTGAGAAGTACTGATGAGTGATGAAAAATGGTCCCTACAGAAAGAAATTGTAAACAAGAGGACCATGATGGTCTTTAATCGCTCACCTGAACGTAGATAGAATGAAAGTCCCAATGTTATCAAGTTCAAGAGCACATGATTTAAGATGGGATATCATGATCCAGCAGAAAACGGCATTCGTAATCTTGAATGATCAATATTTGTGGCTGTTACAGTAAAAACAAAGTGGAAGAAAACAACAATTTTGTCACAGTCAAGGGCACATAACTCTGTTCTGATAAAGATATTCTCATCAACATGATGTCTAAGTTTTTTTTCATTGGTCAATATTTATTGCAGTTTCAGTGAAAACAAAGTCGAAAACGGCACTTTTGTCACCGCCAAGGGCACTCAACTCTGGTTTTTCTAGTCCGATCAATCTAAAAAATTAAAACAGTCAAGATCTCATGGTCATCAACATTGTGGTCAAGTTTTGTCTTGATTGGTCAATATTAATTTTGTAGATGCTAGAGTTGTAACAAAGTCAAAACAAGCCATTTTTGACATTCAACGGCTCATAACTCAATACTTCCTGGTCAGATCTGACCAGAAATCGAACTCATCTGAGAACTTATGATCATACATGTTCTGACAAAGTTTGGTTAAGATTAGTCAACATTTGTGGATACTAGAGTGGTAACACCAAAATGTAGACAGACGCTTGGATGCCAACAGACAAAAAGCCACCACAATATCTCACCTTGAGCACTTCCTGCTCAGGTGAGCTAAAAACTGTATGGAAAATCTACAACATTTCTCAAACACAAGCATTAAAATATTTTATTCACCTTGCAAAATATGTGTATGCAAGGGAAATAATTGCAGTTGGATTGATAAAGCTAACCAGCTGTGGTTTTCTCTCTTAAATAATTATAATGTGCATCCATTTCAGGAGTTTATTCAGAATTCCTTATCAATATGTCAAAATTTCAAGGTTTTCCAAATAAGGTCAAATATAAAACAAATCTTAATACAGACAGGAAATATACAATTAATAGCATAGAATTCCTTGAGAGAAAAGGAGAAATGCTAATTATTAGCATTTTGTTCTTTTTCCTCAAATGTTTCTAATTCAATTTTCCTGAAAGGTTCTATATAAAACCCTTTCAACATTTCACAAACATGACCTAGTTTTGGTGTGTCTGTAACAAACATGGTTATATAGCAATGGTGAATCCAGGATTCCTATGAATCATGACTCTTTACCAAAAAAGCTGAAATTAGCCAAAAATCTGAAGATTCTCAGAAGTATAAATAAGTTAACCCTTTCCCAAACAAGACCTGGTTTTGACGTCCCTACTAGAAAAGGCTTGGGAAAACATTGAGACAAAAGACGAAACTGCTGATAACCAGCAGTTTCTCCTTTTGCCTCAATATTTTCTGAGCTATATAACTCACGAATTTTACCTTTAGTGACATTCATTTTGTCGTCTGTAGCAACTTTCATATTGGACCACCCTAAAATTTTTTCGTTTGGGAATGTGTTTATTACCTGATTTCTTCTGGCGACATAGTTTGACCTTCACCTTGTCTGAATTCAGCCTTATTCAAGGTCAAGGTCTCATCACACTGTTTGTTACATTCAACAAAATTAATTTCTTCCTTCAAATAGTGGTGCCACCAAACATTGACAGCCAGATTACTACCATATGATCGCACTTGATGGATCCTAAACAACAACAAAAACAACAATATCAATAGCAAGCCTTTGCAAAAGGACAAATATTCAGACTATTCCAGACAAAATTCATAATTGAGCCACCAAACATCAACTGCCAGGTTACTAGAGGAGGCCCACAGGGAAGACTGTGTTTATCCCAACTGTACTGCCTCGTTAAATTAAGTCTTTATTATTATTATTATTATTATTATTATTATTATTATTATTATTATTATTATTATTATTATTATTATTATTATTATTATTATTATTATTATTATTATTATTATTATTATTATTATTATCATTATTATTATTATTACTATTATTATTAATTATTACTATTATTATTACTATTATTAGTATTAGTATTAGTATTAGTATTAGTATTATTATTATTATTATTATTATTATTATTATTATTATATTGCTGCATGATCTTACTTGATGAATCCTGTACAAAAACAACGTTAAACATTTCTGAAATGGCAAAAATTTAAACTGTCATACTCAGAATTCTTGGAAGCTGCTGTAGTCAACAAAACAATTGGAAACAAGATGTGTTTGTGAAACACAAATGCCCTAGACAAGGCCAATATCATGTCAGACAGAAAGACAGACAGATGGAAGGACAGACAGACAGGAGAATACACTATTATACTTTCTGGTGCAAGTGCTTTCAAAGAGTCTATGGTTTTTGGTAGAATATAATCATTAGCCCTTAGATTGTCGATACTGGAATGGAGGAAAACAACTCTCAGATCTTTGACTTGATTTGTTATGGCACAAACAATTTCTTCACTTTCAAAATATTTTCAGGGGGTTATTTTCTATGGTTGTCAGAAAACCTCATTACTCGTGAACAGATTTAGAACACTCACCATTTATATGGAATATAAAGACAGTCTCCTGCAGTAACATTTACATGGTAGAATTCTACATCAGCCAGTCCTGGATACTTCAAATAATCAACCCTGTAATGTATAAACATGTTGTTAATAGTGAGGCATTTACATGGTAAAATTCTACATCAGCCAGTCCTTGATACTTCAAAAGATTAACTCTGTAATGTAAACACATGTGACGCATTTATATGGTAGAATTCAAATACTGATCTCACTTGACATGGCACAGACATTTACACAAGACATCATATTTTGACAATAGTATTACCATATACATCAAATAGAACAAAATCATAGTTTACAGACATAAAAAAAATTAAGAAGATATGACTAAACTATTTTTTAGGAAAAAGCTCAAGTGTGTAATAAATGATAATGAAAGCTAAAGCAGCACCATGTCAAATGAAATCAGCAATACAACAGCAAAATCCGAGGTGCATGTGTTAGAGCGATGTGAACAAGAGTTGTCAATGGACAAAATAGTTTGCGTATATGGGAGCTTGTCACAAAACAGGTCAACTCAAACGTCAAGGTCATGGCTCCAAATCAAATATCTTTGCAGGAGGCATATATGTGTGAAATATAAAGGCTATCTCTAATAGTGCCCAAAATATAGGCCAGGTTCAAGTTTTTTTAAAAGTATGTCAAACTCCAAGGTCAAGGTCACAAGGTAAAGGGTCATAGTCCAAAATGAAAGGGGTTGGCAGGAGGTATTCATGTATAAAATATCCGGGTTTCATCAATCATATTACCTAAGATAAAGGCCAGGTTAAAGTTTTTTAAAAGTTGATCAAACTGCAGGTCAAAAACACTAGATCAAAGGCAACTTGGCAGGAAGTATCCATGTGTGAAGTATCTGTATTTGCTGTATTTGTAATAGTGCCTGAGATATAGACCAAGTACCGTTTTTAAGACACGATGCAGACGTGATGCAACACTACCTTGCACCAACACTAGGACTGTGACACTAGCTCCCAAAACATAAAGTCCTGGCTCGCTTAAAAGTATGTTCAATGAGAAGATTTAATCTATGAAGTAGAAATAACATAATTGTTTATCAAGTGCACAGCTTTTGTAACACATTGGTCTTACTTTGGTCATTGTACAGACAATTTCAAGCACAAAGATTTTTATTCATCACTATTTGAATTATTTGTAGTTCCTGAAACAAGGGCATTTGGAGAGATTATCTATTTCTCTTTAGGCTAGGGCTACATTGAGGCAAAAGAAGAAAATGCTGATGGTCAGAAATTTCTCATTTTTCCTCACTATTTTTTATGCTGTATACACATATCCTATCTGTTTCAACATCCATTCTGCAGTCTGCAATTGCTTTCATATTGAAACATGGTTTTTTTGCTGTTTCGGAAAGGGTTAACGAATCATTTGAATGGTTAATCCATCTTTTGATTGACAGTGATAAGGTAATTAAAGTGTTTTACCCTTTCCAAAATAACAAAATTTTAGGGTCATCCAATTTGAAAGCTGCTGCAGAAGACAAAATTATTGCTGCAAAAGAAAGGAATAGAGTAT
This sequence comes from Fragum sueziense, assembly GCA_963680895.1. NCBI lineage: Eukaryota > Metazoa > Mollusca > Bivalvia > Cardiida > Cardiidae > Fragum > Fragum sueziense. The sequence continues at coordinate 13,572,962 of OY804595.1, read as the reverse complement.
AAAATAGCACGGAGTATATTGAGGCAAAAGGAGAAAGTGCTGAATATCAGCACTTTATTCTTTTGCCTCAATGTTTTCCCAAGCATTTTCTATCAGGGACATCAAAACCCGGTCTTGTTTGGAAAAAGGTTAATTAAGAACACTACAAGACTCACTTGTCCACATCAACGTTGGAATATGATCCTTCTGGATGATCTATGTCTACCTACAAATAGAATTGTGGGATGATGACCAGCATTTTCTACATTTGCCGCAACATTTTAAACTAAATATTAAACAAGAGATGTTTGTAAAACATATATGCCCCCTCAAGGGCCTACATTTGATCTAGGTCAAAGTCCAAGGTCAAGTTAACAAGGTCCAAGGTCATGGTCAAATATGAAAGGTCTTGGTAGGAGGTGTCTATGTGTGAAATATCAAAGCTGTATATGTAAAAGTAAAATGAAACATAGGCCAGGTTAAATTTTTTAAAAGTAGGCCAAATGCCAAGGTGAAGGTCAAGGTCAAATGTGAAAGGCCTTGGTTGGAGGTGTCCATGCGTGAAATATCAAGGCTGTAGGTGTAAAAGGACATGATATATATGCCTGGTTTCAGTCTTTTTAAAAGAAGTTCAAACTCCAAGGTCAAGGTTGCAATATTCAAGGTCATGGTCAAATGTGAAAGGTCTTGGTAGGAGGTGTCTATGTGTGAAATATCAAGGCTGTAGGTGTAATAGGACATAAGATAAAGGCTAGGTTAAAGATTTCTAAAAGTATGTAAAAATCAAAGGTCAAGGTCACACAGGCCAAGATCATGGTCAAATGTGAAAGGTCTTGGTAGGAGGTGTCCATGTGCAAAATATTGAGACTGTATAGGTAACAGGACATGAGATATAGGCCTAGTTTAAGTTTTTTTAAAGTAGGTCAAACTCCAAGGTCAAGGTCCAAGGTCATGGTCAAAAGTGAAATATCTTGGTTGGAAGTGACCATGTGTGAAATATCAAGACTGTATATGTAAAATGACATGAAATATAGGCCAGGTTTATGTATTATTAAAGTAGGTCAAACACCAAGGTCATGGTCAAATGTGATAGGTCTTGGTCGTAGGTGTCCATGTGTCAAATATCAAGGCTGTACGAGGGCTGTTCAAAAAATTCGTAGACTTTTGTTATATCTCGGCCATTTTTAGTTCGATTGTTTTAATATTACTATTGAAAAAAAGGAAAAACATTTCTTTATCATTATCGAAATTTTCATTCATCCATTGTTATCCGTTTTTATACAGTTGACGTTTTAAAAAGCAACATAAGGCAAACCCGGGGCAGGTGTTGGCCGACGTCGACGTCATTTAGCGTTACGCTAAATTACGTTGTTGTGGACTTTTGTTACCTATGTTTTTCGACTAAAGTCACATCTTTTCAAAATAGTCTCCATTACAATGAACACATCTCTCATGTCTTTTTATCCATTGGTCGAAGATATCTGCGTACCATCCTTTTGGAAAGCCTGCTATTATCTCTGTAGTGCTCCGTTTTAATTCATCTAAAGTGTAAAAACGATGCCCCTTTAACTGCCTCTTAATCTCTGGAAATATGGCGAAGTCCATCGGAGCCAGGTCGGGAGAATACGGGGGATGCCTTAAACACTCAAGTCCAATGACAGCTAGTTCTCTTTTTGTAAGTTCCGACACGTGCGGAGGGGCGTTGTCTTGATGAAGGATACATTCCTCGAGTCTAACAGACGGTCTTTTCTTCTGGAGGGCCCGGGCTAGGTCACGTCTAATAACCTGTCGGAAAAAAAAACATTTAATTTGTTATAAATCGATTCCAGTTATTAACAGGCTGATTGGGTGATAGACTGGTAAACTGATTCGAATTACGATGATTGATTGACAGGCTTAAAAATTTGCGGATTGATCGATCGATTAATGTACGAACCGGTTAACATCGATTACACTGATATGGCGACTGATACACCGCCCCCCCCCCAAAAAAAAGACTAAACGAAACAACAACAACAACATTAACAAAGAAAAAAGCGGATAACCAGCATTTCTCTTCTTTACTACGAATTTGACTATTACACGTTTTTCGTATTCTTCATCTCACAATCATTTGGACCATTTTGTGATTTGGTTGGGACGAAAAAGTAATTAAAAATAAAAAATTTCTATTTCTCCATTCTTTTGTCTATAAATATTTCTATTCATTTATTTATCTATTTATCTTTGTATTTATTCAATTATGTTTATTTATTAAGTTATTAATACTATTGTCTACTAGTATTTATCCAGACTAACCTTTGAGTAATATTCAGAGTTGACTGTCTTTCCTTTTGGTACAATATGGTTCAACAACATCCCTTGTCTATCAGCAAACATGATGCACATATGCTTCTCTCCGCTCTTGTTTACACGGGCTTTAATAGGTGGTGGGGAGCCATTCCGTTTCCAAACCGCCGATTGTTGTTTAGTCTCGGGATCAAAGAACCATAACCACGTTTCGTCCGTTGTGATGATTCTATTTAGAAAAGTCTCTCCGTGTAAACGAAATTGTCGAAGGAAGAATTTTGAATCAGCCACTCTCCTCTCTTTCTCCAAACTGCTAAGAAGACGCGGAACCCATCTTGCACACACTTTTTTCATTTCAAGTTCATTTGTCAATACTGAATGAACAGTGCCTATGCTCAAACCGGTCTCTTCCGCCACAGAACGTACCGTGAGACGCCTATCTTCCCTTACGACGTCGTTAATTTTGTTGCGAGCGGCGACGTCCACAATCCTTTTCCGACCCTGTCGTTCATCGTCTTTCAGCGTTGTTCGGCCTTCACTAAAGCGTTTATGCCACTTAAAAACTAAAGCCCTCGATACCTTTTTAGTGCTTTCCGTCTTTTCCATCATCTTTAGAGTTTGCGTCGGTGTTTTTCCCAATTCATGACAAAATTTTATAACTGCTCGCATTTCTGTCCGCTCACAAGACATGACGTTGCGTGATGAAACTAAGCTGCCTTTCTTCAAACTTTGTTTACTTGAATAACAACTGTTGAAATGACGTCATATTTTGTCGAAACGTCGCGTAGATGTTATAATAGTTACCCGCGTTTTTATTTGGCTGCGTCGTTAGAAAGGTACTTAAATAAGGGAGGAATGATGAGCAATTGTTCATATTTACCCCCTGCCCCGGGTATGCAAAAGTGTGTCTCTATAGCAACGCCACAACGGAATTCTAATTTCACAAAATTTTCAATGTTTGGTTATTCAGATGCGGAGAGGTTTTTTCTACAATATTATGAAGTTTTATTAATGTATGTTGAAAAACATGGATATTATAACAAAAGTCTACGAATTTTTTGAACAGCCCTCGTATGTGTAAAAGGACATGATATATCTGCTAGGTTAAAGTTTTTTTAAAATAGGTCAAAGTCCAAGGTCACAAGGTCCAAGGTCATGGTCAAATGTGAAAGGTCTTGGTAAGATGTGTCCATGTGTTAAATACCAAGGCTGTATGTGTAATAGCACATAAGATATAGGCCAGTTTAATTTTTTTAAAAGTAGGTCAAACTCCAAGGTCAATGCCACATGGTCCAAGGTCATAGTCGTATGTGATAGATCTTGGTTGGAAGTTTCCATTTGTCAAATATCAAGGCTGTATGTGTAAAAGGACATGATATACCGGCCAGGTTAAAGTTTTTTAAAAGTAGGTCAAACTCCAAGGTCAAGGTCACAAAGTCCAAGGTCATGGTCAATTGTGAAAGGTCTTGGTAAGATGTGTCCATGTGTGAAATATCAAGGCTGTATTTGTAAAAGGTCATGAGATATATGCCGGGTTTATTTTTTTTAAAGTAGGTCAAACTCCAAGGTCAAGGTCACAAGGTCCAAGGTCATGGTTAAATGTGAACGATGTTGATAGGAGGTATCTATGTGTAAGATATCAAGGCTGTTTGTGTAAAAGGACATGAGATATAGGCAAGGTTAAGAATTAAGTGTAAAAATCAACAAAGGGCAATAACTCCAAGAATTTGATTGGCAGAGTTACGGTTCTTGTGCACTGCACCTCTCCATAATGAAATCTATTCATCTGTAAAGTTTCATGATTCTACCTTACATATTTTTTGAGTTGTGCTCCGGACAAGAATCAAGTTATAAAATCAACAAAGGGCAATAACTCCAAAAATATGATCGGCAGAGTTACGGTTCCTGTGCACTGCAATTCTCCATAATGAGATCTATCCACCTGTAAAGTTTCATGATTCTACCTTACATACTTTTTGAGTTATGCTCTGGACAATAATCAAGTTTGAAAATCAACAAAGGGCAATAACTCCAAAAATATGATCAGCAGAGTTACGATTCTTGTGCACTGCACCTCTCCATAATGAGATCTATCCACCTGTAAAATTTCATGATTCTACCTTACATACTTTTTGAGTTATGCTCCGGACAAGAATCAAGTTTGAAAATCAACAAAGGGCAATAACTCAAAAAATTTGATCAGCAGAGTTACGATTCTTATGCACTGCATCTCTCCATAATGAGATCTATCCACCTGTAAAGTTTCATGATTGTACCTTACATACTTTTTGAGTTATGCTCCGGACAAGAATCAAGTTTGAAAATCAACAAAGGGCAATAACTCAGAAAATTTGATCGGCAGAGTTACGGTTCTTGTGCACTGCACCTCTCCATAATGAGATCTATCCACCTATGAAGTTTCATGGTTCTACCTTTAATACTTTTCGAGTTATGCTCCGGACAAGGTTTGGTCTACGGACAGACCGACCGACCTACGGACCGACCGACCGACCGACCGACCGACAGACCGACCGACCTACCTTCCGACCGACCGACCGACTGACACTTGCAAAACAATATACCCCCATTTTCTTCGAAAGGGGGCATAACAACAGTACACAAACCCTATCTTCATAAAAACTATTTTTCTGTGTGCAGCTGGATTACAATTGGTTCATTCTAAAATTGTGTCATTTGAGAACAGGTTAAAAGCTTATCTATTTGAAGAACTATGTCATGACAAACCTCTTAATTATTTGTAAGAATAAATTTAGATCCTAAAAAAAATATTGTGGAATAAACATTTTATACGAGGGATGATCCAAAAGTAATGTCACAAACGTTGTTTTCGGTGATTTTATGAACGTATCCTCATCCAACTTAAGATGCCGACAGATTAACATTCGTTTAATACATGCACGAATTTTCATAAAGTTTCGTGTAAAATTACAAAAAATAAACTACATTTTTACATACAGCATCGGTGTCCAGCGCCGCACAACACACGACGTCATTGACGTCATTGACGTCATTGTACTCCTTCTCAAAATATCGCCCTCTGTGCTTAATTAATGCAACATTCGTGGCGTTCGACCCGCTTCATAAATGCATTTGTAAACAACTCGTTCAGCAATTCTTTGAATGCATTCCTTGAATCAATTTGCTCTCACTTGATTTAGGTCGACATAATAAATTCTTCTTATATTCAGCTTAAGATGCGGAAATAGCGCAAAGTAACATGGATGTTGGCGTTATTCCCAAGCTCCACATGTCTTCCTGCTCGTTTGATCTTCAAACGACTCACATTCACTCTAAAAAAAGCTCGCACTAACGGTAGACGTCTCTATCATGAAACTTTGCAAGCCTTTAGAAAAGTTCAGAATTGCATGTTGTGGGCATTTATCCGATTCTGCCATTATCCCGAATGTGAGCGATGAATTCAATAAGACTTATTTGGTATTTCAACGTACCGATTTTATTGAAACGTACTAAAATTGCTTAGAAATATCATGGCGTAGCGGCATTTAAATATCAGCTTAATTGTCTTGATTTTTCTTTTATATAATGACATAACATAAAGTAATATTAATCTTCAAGAGAATAGTCTAGGGCGTGCGGCGCATATGCACGACAAGGATTCTTTTTGGCATTCTATTTTCTCGGATATATAAACAATATTCAAATAATTCAGAAAAGCATGTTTCCAATAGGATAAGTTTGAATGATAAGTCTTTATTTGTACAAGAACGCGTCGAATAACCAAAATTTAGAAACTGTGACATTACTTTTGGATCATCCCTCGTATTAAAGACTTAGAAAAACTTTCAGGCAAAAGAAGAAAATGACGGTTAACAGCATTTTCTCTTTATGCTTCAAAATTTTCTGTTTTATATTTGATATAAATCCTCTGCAGTTTAAATTGAAAAAACCCAAAAATGTTCTCAGTTGGAAGAAGGCTAATGACATATCTCAAATTTACCTTATCTTTATAGAGTGCCGGATCCACCATGACCAATGTTTTGTTTCCTCGTAACAAACAGTTCATGTTGTCAAATGAATCTGTGTGTACAACGGAATTTGTGCCCCCACTACTAAACCACATAACCTGTGGGGAAGAATTAGCAAAGTGTCCATTTGTCAATGTTATAACATAAGCCTCTCTTACAACCCGTTGTGCGTCTTTCTAAATCGTATGTTTTAAAACTCTGCAAAATCGCACGATTTATAAAGAGGCATAACCGGTTATAAGAGCGCCTCAAAATATGTACATTCAAAGCAGGTCAAAAGAATGAATCTCTTTCGAGAAAAGTAGGCATTCTTTGTGAATTTTCTGGAATTTCAGTATATCATTGATTCCCTGCGTCACATGCACACCTGTCGTACGTGCTCCATACTTCTGTCTTGCGTGCTCTTGGTGTTCTAAAAGACGCAGAATGGTCGTAGCAAAGAATTGCTGCATGCAGTCTGCCTCGTGGTTGCGTCCACCAAAATCATATGTTACATGTGCGTGCATCGCACGACCTAACGTACATTTAAGACGCAGACCCCATGCAGGAGAACGTACAACCGGTTGTAAGAGAGGCTATACTTATATCAATATTTTCCTTGTCACATAGCTTTCACCAAAAAGCCATAATTTGAACTGTTTCTATTTAAAAGCTGCTGCATACCCAAAATTAATGTTGATATGATAGAGTATGGAGAGCAAAATAGCATAGAAAATACTGAGACAAAAGGAGAAAATGCTGGTCATTAGCAATAATTTCTCATTTCCTCTCAACATTTTCTATATTAGTCTACCTAAATTATAGAAATAAGGCCCTAGAAAACACATGCGTAGGAACTTTTTGTTAATGCTCGACCTCCATGCTTAATTGAAACTTCGATATGTATGGAAGATCACTAGGGTGGAGGTCACATGATAGAGGTCCTTTAAAGGTCACCACAAGGTCAAAGGTCAACTAAGTGCAAAAATAAATGGTGTAGCAAGAAAATCGGCCATAACTCACTTACTTCTGGGTCTAGACTAACAAATTTGGTATCAAAATGAAGCTGGGTCATCCATGTTTATTATGCAATATAGATATGCAAATCAGCTAATTTGCATATATAAGATTTTGAAGATTTAATTAGAAATTTCGAAGATTTTTTGGTCATTTTTATAGCATAAAGTTGGAACATAAGCTATGACTCACTAAGTTTGTGGTGTAGATTCACGAATTGGATGCCAAAATAAAGCCTAGACATCTGTTCTCATGTATAGTTAAGCAAAATAAGTAAATTACATATGTATGCTTTTTAATTATTTTTTTAATTAATTGATGAAAATATCGCCAATTTGTGAATATTTGATTCACCCAGTAATCAGACTTAAAGGTATCACAAGAAAATTCTTTAAAAATCAATCATTGGGCCAATTCCAACCAAACTTGGTATGAATATTCTTTGAGTGACCCTATTGAAGATGTGTTATCAAAATTTTGATTTGACAAAAAAGTGGGCGTGGCAGGGCGGGGCTTATCTGCCTTAGAGAAATCACAAGAAAATTCTTTAAAAATCAACCACTGGGCCAATTTAAACCAAACTTGGCATGAATGTTCTTTGTGTGACCCTTTTGAATATTTTTTCAACAAAATTTTGATTCGTCAAAAAACGTGGACGTGGCAGGGCGGGGCTTATCAAACTTAAAGAAATCAAAAGAGAATTCTTTAAAAATCAACCATTGGGTCAATTTGAACCAAACTTTACGTGATTGTTCTTTGAGTGATCCTTTTGAACATTTGCTAACAAATTGTTTGAAATCAACAACAAATAAGGACGTGGCAGGGTGGGGTCATTTTCAACTTGGAGAAATCATGAAAAAAATACTTTAAAAACAACCATTGTGCTAATTTATACCCAACGTTGTTGGATTGATTTGAACGAAATTGTAACTAAATTGATTATGCAAGAATTGTTTTACTTCTAGCCTGATCGGAGCAGAAAGTTCTTAGTTATAAGCCTTTGTATTTGAAAAAAAATGCCATTTTCACTCATGTCATTAGAAATTTTGATGATTGTTTTGTCATTTTCTTTATAATGTAGTTGAAACATAAGCTATAATTTGTGGTGTACAGTCAAAAATTGGGTACCAAAATAAAGCCTAGACATCTGTCCTCAAGTTCGATTGTGCAAATTTAAGCTAAATTGCATTAGCAACATTTTTATTGTCAATTTATGAATATTTGATACACACGGTGCCTTTAAGCTTTGTGGGTTGATTTAATCATATTGTTTATGCAAACATCCAATCAAAACATGACTATGCATTTTTAGATATGTCCGATTGAATTACAGTATCGTAGAGAGTGTGGTTTCCATGGTAACATGTCTTGTAAAAGTGACTGTGGGGTATAGCAGGATGAACAGCTATAGTTCACTAATACCGGGTTTAGACTTACAGTTGATGTGTTATAAATTTAAGCTAACACATCCGTCCTTATTTCTCAGAATTGTTATTTAAAAAAAGGGTTTGCATAATCATGACTTTGTAGAATTTATTAGAATGACTGATGAAGTTATCATCAATTATAAGAGTACATTGGGAACATCAGATATAGCTCAGTTCTTGGTATAGATTAACAATTTTGGTATCAAATAAAATCATAGGCATTCGTCTTTATTTTTCGGTACAGTTATGCAACCTTGTAGTTATTCAAATCAACTAATTTACAAATGTATAATTTTGAAAAGTTAATGGGAAATTTCATGAAATTTCCATTGTTTTTGTTTCCTATATAGCAAGAAAAAAGCTTGTGTTCACGAACTTTGCGGTGTGCACAAACAATTTTGGTATTGGAATAAAGCCTAGAGACCCATACTTAACTTAAAATTTGCGAATAAGCATATCTGCATGTCCAGGATTTAAATGATTTTTAATAGATTTTTAGAATTATGATGAACACATCACGAATTCGTGAATATTAGATACATACAGTACTTTCAAGTATCTTGGAAATACTAGTAAATCTCACGGTTTATGAACAACTTCCCGCCCGACATAAAAATTAAGCATTTTGAAGTCTTTTTTAGGAAATCAGTTTGAACTTAGATATGCTAGAGAGTGCGTTTTCCATAAAAAACACATCTTTGAAAGGTCGTTTAAGGGGATATAGCTAAAGAAGCAGATATAACTCACTTTGTTCTGGGTGTAGGTTAACAGTTACGATATCAAAATGAAGGTTAGGCACCCATCTAAATGTTCCAGCATAGCCTTTATCTAAAATAAATAACTGGTATGATTGATAAAATTCTTGTCATTTTTGGGAGTGCAATTGGAAAATTAGACACAGATTATTTAAAGTTATGTGTATCGACTTAAAAGTATAGACGAATCCAGAAATTAGTATTTACCTGATTACCTCCCTTACCGCCGCAATTAACATACTGAAGATTATCAACTTCTCAGTACTCGAATGTCAATAATTGAGCGATAGTTGATAGAGAGACAAGCAGTTAATGCATGCCGAACATCCCAGGGAATTCCAAGATGACCAAATTCATGATCACCTAATTCGTCACTTTGACAGCTAAATGTCACGAAATTGTGATAAAATAGATTTAGGCATATTTCCTTTAAAATGAGCACAGTTTGCAACTTTGTCTACTGTTAAAGGAAGCCTTAAATCAACTGTGTAATAACGGAGCAGCGTCTACTCTTGGCATTACTGATTCCCCTTTACGGATATTTATCTGACCCTGATATTTGACCTTAATTTTATAAATGACACCAATTCTGGTACGAAAAAATATTCACTTACATACCAAATTTACGAGGGTTGTCCTGAAAATTCGTGGACACTGTTTAATAAATAAAAATGAGAAAAGAAGATTTTATAACATACACATGGTGTCATTAAACAATATCTTAGAAACAACATTTCAAAATTTGAACAAAATCCCTCCATTTCTAACAGAATTACATCTATTTTTGTGAAGAAGGTTGATGCACCCCGGAGCACGTCATGACGTTACGACGTTCATGCGACGAAGAAATAACTTTGCCAAGAAGACTTGTGCTGTTTTATTTTCTTCAGAAAGCATTCTAAGCGCCCTCGTACACACACTGTTTTTATTTTCAAATAATTTGTAAGTATTTCGTTAACAATTGTTTTTGACAGTTCACATTTTTCCTCCGATATCTGCACACATGGTCTCTTCGTAGATGAGTTAACGAATTCCCTGGTCTTTGCAGGCGCTTTCTTAGTTCCCAGCGAAATTTCACAAGAACGCACTGCTCCACCCAAACGTCCGACGTCGTCATTTTTGATAGATGTCCTTCTATATCAAGCTTCAAATGTCAATTTGTAACGCGACGACATTGAAATCAAAACAATATGGAGTTGGAATGTTAGGTCACATTTTCATACATTTATTATTTTGTTTCCCGCCAATTTCATACGTTAAATCACTTATTAAAAAAACAGACATGACTAGCCATAAAGCTCAAAATTTGACGTGCTCCAGGTACCCATACATAGCGTCGTATTAGGTCCTATTGCAAATTAAATGAAAATAAAATTTATTGGAGCCAGGATCTGGAAAAACGTCCCTTAAGGCTTTTGAGCCCAACATAGATCCTGATCAGCCTGTGCATACGCACAGTCTGATCAGGATCCATGTTGTTCTCTAATAGCTTCTTCATGACCTGTAAAAACTTAAAGAGAGCTGCATGGATGCATATTGGACTGCATTTGACAACCAGCCAATCTTGAAACTAATTTTGAAAAATGCTATAAGGGACGTTTTTCCAGATCCCGGCTCATTTCTTTTTGCTGGAAAAGTACTTGATAGATGTTTAGCTTTTATTTGATAAAGATTTTTTCACAAACAAAGTATTAAGAAGCAAAATAAATTGTATGTCCACGAACTTTCAGGTCAACCCTCGTAAGCTATTGAAATGTAAACGATAAGACATTTTAAGTAGGCTTAAGTGCTCGCAATAAGTTATACAGACAAATGTAAAGACATACAGTATTGAAAGATTATAAACCACAAAATTCTAAATTTTTGGCAGCATAATATCAATAATATATGTATAATATATGTAATATGATAATATTGTGATTGAGTCCTACAAGAAACTTTTCAAAATACACTGTGGGCATATACAGGTATTCACAAACGGAAGACAATTTCATCAAAATTTCATATTAACTATTCAAACCCAAATGCGGTTGAGCAATGGCAAGTTAGACACTTTGCATAATATAACTAGGGACTGTCTGTTTTGATTAGGCTTAACGTAAACTTATTCTTGCATGATCAATTTAGTTACATTTTTTTTCAAATAGATTCAGCAAAGCTGTGTATAAATTAGCACAATGTTCTTTTTTTTAAATCATGATTTCCCCGTGTTGAAAATGTCCCCATCCTTCCACGTTAATGAATCAAACAAATTGTTTACAAATGTTTATAAGGGTCACTCAAAGAACATTCAAGTCAAGTTTGGTTAAAATTGGCCCAACGGTAAATTTTTAATGAATTTTCTTATAATTTGTCCGATGAGCATCGCCACGCAATGCCACGCCAACATCTTTTGAAGAATCTAAATGTTCAAAAGGGTCACACAAAGAACATTCATACCAAGTTTGGTTCAAATTGGTCTAATAGTTGATTTTTTTTAAAGAATTATTGTGATTTCTCTAAGTCTGATAAGCCCTGCGCTGCCACACCCACATTTTTAGTCAAATTAAAATTCTGATACCAAATCTTCAATAGGGTCACTCAAAGAACATTCATACCAAGTTTGTTTGGAATTGGCCCAGTAGTTGATTTTTAAAGAATTTTCTTGTGATTTCTCTAAGGCAGATAAGCCCCGCCCTGCCACGCCCACTTTTTTGTCAAATCAAAATTTTGATAACGCATCTTCAATAGGGTTACTCAAAGAATATTCATACCAAGTTTGGTTGGAATTGGCCCAATGATTGATTTTTAAAGAATTTTCTTATGATACCTTTAAGTCTGATTACTGTGTGAATCAAATATTCACAAATTGGTGATATTTTCATCAATTAATTAAAAAAATAATTAAAAAGCATACATATGTAATTTACTTATTTTGCTTAACTATACTTGAGGACAGATGTCTAGGCTTTATTTTGGCATCCAATTCGTGAATTTACGCCACAAACTTAGTGAGTTATAGCTTATGTTCCAACTTTATGCTATAAAAAATGACCAAAAAATCTTCGAAATTTCTAATTAAAACTTCAAAATCTTATATATGCAAATTAGCTGATTTGCATATCTATACTGCAAAATAAAGATGAATGTCCCAGCTTCATTTTGATACCAAATTTGTTAGTCTAGACCCAGAAGTAAGTGAGTTATGACGGATTTTCTTGCTATACCATTTATTTTTGCACTTAGTTGACCTTTGACCCTGTGGTGACCTTAAAAGCACCTCTATCATGTGACCTCCACCCTAGTGATCTTCCATACATATCGAAGTTTCATTTAGGCATGGAGGTCGAGCATTAACAAAAAGTTCCTACACAAGTCACATTTTGGGTGAGATTTAGGTAGACTATATCATGGCTCATATATTTCTACTTTTAAAAAAAGCTTTTGATTTTATTGGGGTTTTATGCCGTTTTCAACTTCTATGGTCATATCACAGCGGCTGGAGCACCTAACCGTGGGTTCCTGGTACTTCTCGCACCAATATAACCACAATATCCAAACCGAGCCTCCAGCTGCTCTCTCACATAGATGATTCACACCCATTGGTGAGAGACAAAATGACTTTTGTCAAATGTCAGAATGGATACTGGCCGAGCCGGGGTTCGAACACGAGACCCCTGGATTGTCAGACTCCGACATAACCGACTGAGCTATCCGGGCTCGGCATATTTACTAATGGAACTGCTTCCCTAGTCTAAAATTTTATTGCTTCAAATAGAGGTACATAGCAAAAGATAGAATTAGGTAAAGGCATTCTAAATGCTAGTATCTCAAATCAAAACCCCATGTTGTTGGTACTCATTTGAAACGTCTCAATGAGACAATACCAATGAGTACCTACAACAAAGGAATGTAAAATGTACTCACATTATCTGCGAGACTTTCCTCCACTACAGATCTACACTGAAGAGGGCAGGGTAACACAATATCTTGTCTGAAAATATACAAATACCCATTTACAAGACATAGAAAATCATAATATTATCAAGGTAGTTCTTGTCATGTATACATGTCTTTGCATTTCTTTTAGAGTCATTCAACTGTCTGTAATTCCTGTTAATTTGGCCAGTCAAGAATTTTGTAGTAAAATTATTTCCCAAACAAGACCTAGATCTACATTTATAATCTCATAGTAAAAGCTTGAGAAAACATTGAGACCAAAGAAGAAAATGCTGATAATAAGCATTTTCTTCTTTGTCTTTCTTCTTTGTCTCAATATTTTCTTAGCTTAATCATACACAAATCTTATCTTAATTAATATCTATTTTGTTGTCTGCAGGATCTTTCAAAATGAAACAGTCTAATTCTTTGCCATTTAAGAAAGGGTTAAGTTGAAGTTAACCCTTTACCAGATGATTTTTTTAGACTATTCCAATTTGAAAAGTGTTGCAGACGACATTTTCAAGTTGGTTAAATTTTACATTTAGTTATAGTCCCTGAGCCAGAAACATGTTTGCTCCCCCCCCAGGGGGAATTTTGTAGACATAGTTTTTCATAAAGTACAATATCTTAGAAACATTTTGAGCATTGTTTGCACTCTGGCCGTTGGGGCTTTTGGCTGTAACCCTTATCTAAAACCCTTAACCCTATCATTTTTTTCATTCAAATTTACAGTACTTATTTGGTCATATTTTCATTGAATATTGTCTGACATATGTCTAAATGGTTTCAAATGAAAGCTTATGACTTGCTCTTTCATTTGAAGTTATTTTATGCAAATTAGCTCATTTGCATATTCATGAATATTAATGATTTCCCTTAAAATTTCCATTTTTTGACGAAATTTGATAAATACTTTCTTAAAAAAGGCATTTTTGTCCAGGGGGAATTTTGTAAACATAGTTTATCAGTAAGAAGATTCTATTAGAAACATTTTGAGCCTTGTTTGCACTATGGCGGTTGGGGCTTTTCGGCGTGACCCTTATCTAAACCCTTAACCCTACCAAGTTGTTCATTCAAATTTTGAAAATGAATTTGGTCATATCTTGGTTGAATATTTACACACAGATGTCAGAATGGTATCAAATGAAAGCTTATGACGTGCTCTTTCATTTCAAGATATGTTATGCAAATTAGCTCATTTGCATATTCATTGATATTAATTATTTTTCCTAAAATTGCAATTTTCCACCAAAATCTGGTAAATACTTTCCAAAACAAGACATTTTTGTGCAGGGGAATTGTGTAAACATAACTAATCTTAAAGAAAATCATATAAGGAACATTTTGAGCGATGTTTGCACTTTGGCTGTTGGGGCATTTGGCCAAAACCCTTATCTAAACCCTTAACCCTATAAAATTGTTCAAACATTTCAGAATGTTTTATCATTTTATCATATCTTGGTTGAATATTGACCTACAGATGTGAGAATGGTATCAAATGAAAGCTTATGACTGTCCCAATAATTTGCCATAAATTTTATGCAAATTATCTCATTTGCATATTCATGAATATTAATGACATTACTTAAAACTGTGACGTTTTTAGCGGGTATTTGGTAAATACTTTCAAAAACATTGTGTTTCTACTCAAGGGGAATCATGTAAACATAGTTTATCTTAAAGAACATTTTATTAGGAACATTTTGAGCAATGTTTCCAATCTGGCGGTTGGGGCTTTTGGCCGTGACCCTTATCCAAACCCTTTACCTCATCAAATTTTTTATTTGAATTTTCAAAACGTTTTTGGTCATAGCTTGATTGAATATGGACCTACAGATGTAAGAATGGTATCAAATGAAAGCTAATGACTTTTTCTTTAATTTGCAGTTATTTTATGCAAATTGGCTCATTTGCATATGCATGTATATTAATGATTTATCTACAAATTGTGATTGTTTTCACGTTAAATACCTACCAAAAGGTGGGATTTTTTTCTTTCTCGTGAGTTTTTAACCATCTGATATCCATGTTCACTCTTTGAACAACATATAAGCCTTGTTTGAGATCTATTTGGTGTTTTGTTTGGAAGTAACTGCGATTTTAAAGTGTGCAACCCATCATATTTTGTTCGTATAAATCTTATTATTAATGTTTGTATTTAGTTTTCATTTGATATTTTAATCTTTATTGTTTAAGTGCAAATAAGTTTGATTGATTCCATGTATTGTACTGGTGTTATTGCTTATATCTAGTTTAGTTGACAGAATGCTATCCTTTGATGAATCCAAATTTGCTGCTAAATAGGACTTTGAACATAAACATTTTATCAAATGCCATATAATGATACAAAAGGTGTCTAACCTGCGGGACTTTATTCTAATACACATATAAAATTAATCATTTCAATTATTTTTGTTGTATTTTTTATGGCTGAATAGAGATCTTGGAATGTAGACAAATTGCATACATATAGCAGGATAACGTTGTTAAGCAATTGTCAAGTCCCATTTTTTGCCATTCACATGGAGAAAACAGCATCATTTTGTTCAATCTGGAGAGCCCTTCCTTGTGTATTCCTCATAGCCAAGTCAATTTGTTGGCCGTAAGTGTATTTGATATGTGGCTGACAGATCAGGGACACTGGTGTTACCATTCCTTTATGCTCTATTGAGGTATTTTAACTTCAGATGATTTAAGCTTGGGGTGCCATATGTAAAGCCTATGTATCAGATGCATAAATCAAGAAATGTACTCGCAGTACGTATGTATCTAGAGTACAGACAATAACCGATTGCGATCAAAAGATTATTGCAGTTATTGTCTGTATCAGATCAGAACAGATGTGAACTGTGAACTGGTCAATACTACTGACAGCCCATGCTGAATGTACATTCAAATTCTTCCGAACCTATACATATGTCTTATATGTGCTTTCAGCATAGTTTAACCTCACAATGGATTGAAAATAGTTCCCTTGCGCTACGTATACAATATCTTTCAATATGGCATATGTTTTCAAGGATGGCATTAGATAGCCATAGATATTTTCAGTTCAATTCTTTCCTGATATTTAAATGCAACAACTAAAACCTGGTTTAGATCAGCATATGAAATCCCATATTAAGACACTTACTTTTTGCACTGTTTTAGGACAATTTGACCAAAAATGATTAACATAACACTTGGTGGCAATCTTGGAATTATTTACACTCTGGGAGTTTGGCTAGGTTATCATAATGGAAACCAACATAGATCAACACTAGAATGTCTATTTAATGCAAAGAATCATCAGCATTTATTGTACTAAACATAACAGGGTTACTATGTACTTAACATTACAGGGTTACTATATAACACATACTTTAGCACTGTCAAATGGAATACATTTTATGGATTTTCCACAATAAATGTGGTTTTATCCCAAACAATGATATTCATGAATAAGCAAATGAACAAGTTGCCAATATACAAGCAATTCACTAGATTTCATTTGATACCATTATGACGTTTGTATGTCAATTTTTGATCAAGATATGACCAAAAACATATTGAAAATTTTAATGAACAATTTGATAGGGTTAAGGGTTTAGATAAGGGGTTTTGCCAAAAGCTCCGACTACCACAGTGCAAACATCGCTTATAATGTTATTTATATAATGTTCTATAAGATAAATCTTGTTTGCATAATTCCCCCTGAACAGAAACGTCTTGTTTCTGAAAGTATTTTCTGAAAGCATTTAACAGGTTTTCGCTGAAAAATCACAATTTTAAGGAAAATCATTAATTCTCATGAATATGCAAATGAACTAATTTGCATAGAAAATAATAGCACATGAAAGAGTCACCAATAAGCTTTCATTTGATACCGTAGTGACATCTGTAGGTCCATATTCAATCAAGCTATGACCAAAAACATTTTGAAAATTCAAATGAAAAATTTGATGGGGTTAAGGGTTTAGATAAGGGTCACGGCCAAAAGCCCTAACCGCCAGATTGCAAACATTGCTCAAAATGTTTCTAATAAAATGTTCTTTAATATAAACTATGTTTACATGATTCCCCTTGAGTAGAAACACAATGTTTTTGAAAGTATTTACCAAATACCCGCTAAAAACGTCACAGTTTTAAGTAAAGTCATTAATATTCATGAATATGCAAATGAGATAATTTGCATAAAATTTATTACAAATTATTTGGACAGTCATAAGCTTTCATTTGACACCATTCTTACATCTGTAGGTCAATAATCAATCAAGATATGATAAAAAAAAGTTTTGAAATGACTGAACAATTTCATAGGGTTAAGGGTTTAGATAAGGGTTTTGGCCAAATGCCCCAACAGCCAAAGTGCAAACATCGCTCAAAATGTTTCTTGCATGATATTCTTTAAGATAAATTATGTTTACACAATTCTCCTGTACAAAAATGTCTTGTTTTGGAAAGTATTTACCAGATTTTGGTCGAAAATTGCAATTTTAGGAAAAATGATTAATATTCATGAATATGCAAATGAGCTAATTTGCATAACATATCTTAAAATGAAAGAGCACGTCATAAGCTTTCATTTGATACGATTCTGACATCTGTGAGTAAATATTCAACCAAGATATGACCAAATTCATTTTCAAGATTTGAATGAACGATTTGGTAGGGTTAAGGGTTTAGATAAGGGTCACGCCGAAAAGCCCCAACCGCCAGAGTGCAAACAAGGCTCAAAATGTTTCTAATAGAATGTTCTTACTGATAAACCATGTTTACAAAATTCCCCCTGGACAGAAACGCCTTGTTTTGGAAATTATTAACCAAATTTTAATCAAAAATTGACAATTTTAAGGGAAATCATTAATATTCATGAATATGCAAATGAGCTAATTTGCATAAAATAACTACAAATGAAAGAGCAAGTCATAAGCTTTCATTTGATACCATACTGACATATGTAGGTCAAAATTCAATGAAGATATGACCAAATAAATGTTTGTATATTTGAATAAAAAATTTAAAAGGCTTAAGGGTTTTAGATAAGGGTTACAGCCAAAAGCCCCAACGGCCAGAGTGCAAACAACGCTCATCTTGTAGCATTTGGTATAAGCTTTCAGAAAATCATACCCTTCAAAATTCCCCCTGGGGGGGGAGCAGGGGTTATTGGTGGCTCAAGGTCTTTTAGGCTGGAAAACAATGTGGGAAATGAAGAAATTGCTTGTCACAAGCAATTTCTTCATTTTCCACAAGGTTTTCCAAAGTCATTATCATATGGGGAGTCAAAAAGTTACTGTGTGGTAATGTGTTAAAAAAGAGAACTCACTGTATAAAGTCTGGTACTGCATTTACCATATAGTATGTAGTTGTGTTATATATCTTCACAAACTCTTTAAACGCCATGTTTAACATCTGCTGATCTCGTCTCTCTTTCTTTACTGTTTCCACGGCTACTGCATGTCCAGAAGGCTCATCCACTGACAGAAAATAATCGTCCGTCCATTTTGTAAATGCTGGGAACATTTTAGCAGCTCCCCGCATCTTAATGGGTTTTAATGGTGTCACATGTTTGGTAAAGAATTCTTCCGGGTTTATAAATCCCTGGATTTCTGGGACTGGTTGACTCGGCCTGCCCTCTCCGAATGGTTTTAGATGACCAGGCTCTAGTGTTAAATCATGAGCATTTGTTTCTTGAGCAATAAAACCGATAAGAACTGTAATCATTGGTAGAAATGAATATGTTGACATCAGCGCCATAGTCAACTGTTATCTGAAAAGACACATAATATTTTAACAAAGGTATACGCTAGATTGTTACAAGGAAAAATATATAGATCTAAATGGAACATCACAATAATGTTATTTGACTTCAATAACAATCACCCAATTTAGAGTAGAAACTGCTGATCTATATCGTAATGTCAGCATTCATCCTTTTGGTTTATTCATAATGCATTGCTCAGCTCTTATAAGAAATATAAATTTCGATACTTAATTAGCAACTTATTGGAATTGTCTCATTGGGATGATTCAAATAAGTACCCACAACATAGATTTGGCATTTGAGTTTAAAAACTTCAACATTCTTTACCCCCTCCTACAGGTCTGGTGTTCAGATTGATCAATATAAATATTGACACTGTCTTTACTTCCTCTTCCTGGTTGTATACATATAAAACATGCCTCGTTTTAATATAACGGTTAAAAACCAGTGGTCACAATGTCTCTTTGATACAATGATGATAAGTTTATGTATAGAAAATAGGAAACTGCAATACACGAATGACAACATTCAATTTTGGTCATGGATGATGGAACTGAAAAGTGTTCAAAGATTGTAAAATCGTACAGTATCTGAATTCAAAATCATAAAAGTGCTAGCAACGAATGCCAACTACTTTACTTTGTTTCGCATTTACTTTAATAAATAGATAAGCTATAAATCCGATGTCTTTATGTACTTACATTGTTATTTTGGTAGGACAACTTTTCTTAAACCCATTCCCTGCCAAAACGAAAGTAGAAATTGTTGTTGTTATTAATGTTTCCGGTTTTAGTTGTTATGACTTGGTGTCACTCCACTATGATTTCAATTAACCCCTAACCAGATGGAAACTGACAATTTACGGTTGATACAGAATAAAAATAATCCACTTTTAGGTTAGAAAACATTGTGGAAAATGAAGAAATTGCTTGCTGCAAGCAATTTCTTTATTTTACACAATGTTTTCCAAAGCCAAATATCTTCTGGGGAATCTAAATGCGCCACTACATGTGGTGATGGGTTAATCAAATAAAGAGAGAATATGGTCATACTTTGGGTGTACACAGCTCATATCCACACCTTGGCTGAAGTATAATATGTAACTTTTAAAAAATGATGAACAATACTCTTAGTTCTAAACAATGAAATAAAATGTTCACTTACAATATGGTAACCTATAGGCAGGCCTTATGCCTATAGGTCTACATGTAGACATGTACGGCTATCAATTGGTGCCAATCATAATTATAAGTATACGGTCAGGCGAATATTGATAAATCTGATTATAGTAAAATGTAGGCCTACAGCACTTAAAGATCGACGATGTATAAATTTGTTTAAGAAAAAAATAGTCATTTCAATGGAAAATTTTATAAATGCTTCAACAGATCTACGTATACTTAGATTGAATGTGCAAAATAGTTTAAATTGTGGTGTTACTGAAAAATGATATTATGAACCGCCACGTTTAAAGGAACCCTCTGGGAAGTGTCAAAAGTAGGCCTCACTACCAAATAGTCCAAAATAGAAAACAATTCACTCTAGGATAACATTCTGGATCTAGATTGTTTTTTCCAACTTACTAGATCTAAAATGTTCATTTTCTAATGTGACATCCGAGGCGCGTTCTTTATCTAGAGCGAGATTTCTTAAGATTTCTTAAGGTGTTTTGGATAAAGCGTTTTGAAGATCGAAACTTTGACCGAGCTGTTCCGAATGCTCCATATTTTTACAAATGACGTCATCATGACGTCATTTGTATAAAGTATGGAGCATATTCGGAACACCGAGGTTTATGATTTATGGAGTGTTCGGAACAACTCGGTCAAATCTCTTTTGTAGTGTTTGTACAGAGTTGACCGAGGGGTTCCGCACGAAGTATAGGGTAATGGCGCCTCCCATTGAGCGTCTTAAAATCTTGCTCAAAAGAACGCTTTATCCTAAAATATCTTAAGAAATCTCAACATATCTCAAGAAATCTCGCTCTAAAGAACGCACCTCAGGTCTACGTCTGCTAAGTCTGATCCATTTCTCAAAGCTTGTTTCAAATGATAGACTTTCAAGGAGGTCTCTTTTAGTGGGTTCGGACCACAAATCAATTAAAACATAGAAATGTCTTTGTTGGAAACTGGCATAAAGCAAACATGGCATGTAAATATTTGTTGAAGACCTTGAAATCAATGAGCACAGGATCATTAGGCTATGTGCCAGACTTAATAGAATGGGCCTACGTGCTATACAAGCTCTATAAAAATCAATTAATTGATTGGTTATTTGGTAATTAAAATTGTCTCTGATGCCGCTTTAAAGCAAAAAAGATATAACCAAGAAATGAAGATTACAATGTTTACTTCGTGTGACTTTTTGTAAGTTATGTGTGAGGGTTTCGTATCAGAACAAATATAGTTGACACTCGTTACCTCGAAAGAAACGGATAGAAATTGCTCATGCCGAGCACCCCCTTTTTTACTGTAGCATATTTCAATAATGAACACAGGGCCTTCTTGGTGAGTGGTACAAATATGTCATTTCATTTTAGTCGAAACTAAACAAAATCGATAAGTCGAACACCAGATTTGTCGGGGTATTTTGATGGTCCCCCTTACTTCGACATGTAACGAATTTTAAATGAAGCTAAATTCAAAGTGTAATTAATTTTAACCATTCAACAAACAACAAAATTTATTCAGATATAAAAAAGAGATACAGACTCAAAAACCACGCCACACGCCATGTACAACACTGCACTACACGCATTCATGGAAATGAAACTTTGAAGAAAGGTGATAAATTGCAGGCAACCAGTAAGCTACCAATGTGAGTATTTTCTCTCTGATCGTTTTCCAATGCCATTATCATTGGAAAGTCAAAATCCGAGTTCGTTTGGAAATGGGGCGAATTAAGGAATATCATTCTTACAAACAAGTTTTAAAAACGTCTGGCTATTTCGAATCCAAAAACGCCGTACCTAGCGCCGTAATTGCGTCTGGAATGTGAATTATACACATGTACGCCAACTTGACTCGCGAGTTTCAACTTTAGTAGGCCTACATACGAGGGACGGTCGGAAAGTAGTTGGACTTTTGACTAGTTCTCTAAAACCATTTAACTTTTTAACACAATTCTTTCTACACTGTTTAAACAAATTGTCCATCTGTGTTTATGCATTTTTGCCATGTTAGTAGGAGCTTTACTTTTCCCACTATCAACCATGACGTAGACCCGCTCTATAAGGTACTGTGTAACCACCGGTATCAAAGGCGCCCTGGTCTCAAATTTCTTCCTAGCAAGCATTTTCATCAGTTCTAGACACAAATAAAAGTCATATGGGGTAGGGCTTGGGCTATAAGAAGAGTAAAACAACTTTTGTCTTGGGTTATAGTTGATAATCTCCACTGTAGATGCGGTGGTATGGGAGCGTGCGTAATCGTGAAGTAAAAAACATTTTTTCTTTCCTAATCTGGGACGCGTTTACTTCAGCATTTATTCTTTGTTTTTTATGAGTTACTTCAGAATTGTTCTTGGCAATGACAGTTTTTACCATTTAACATGAAACGACTATTATCAATCCTCGTGAATCCACAAAAGCAACAAACATGACTACCAGCCGAAGGTAACATCTTAATCTTTTCATGGGTGGGGAACCAGCTCGTTTTCATGGCTGCTTTGACTGAGTTTTTATCCCAAGTTCGGAATTATTAACCCACATTTAATCTTCAGTGATAATGTAGTTCAAAAACTTAACTTCTTCGCGATTAAAATGACTAGAATGTTCGTTTGTTTTGGTTACCCTTGTTGTTCCTCTAACTAATTGCCTATGATACAGTAAACCCCTATCACATATAAGTGGACAGAATATTGTATATATACAACTATCTTTGAAAATAAACTGACCACGTTATTGGCAAATGGATGTAGATTCCGCCAATATATAATGTGTTTATACAGTTGCAAATGGAGACACAGCAGCACGAAAAGTCCAACTACTTTCCGACCGTCCCTCGTATGCTGCTTAACCGTTTGCTAAACTATAGAAAGTAAGATGGACAAGCAGAAGAATCCATGAAAGATAAAGGGGAAAACGATAACGATTTTTAGCTCAAGGGTTTCTTATCTAAAATCTAATGTGGTCGTTGACCAAAAACAGGGCTAGTTTTGATAAAAAAAATCGAAGAAAAATAACGACGGTCTCTATTTTTTTCAAGAGTTCTAGATCTAATTGGAAGCAAAGAACGAGGGGTCAATATATGACATATTTAAATTGGCTTTATTGATTTAATCACGATGCTGGGCTATAACCGGGTAGGCCTACATTGTACAGAACGACAAGTATAATGATTCCAATAGAATGTGACACCACTACGTCAATCCAATTTATTTGTTAACCGATTACCACACAATGGCTCTTTTTGACTCCCAACAAGATAATGGCTTTAGAAAACAATGTTGAAAATGAAGAAATTGCTTGTGACAAGCAATTTCTTAATTTTACAAAATGTTTTCTAGCCTAAAAGACAACAAATGCAAAATTTCATCCACTTGAAAATGTCATCTTCAATTTCTTTCAACTAAAACAGGCCCAAGTTTTTGTCGTTTGTTAGGCCTAATTAAATGTGTTAAGCTGGGACTATTAAACAGGAAAGAAGTATTATGTAGTACATGTATTATGTAGTCCATCAAACACAGAATCGGAATTTTTCGGTCGATGTCGTTAGTATTCGGCGGTGGTTAGTTAGTACCGATTTTTTCTAACTCGGGATGTGTCCTTTGAGATCGATTTGGCATATGTTACGAATGTTCACGACGTCTCACGAACTATTCCGACGTCGTGTGAATCTCATAAGGGTTTGACTACCTTACAACAGCAACGCGGGCTATATTTGAGCAAGGATTTGGAAAACAATATGGCCAGCATGGCACTGTAATCGCTCACCTGATTTCTTGGTGTATAAGTGTTTGGACTGTTTTCAATGCAAATTTTGTTGTAAACAAAATTTTAATATAAATGTATATGTCACATTAAATTATCGTAGATTTAGCGTTCATAATTTCCAATGAATGCAACGAAGTCACATCAGCATTTAATCATATGTCATGTAGTAGCATTTGAATACATATTTAGCCTACTTTAACAATCATATTTGGAAACATCAGAATGAAAGACATTACAAGTTTTGATTTGCTTATTAATTACGTATTAAAGATTTTAAAGAATTGTTTCGTGATTTCTCAAAGTTTGATAAGCCCCACCCTGCCACGCCCACATTTTTGACGAATCAAAAACTCACACCCAAGTGTTGAAATAAATCATTCAAGAAACATTCCTGTCAATTTGCTTCAAATTTACCCAATGGCTGATTTTTAGCTCCACTGGCCGACAGGCCAGGGGGCTATTGTCATGGCGCTGTGTCCGTCGTGCGTCCGTCCGTCCGTGCGTCCGTGAAGTCCGTCCGTAAACTTTTCCTTTGAAAATCTTCTTCTCAAAAACTACCTGCAGGATTTCAACCAAACTTCACAGGAATGATCCTTGGGTGACCCTCTCTTAGATTCCTTCAAAGAATTCTGATTGAAGTAAAAAGCCTGGAGTTATCTGCCCTTGAATGTCAAAAATGGCCGTTTTGACTTTATTTTCACTCTAGCAACTACAAATATTGACCAATCAAGACAAAACTTGGACAGAATGATGATGACTAAAAGATCTTGCCTGGGTATAATTTTCAGCCTGATCTGAATTTTACACCATGAGTTATGTGCCCTTGAAATTGACAAAATTGCCATTTTCGGCTTTATTTTGACTTTGTTTTCACTTCAGTGATAACAAATATTAACCAATCAACACATAATTTGGACAGAATGTTGGTAACTATATAAGATCTTGCATTGGTATAATTTTCAGCTTGATTTGAACTTTACATCATGAGTTACGTGCCCTTGAAATTGACAAAATTGCCATTTTCAGCTTTATTTTCACTTTTACAACCATTACTATCAATTAATTAATACAATTACTTTCAAAGAATCTTACTGACCATAAGATCTTACTTGCTTGAAATTTTGCTTGTTTGTGCAGCCTGAACCTTTGAAATTGCATTCAACAAGACAAACAATCAGGCCTGTGGAGCGCTTCCAGACCGCCAGGGCTGTCTAGTTCAAAACGATTTAGAAACATTGAAAATGCTGACGATGAGCATTGTTCCATATTTGCTACAATTTGCTACGATGTTGTCTGTGCTAGCCTTTATCTATCGAAATTCATTTTGACATTATTGCAACTTTTAAATTTGAACAGTGAGTCCATACTTGTTGCTTTTTTGAATGGTTCGATGATAAAACCAAGTCAGACGTCTTAGAGATGACTTCTTTTTTCAGATTATAGTTTGACGATTTAACCCTTTCCCAACCAAGACCTTGCAACTAGCTCTGACAATACGTGCGAAGTTATTGTTTGTGGATAGTAATAAAATCATTGACGAGAAATAATCTATAATCCTTATATTTTAAACTGACTCAGTGTCTTATAATAATAATGGACAAACGGATATAATCTGCTTTCTTTGAAATAAACTCCAATATCGTTTTTCCATGAGTAATATCGTCAATTTTGTCGGGACCGTGTGATGAGTTTGTCACTTAGACTTGTTATTTCGGACTTTACAAACAGGATGGGTGATCTCGTGCCAGATGTTGACATGTAGTGGGGGCAAGGGAGATCAATAAATAAGGTAAGGTGATTTTTGTACCTTTTATTGGATTTTTATTGGACATTTCAGATGATAAGCATAATTATTAAGCACACGTACACATGTTGGCCTGCGTAACATTTTCTAGAGTAGGCTAACTATCAAAGCGTATATACATATTCATAATAACTTCTTTAAAGAAGGGCACTGCACTGCTTTGACATTTAAAACCCGCGTGAATCGTAAAGGGGCCATGCTAGGTCTTTCAGGTATCAGACCAACATGGGGACAGTCAGAGTTTGCATTTTTTTGTGGTAGGCTACATTGCATTACATTGTGCCAAAAAGAAAGAATTTTAGTGTTTAGTGTTTTACAAGATTTTTCCCTATCTATCAAAGTCCAGTTTCCCATAAATGTTACTGCAAGTAGGCCTATAAGTCGCGGGTAGGTCAATTACATACAGATTTGATATAGAATGACTAAATGAGCTCCATTCAAAATTTCCGTAGACAGGAAAAATCTAACTATCCAGGTTAACCATTCAATACAATGTTTCTTGGTTACATTTTTACCTCCGACAAACTAGCATGGGTCCCTTTAATCAGACCAATGGTACATAATTCAAAGGCTAAAGAGTATCCACTAAATTTGTTGCCTTAAATTACTAGTGGGCACCTACGTTACGATCTGGTTCTTGTGGAAGAACTTTGTTACGTGTTCCAATTTATTCATATCTTGCATTTATTTCAGAACATCCTTTCGGTCGCAAGTAGTTTAAGCGATGTTAATCGTTAGTCTATACAACCGAGAATAAATGTCCTAACGAGGTTTAACCCTTTCCCAAACAAGACCTTGTTTAGACGTTCTTAATAGAAAAAGATTAGGAAAACATTGATAAACAGCAGTTTCTCCTTTTGACTCAATATTTTTCATGCAATATTTTACACAAACTCTGTCTTTAATAACATCCATTTTGTCATTTTTGACAGTTTTTGAAGTGGATCGCCCTAAAATTTTGACGTTTGGGAAAGGTTTAAGTGGCGGGGTTTCGACCCAGCTATGTCAGCTATACCAAAGGCGAACAGCACTTGAATACCTACAGGAGGAGCTATTAAAAAATTTGTGAGCCGTCACGCAAAAATGACACCTTCTGTGATATGGAAAGGGTATCGACCAAAGTCAGTTTGTGCAGGCTGCGATCCTTTCACGCTGACGTATTTTGTTTGTGGTCTAGATTCTATTTCCTATCTTACTAGACACATTTCAAATGCGACATCTGCTAATTCTCATTTTTCTGTCAAAGTTTAGTTCCCCAAATCTGAGACTGCATCCCACGGGCCTGTCCTGTTCCATGTACCTCAGTACCAATATAATCCATTTAATATGGGTCAATCCATTGTCAGATAGCATTATTTTGGTTGTTTCAAAAGCCAAAGATTCAACACATGACAATTTCAAGTGAATAAAACTGTATAGGTTTTGGTCTTGCTGGATACAAAACATTGTGGAAAAAGAACAAAATGCTTGTGACACTCACAAGCAATATCCTTACTACAGACCAGTAGGAAAAGGTGGAGGGTCTAGGGGGAGCTTAGCACCCCCCCCCCCCAAGTTGTCCAAAAATGCCAAATTTTCCTTATTTCACACGTAACCCCCCCCCTCCCCCATTTTCAGACAGAGGGGCTTCAGCCACCCCAATATGAAATTGCTTCCTACGGGCCTGTAATATTTTCCACTATGTTTTCCAAAGACAAATCTTGTATGGCGTCAAAGGACGTTTTTACATTATATGTGTAGTGATGGGTTAATCCTTTCAAGAAACTGAAAGACATATTCCTAAAATGCTGCACAGCGCAAATCGGATTTCGATAAAGCTTGAATTTCTGTGAAATTAAGCATGAAAAAATGATCAACAATTATTGTTTGCCACAATGTTTCCCATCTTTTTCTAAAAAAGGGCGTCAAACCAGGTGTACTTTGGGATTGAGTCAAATTTTTAACATTAGAACGACCGACAGAATTTTTGGAGCGAAAGTGGAAATGCGTGAGTCAAATCTGTTCATTTTAATTTTCTCTTCTTAAAGCCTTAAAATTATATTATCCTTTTTATTCCTCAATATTTCTCAAAACGTCCAAGTTTAGATCGGTTTCAATTTGGAAAATTGTTAAAGACAAGAAAATTTGTGACCATTAAAGCAGCATTTGCCTATCATATAGCACTATGATATTTGGGTAAAAGGAGGATTTGCTTGGTTTCAGCCTTTTCTTCATTTGCGCCAGTGTTGCGGAAAGAAAAAGGATTTTCTTCTTGACCCGTCAAAAATGTATTGTGTAGCGAATGGTTAAAACCACAAGTCACGGTGTATAATCACGTGACTCAGAATTTCCGATATCTTCAATATCTTTTTTAATACTTGACCAATTTGAATTCGGTTTGAAGCAGAGAAGGTGGGAAAATGCCAGGAATAAGCTGGACGTGTTGGATTTTTTCAAAAAATCAACTGATAATAAAGTTGAAGATGAACCGAAATTTTGATTTATCTTCAATAACTTTTTTATCGGTTGATTTTTCAAAAATCAACCACGTCCATCTAATTTGTGGCGTCTGTCCACATGCTCTGCTTCAAACCGAATTCAAATCGGTCCTGTAGGCTATTTACAAAATAAGATTTTCTGAAAATATTGTATCGCGTGATTATCCACCGTGATAAACGTCCTCCAGGGAAGAAGCCCATTTTCTACAAAGCAGCATCGTTCTAATGAAAATACCAATCTGGTCGTGCTCTGATTGAAAATGCGTGGGTGAATGAAATATTTTATAGATTATTGATTAAAATCGATGGTTTCTAATGTAAGCCATATCTCTTTTATTACACGCAGCCATTAACGCACTGATGCAAAGTTCATTACATCATTTGTTGGTTATGTAATTAATACATCAGATACGATGTCGTGTGGTTGACTTTTTCACTTTTGGTACATGTACTTGTCCATTAAGGTAAGATCTGCCTTGGTAATGCACTTATAATTTATTTCGACTTATTCCGTGGCGTCCGTAAGTCAAAGCTTTTTTAAAGTACCATGAGATGCAATATTCCCCGTTTTCGTAACAACGGAAATAATTCAGCGTGCTCAGATTTCCGGGGAAAATTCTAACCAATTTTTGTGAAAATGTTTCTAAATTGTATAAAGAGTAGGCA
Source organism: Fragum sueziense (assembly GCA_963680895.1). NCBI lineage: Eukaryota > Metazoa > Mollusca > Bivalvia > Cardiida > Cardiidae > Fragum > Fragum sueziense. Next base: position 13,543,965 of record OY804595.1, on the reverse strand, counting down.
AAAAAACCCAAAAAAAAGTCAAAATTGCAAATTTTGAGAGCAATGAAAATTACTTCACTTGACATTGTCTATTCAAACCATACAGATTTCATTCCATAACTGGTCTCATAGCCCATTACCCAGGTCTTACCTTAATTCAATTTAAACGCAATTTATCCTGTTGCGTCCTCTACGTTTATGGATTTGAGTAATGAATTTGAGTAATCTAAACCTTATGGATATGACATAATGACAAATGAAATAACTGTATGAGTATGAGGAAAAGCCAGTTAAGGACAGATCCTCCAGTTGTTACTGCGCAACTTACTGCACATATCCTAAAATAACGAAATAAAGCTGTTTCAGTAATTGGTCTTTTCAGCAAATGTATTTTTTACATTTAGTTAATGTTTGGTTGAAAATGACAAGACCCTTTTCGGTTATTTCAAATTTCTCTGTTTGGTCAATTAAAGTGTAATAGTACTCGGATGGTACATTTCGCTTTCTGTTACGCGTTCAACATGTGGCCTTAGCGATAGGAATCGGAGCAACAAAAGCAAAGTGGTGTCTTTATGAGCTAGTCCGCTTCAGATGGACACAAAAGATGACACTTTTTATTAACTAAAGCTGGTAATAAGGAAGAAAATGGATAAAAGTAGCGAAACAATTTCGGACAGAGCTGCAAAAAGTAAACCAATTTTTACTAATAACTAAGAAAAACGCTCGGTTTGATATATTTTTCTTTTTTTGTTTATGTAGGTATGACCAAGCACTATGTCTATACCAAAAAAGAAAAAATTCTTACCGCTGGAATTTTTTTTATTATCAGAAACGTTGCGAAAACATAGCAATTTCAGCTACTTTTGAAAGAATGTTTTACTAAAAATTTCAAAATCATCACTAAATTTTCCCAAATTGATACTCATTTAGACAGAATAAAACATATTGAACACAATAAAGACTTATTTATGTAATCCTAGTCATTTCGAACACCTTTTTTGTGGATATTTAAGTGACACCTCATTTTTGCAATTTTAGACAAGAGTAGCCTCCCTTGAAATCCAATAACTTTTTAATTCGCTTGGTGACCTATAGTTTTTAAGTCATTCTTTTACTTATCATATATCTAAATATCAGTACAGAAAAAATAAAAAAAATCTTACCGTAGGAAATAAATGGAGGATCTGTCCTTAACAAAAGCTCATGGTCAAATTTCAGTCAAGTGTAGGCCTAAACCAACATTCTATGTTATACGTTTTAGTAAATACTTCATAATTACGATAATAGTTTGCTTAAATAAGTCAACATTATTTTCTTGTAATACAATGCACACTTTCTTTTGTTTGTCAGTATAGTTACGATCCGTTGTTGTCGCAACACTTTATTTCTTCATGTCAAAGATGTTTACTCACTGTGTAAAAGCGTACAGTCGCGTGTATCGGAAGTTGCATCTAACTGTACGCAAAATATCACTAGTGCTGATAAACAAGTTGATAATTTGGCTTTTTAAAAGTATATAAGTAAAAATCGGAACAATCTTTTTTTATGCGTTTTTCAACGTTGTGGGGTAGACTAAATGTACTTTCGTTTCAGCAGTTACGATTTCTCGATCGGTGTCTATTTTGTTTATAAAATTGGATTTTACCTGTCAAATCACTGGTTTGTGCTGTATTTCATCTTGCTAACTCGTGTAATTTTGACTGCAATCGCGTGATCTACACAATAATATACGCTTAAACTTGTACCTGGTAATAGCTAAACCTCTCTGCTATTGTGTCCATCGGTTGTATGCACGTATGCACATTGTTCACAAAGATATTGGCTTTTGAATAAGACTGGTGTATTTCTTCCGACTGTACGCCTAGTGCAAACTGTACAGCATCATTAGTGCAGTTTGAGGAACATGTATCTGTACGCCTAGTGCCGTTATGTCATTCCGTATATGTTGTAATCGATTGAAAAAGTGGAATCAATTTTCGTTTGAAAAGCTTTGAGATGACATTTGATCAACCATTCATTGCTTTATTCAAAGATAGAACATTTGCAATGCGTGTTTATTCCAAATTACTACATGTGATTACATTAAAACGATCTGGTCTCAAACAAGTCGACAGCAAATATGACCACGAATTGCTAAAAAAAACAGTTGTCCAAACACGCGCAGAAGCGACAGACGTAGGCGTAGACGCAGTAGATGTACTGTAGATGAGTTTATATAGTAAATATTAACGACAAATCAGAGAAGAAGTTGGAAGTGATTTAGCACCCCGTTTAATACTACTGCAGTTACTATGCGTTGGTTTATACAAAGCCATGTGTTCCATGCAATTCTCTCAACAGCACAAAAGCAACATCCCAAACCTTATGTACCACCAGTTAAACATCCTACCTAGCCGATTCGTCCTATGGCGAGACAATCATTCTAGTCAAAATGACGAAAGGATATTGATGGAGTCGGGATTCAAACCCTTGGATAAAGATCCTTCAATGATTAATTGGATCAAGCGACAGATGGTAGCTAATCAGGACGTATGTTAAAAAAGTGTAGATAATTTTCATTTTTTATTGCCCATTTGAGTCTGGATTTTAACGCTCTAGAACAAAAGTTCGAAATCCCGATACTATGGTATATGTACGCCATCAAAGGTATTCGTCTATTGGTATTATCTCGGTCTGTCCATACGGCGTAAGGTCACCCAGAGTAGTCATTCCGGTTTGTGGGGTGCTAAAATACTTCTTGACTCCTTTTCTGGTGATACATTGCTCTCTTTGTAAATGATTTTAGCTACGGGTTGCATTGGTGCTTTTGGATGACATGTTTTCTCATTTTTAAGCCAGAATTCATCCTTCTTTTCAGGACTATTGTGTGTGTTTTGGTACAGGGTACCCATTTTGGGTGTGGCCATTTTGGCGCGGAAAAATATACTTTACGCATGTTTGAACGAAAATTGTAAAAAAAAAAAACAAAAACGAATTACACGAGGTGGGTCCATTTTGTGAAAAAACTACAGGGCAAGGATGGATCTATGCCATTTGACGTACAGTTTTGCTCATTGAGATGTTGGAAAAAGATGTAAAAATGTGCTGTAAGGGGGGTTTTACATAGAGTTATATAGGAGCCAATCTGAGTGACCTGTCACCATACGTCCTTACAAAGTTCATTTACACACATACATTTATGGACGTTTTTTTTTAAACAGAACGTTCCTAGTTACTTGACGATACGTATATTGGCAGGTTTTGCCAAATCACACTCCATCATCTCCTACATTTATTAAAGAGACATCCTGTTTCATTTTTTTTTTCTAATATATACATGTATTTTGATGCCAAGATTGATTATTCTAAATCATTTAAATGATACCAGACCTTCTAAGTTGTTGCTGATAAGCCCAAAAACTCTTTGAAAGCTGAGATGAAAATGGCATATTCCAAAGGCCCGTAGGAAGCAATTTTATATGGGCGGGCTGAAGCCCCAGTGTCTGAAGATAGGGGAGGGGGGGGGTAAATTGGATTTTCCCTATATTTTCACCGTGAAAAGGGAAAATTCAGCACTTTTGGCCCACTCAGGGGGCTAGCCCCCCCCGTTCTTACGGGCCTGTTCCGTTAACATATGTTCTGTGATTTTAAGATCCTGGTAAACAGCGCAATACTTACTTTGGCTTAGAATGTTCAGAATTTTCATAAAAATATATGTTCTTTCAAATAAAAAGAAGTACATTTGGTGAGAAGATATCTACGGGGTGTCTCTTTAACGGCTTTTGATGGGAAAATCACAGGACTGGAAAGTCAGAGATTCCAATGAAAATAAATGACTCAAGAGACCAATGATATCTGGAAATAATTGATTTTAATCAGTAACAAGCTGGGCTGTGGTAACACTTCAACGGTCATTTTGGACTTCAAGTTTTTTCCTGCTCAAGAGAAATATCCTTGTCGAACTTATCGAGTAGCGAACTCGACTAAGATTTGGAAATTACAGCATAGATATCCTTTGCGCAAGTGGTAAGTCGTAAGTGCCGTTTACATGTATCAGTATAATCATAACACTCATATTCACGAAAGCAAACTTTTTTGTTCAAATTTATATACTTAGCAAAAGTTCTAACGCGTCACTTTTTAAAATTACATAACTTCTTCATTGTCAAAGATCTAGATTCAGAAATTGGCATTTGTTTATCAGATGTTTCTGCACACATCCATAAAACTATTGTAAGTTTTCTGTGTTATGTGACCGCGTCATACAAATCATTTTTTGAAAGAATTTATTTTGAAAGCTGGTTGATTGTGTTATTGAAGTTTGAAAAAAACAACGTAGCTCGCATAGACGCACTTTTTTAATGCAAGACAATCTGTCATGGTCATGGTCACAAACTCAAATGTAACGGTCTCAAATGGAAGATCTTGGTGGCATCTATTGTATATGTGTAAAATACATGTATAAAGATTACATCTTAGACAGCTCGTAAGATATAAATAGTTAAGCTTCTGTCTACGTAACCGACGTTGCCGTCGCCTCCAACACTGACAACCAACGACGCTAGTGATGTAACATTGCCTCCACATGCATGAAGTACGAGGTCTCATAAGTCTAAGAGCGGTCGAGTTGTTTAAGGAACATAACTTTTATACACAGGAACTCTTTCAGTCAATATAAATGGTTTACAAATTATGTGTGAATATCCCATTTTAACCAAATTTCAACCTCTTGGAATTTTTAAAAAAGGATATCCTTATTGAAAGTTCAATCTTTTAGAACTGACTGTCGCATTTACTTTGGAATTTCACAGGATTCTGTTCAAATGGTGGTAGTCGGCATCAGCAATGTTTGAACCTATTCTGTAGATTCGTTGAAAAAAATACTAACAGTACTAATACTCTACAAGATTTGAGTGATGCGTTGGCAGTTTTGCGAGTATATTATAACTCTCATATTCACGAAAGTAAACTTGAACAGCGTGCCACAATGGCATTTAAAGATGGAGATAAATACGTCGGTTACCGCGAAGAACGACAAACTATATAAGTCAACACTAACACGAAATAATGTGATACAACCGCACTCACAAGCTATGCGTACTATCACACACACAAACAACCACATGCACGTAAGCAAACACGCACGCACATACACACAATTGTACGCATGCAAAAGTACATTAAGTATCGCGCAAGGAGGAATCAAGGTTTATAGTAGCCTCGCATGATAAGCCTTTACTGTATGTAGTTGTCCGTAATTATTGTTTACCAAGGCAAATTAATCTACGTTCATTTAGGAATAGGAATGAACTTTGTTCTAAAATGAGACTGCTCACGTGACTATATTGATAAATTATCGATGTAGTTAAAACACCTCGTAACTACAACTAAATCACGCTGTAGTTACGAGGTTTTAGAATTATACCGACGAAATTCTATTGTATATCCGAAATTACGTTACGAGTTACTTGATAAAATCGTTCCCTATTGGTATTCCTTTATTTAAATGTAGTTGGGCTATGTCCACAAGACCAGTTACTTTTTAATCTCTCTAGATATTCGTTGTGGACAGACAAATAAATTCGACCGCTATACTCGTGCAGCACAAAGGCGTTTTGCGTATGTTTGAAGTGAGCGTAACCCTTTAAGTGATCTAATGAACTAATCAAGTGCACCCTGATGCATTGTGTATGTGTATCCAAAGTAGTAATTGACATTTTCTGAACAGAGATTTTGCCACAACAGGTCATGTGAAATCGCCATTAGACGTACAGAACACAATTTGTCATTTAGCACGAGGCGTACAGTCGGAAAAAATACACCAGTCTCATTCAAAAGCCGATATCTTTGTGTAACATACCATATTTTTGTAAACAACTGTTGCAAATCATAGCAGATAGGTTTAGCTACTAGATGATGCAAATTTAGGCTTTCAAAATTGTGTAGATCGCGCGATTTTAGCCCATATTGTGCCAGTAAGCAGGACGAAAAACAGCAAAAAACAGTGATTTGACATTTTGATACGAATTTACACACAAAATCCGTTGACATACTAGAAATCGTAACTACTTTAGGTAATGCCTATCTAATTCTCTCTTCAAATTTGAAAACTCCGTCAAGAAAGATTGTTCCGATTTTTACTTATTTGCTTTAAAAATCCAAACCATCAACTTGTTTACCACCACTAGCGATATTTTGCGTACAGTTAGATGCAACTTCCGATACACGCGACTGTACGCTTTTACGCAGTGTTACTATGCGTCTCCGAAAAGTTGAATTACAAACCAGCAAGGATCTGGAACAACATCTCTTAACCCTTTCCCAAACGAAAAATTTCTAGGGTTGTTCAACTTGAAATCTACTGCAAATGAGAAAATGGATATTACTAATGGTAAAATTTGTGAATGATATAGCACAGAAAACATTGATGCAAAAGGAGAAAATGCTGGTTAACAGCATTTTCTTCTTTTGCCTCGATGTTTTCCCAAGCCTATTCTATTAGGGACGTCAAAACCAGGTCTTGTTTGGGAAAGGGTTAAGGCTTTTGAGCCCAACATAGATCCAGATCAGCCTATGCATACGCACAGTCTGATCAGGTTCCAAGTGTTCTCTAATAGCTTTTTTCATGACCTGAAGTACCTTAAAGAGAGCAGCATGGATGCATATTGGACTCCATTTGACAACAGGCTGATCTTGAAACTAAACTTTGAAAAAAATGTTATAAGGGGCGTTTTTCCAGATCTCGGGTCAAATGTATATCCCTATTTTCTGTGTTCATTTCAGACACACACGGCAATGTACCATGTCCCGAACCAGCCGGAACGATTACAACAATTCACGTTCAAACAACAAACAATCACAGAAACGAGCAGAATCTCTAGAACAACTTCGAGATTTATCAAGAATATCAGGCCAAAGTCAACTGTCCACAACAAGAAACAAAACACAGAGGAATGACCCGGGCGATGCGCAGAATAAAGAGAACACACAGCGTAATGCCAACACTAGACAGAGTGTCCGGACTCCGGACAGACAGAATGACCAAGAGGATACAGTGACCAACCGAAGTGCAGGACAGATCTCTAGAACCCCAAGTGCTGACAGACAGTTATTACGTAATCTAACGGTAACTCCGGACTCCGAAGATGCCGTGCCCACACAACCTGATATACAGGAGTCTCCTTTCAGACACCCGTCACCAAATAAAGTTCAGTCTACCACTAAATCTAGACAGTCAACTAGGCAGTCGGTCAAGGCGCCCGTCCAGAAAACACCGTCATATACAGAAAGTCCGGATAAACAGTCGGTGAAGTCTCGTGCTCAACAAAATGGCGACCTGAAGTTACTTGACTTACCAAGCGAGCCCAGGAACAACAAAGCGGTAAATATATATCGTCGCTTTCCACCAAAATTCTCGTAACAACAGCTTGCCTAAACTGTATTTAAGCGATTTTTGTTGAAAAGCAGCGGTTTGTATATACTAGTAATGAAGTCCGGAAATACATATTTTGCATTCTAGCCAATTTCATTTCAAGATTAGCTTGTGGTCAATCGCAATCTAACAAGAATCTTTGCTGGGCAATAAAGAAGCTATTAGAGAACAGTGTTTATCCTGAGAGGTATGTGCGTAATCGCAGGCTGATCTAGATCCGTGTTTGTCTTAAATGCCATTATGAACATTTTTTCCAGATCCTGGCTCATATATTCTTAAGTTACATATTCGTAACATGATAACTTGCGGACATTGACTGAATCATCATTTCACACTTAGGCCTACATGTTAAATGAATTGCCAATGGCAAAGATTTTTGGGCTAAAAGTAGACTGCGTTTACCGTTATGTTTTGATAAACCGTCTGTGTTGTTATAAAATCTCGTAACTACGGCTTGAATCAAGCCGTAGTTACGAGATTCTATAACAACACCTACGAAATACTATTGTTTGTCCGAAATTACGTCACAGTTTACTTTATAAAATCGTTCCCCACTGATACAAATTCAAATTCTTTTATTCAAGAAAAAATGAGAGCATACATTGAAATAATATCAATGCATAACATACATACCATAACAAAGTTTGAATTCCATATAAACTCAAAGGCAAAAGTAACTTTACAGTTTTAGAATAATTATAATTTCTTAATTTCAAGGCATACTAATGATATTTTCACGGCTATATGTTTGCACAATTATTTTTTGAAATTCTAAATGAATACATCCGTTTCATCGACGTAACAACTATCTGCACGTGCATGTCGTTGCATTTATTAAAATTTCCCACCCACGCAATAGTCCATTTGACGCTACTATATGCCCTATATGACAACCTTGCAATGTCGAGTACAATGAAGTTTTATTTTTTCTTTGCATTGTATAGGTGCTCTAGAGCAGATCTAGCTTGGTTGCCAGAATGGCAACCTTGGGCAACTCCCACAATTCGCAAAAATCCAAGATGGCCGCCAAATGCAACTGATTAATTCAACTTTTTGTCAAATTGTCCTAAATTGATGCGAAAAATGCCTATTTATGGGTTCTTTGGTGTGCTGAATCAAAATCCATTGATAAATGTAACATTTCGATAACACAAATATGCTAAAATAGAGATGGCTTCCGGACGCCATCTTGAAAATAACACTTTTCCCCAAATTTTACATGGCCCATGGAATTCATGTACATGTATTAAGACTAACCCGATAAGGTAAATCCATTTTATTTCTTAAATTAGCATTTTGATTTATCTGGTGTACACAAAATTCCGGCATGGCCGCCAAACGTCATATTGAAAATGATAGCTGGCTTAATTCACTGATTACTATTTCTACTTGTAGAAAATGCAGCTAAAATGTGATATTTATGTATCATATTTCCTCTTTTCATTTAATAATTTATTTTGATATTCATTTGGATTTTACATTTATTTTCAGTGTTTAGCAATTGAGAAATGGCTACCATTTGGCATATTGAAAGTAACAGCAAATACTGGTATTAAATATTACAAAGGAAAATAATCATCTTATACTTTATTGTGGTATTTCAATTCTTACAAATCCCAGATTTCTTCAAAACGTTATATTTTTTATTGTAAACATTTATATAATTTTGACCGTCTTTGAGCAAAAGTTGCCAGTGTGGGTTAATGTACCATTATGAATTTATTTCATTAATTTCTATGGCTTCTTCCTAATTTTGAAGAAGTGATCCCATGATCTACGCCAAAGTATTGAATGTAAACATCACCCAAAGCGCAAACAGAACATTGGCTTGTAAAGCAGAAATGAGTTACTTTCATTTCGGAATTCTGAAATCCAAGCGTATTTCAGAAGAGACATTTGATGCCTGGTCAGTGGGACAGTGTTTATCTTTCACACAGATCCGATCTACGAAATGTGTGTAGCTTAAGAGGAATGATTATGTACAGTCAACATCGGATGTAGCTAACCATTTATGTGATCATTCCGCACCATTAAACTTTACTAGATTAATAGAGACGAGCAATAAAATAAAACAAACGCGAAACGGCATGTTTGATTAAACTGTTACTACCAGTTCATAGTCGGTATTGAAGGTTATACTGTTTACAAGAAATGGCTCGATGAAAAAGACACAAACAATAAATTAAGAAGGTTGAAATTTCCAAGCCTGGGTAAGATAACACCAAAAACGTTTATTTTAATGAAAGAGTATGCAAATGTTTCCGTACCTACAAGACATCTACATAAATTCACAGAGAAATTCTGTCCATTTTTTCCTTGTATCGGGATACCTGAAAATAATGGTTATCCATTCACATTTATTGGGATTGGGAATAGAACAGAAATGGTAAGATACAACTTGGTTAAAATTGAACGATTTTACATTATCTGCATCTGATTCTAAATGTTTTTTGCCTTTCAAATCTCATCAAATTATTAGATTATTTTACTAGAATATTTCGTTCCGGTTTGTATAACTTTTCAATAATTTTCCCAAAATATTTTTCTTTTGGCAGACACCATGTTTCGGAAAATTTCCTCAGCAATGTTTGAATTTAAACAGTGCATGCATTTGACATACAATGTAACTCCAGTTATTGCCAGATCTGATCTAAACCTATAATCTCATTGTTTTAAGGCCCATTGTGTACATCAATATGTATTGTGTATACTTACAGTCTTCAAGCAATAAGTCTTAATGATTCTTTTGAGTAAGATATACCATAATAATATCAGCAAGAAGAAAACAACAACAAATTAAAACTGTCGGAATGAGACGCAATTCTTTCATTAAATCATGTAAATTCATTATTGGTAACGATTTTTAGTCTTGTTTACAGACCCATCTTAATGAATGGCTTGGTAAGAAAGTCTAAAAACGAAATGCATGTACCGTACTTTATTTATACCCAATTTACATTGATTTCTAATAACAATGTATTAATATGCTAAAATCCAACATTTTCTTTAATGTATTGCGTATATTTATTAACTTTTCAAAATGAGAGATAACTCTATGTCTGTGAAGCGCTCATGATAAGTCTTGACAGAACATGCACTCTTTTAGTTTCGTTATTCGGGTAAACAAGTTGAAAGAAAATGGGACAACTTTCTCATAATTATGCACATGCACATTACTCAAATGTATTGGAGCTATCTAGGGCTACCATTGCTTGCATGAAGATACAACCAGGACTGTACCGTTTCCTGTTGAACGTTAAATCGTTCATAACTGTAGTATGACAAGATTAAGCATTACATTATGTATGGCACTCAAAGGGCTGTAGTGTTGACAATGATCACTTGGGTTTTCTTCTTACATTTTGAATTGTAAAGGTATAAACGCTTAAAAGATTAGCTCCGAAAAGAACTTACTGAATAGCGCATCAATCACGACTGTTCTATTACGACTCCTAAAGATATTCCCAAGGAAAATAATTTCATACAGATAAATATTGGAACACTTTTAATGATATATTTTCTTCTAGCATGACAATCACCTTTAATTTCTGTATAATATCCATGAATTTATATTTATGTAATTATGTAGATAAAATGCGTAGAACTGTACCGAAATTGAAATATTGCAAAATGTCAAAGATCTATATCTTTAGTCGGCAGCAACAACTGAAATAAAGTTTCAACGTGGTAACTGGTGGCCATAAATGATTAAAATCACAGTTACATACAGACATATCTCAAGCCTACAACACAGACATCGCCTTCATTTAACAATAATTATGGCAACTTGTAGTCTATGTATTACATTCTATATATTCATTTAGTTCAAGTGTTTAAAATAAACAAAGTCCTATACACAATTGTGTATCAAAATTTGAGTTTCCAAAGCAAAAACTTTAAACCTAGATAACGATACCCAACAACAGCACCTAACAATATGTTATTTGAATCTTCCACTAAGTGCAGTTATAAACAAAACTTTTAGAGTCATTAAAATGAAGAAATTAACACAGGTTAATTTATATTCTATCATTGTTAGCGAAAAGAGCAAATTTTTAGGCATTTGATGTCCTACTTTGAAAACTCTCTTAAAATTTGCTCTTTATGCCAAGATGGCAACTGGTTGCCATATCTGTTACTATCATTCATATGAGAACAGTAAAGAAGTATGTAATATCCAAATTTAGTCCAAATGTGTTTAAAGTAAGTATAGAGATAAATATCGTAATTTGGCAGCAATTTATACCAGTATTTCAACCAATAATTATTTTCAACAAGACGTCTGGCTGCCATTTCTGAACTGTATTTATAACAAGATTGGTATAAAACAGAAAAGAAGAAATGACAATGTCAAGAAATGGGAAGTTAAGTAAATTTGGCTTATAAAGTATTCTGAAAAGGTGCCATTTAAAGACCATATGCAGAAAAAATGTGATTTTCAAGATGGCACCCAGCAGCCATTTCTAATTTAGGACTTTTCTGATATCCATATGCTATATTTATCATCAGATTTGCATTCAGCATACCCAAAAACCACAAGATAGACATTTTTCGCAACATTGTTGGGCAATTTGACAAAAAGTTTATTTTTTCCAGCTGCATTTGGCGGCCATCTTGGATTTTTGCGAATTGCGGGAGTTGCCTAAGGTTGCCATTCTGGCAACCAAGCTAGATCTGCTCTAGAACACCTATACAATGCAAAGAAAAAAAAAACTTCATTGTACTCGACATTGCAAGGTTCCGAAAATTTCAAATGGACTACAATGGTGTTTAAAAGTGACATTAATTTCTACATGTTTGATCTTTGCTGGTCGCCACATAAAAGGCCAGAGTTGTATTCCAGTTACCGGGAAAGGGTAAGCAATCAGACGCCGACAGAAACAGGACGTTCTGCATGATAAGATAGCTAGGATAAAGTATGGTTAGTAGCTAACAAACTGCAGCCGTCGGTCAATCGTTAAGGTTTACGAAGTGAGAATGAAATGCAGAGCCAGAGATGAAATTTGAAAAGTGCCAGTAATTCCTAATATGTGTTACATTTCCCTTCCAAATACAAATATAAGCATTTTGTATGGATTAGAATTTTGAACTAATGCATACTTATGGAAATATTTGACCAAAATGTTCAAAATTACCTCCCTTGCATATGAAAATAGAGTAAAACAATATTTGTAAATTATTATCTTCTTGTAGCATAATCTTGAAATCCGGCCTGGTGAATCAACTTTTGTGAAGTGTTTTTACATGTGTGTGAAATTTGATGCATTTCGTATGGCTAGAAAGTGGTGTTTTCATTCTCAGTTCGTAAACCTTAACTTCTGGAACTAATTCCAACACTTAGTGAGTCGAAAAATGAGAGTATCCTTAACCAAGACCACTAGATTCGTGTTTAGCAATAACGCAACGTGACGTTACCTTATTACAGGAAGCTACAGGAAAGGCACGTGAAAATCGTAACTTGGGTCGTAGAACTGTTCAATGTTGAATTTTAACCATTGGTTTTAATGCTAGACGTCCGATAGCCAGACTCCTTGAGATATACTTTAACATGACGTCATCGTGAAAAACTCCCATATTTGACCTTACCTAGGTGTTTGGACACACGCAGATTGGAGCTAGCGCCTCATTTCAGACGAGAAAACGCTTAATGTTGGTGTCGTAGGCGATAGGAGGCGTTTGGACAGAAACATGTACATGAAATAGAGAGTGTGGAACGATTGTTTAAAAATACAATAGCTCAAGATCAGACTTCTGACCTTTTCCAAGCGCGAATACTTTCTTTCAGTCATTAATACGCATGGGGACATAGAAATGCCGACATTAGATAAAAATTTAGCATAAAAAAGCAATCCTTTTTATTCGAAATTATAAGGGTAATATAACTTTACCCGGATTTTCCAATTTGACACCTTTGTGATTGCCGTGGCAATACCAGCGCCAAGAAAGAGTGAACACTATCTTCTATCCCGTGTTTCCCTTACGAAATGGCATACGTATACGTATAATATAATCAATTTCATAACCTGTGATTAGGTTTTGCTAAATTTAAATGCAAATCAGGTGCAAAGTCATTTTTGCCTTTCAGTATATTTAAAACGCGGGCAAGTGATAGATGGTCTTACAATAGTTTTCTCGTGCAAAGTTCGAGTCTGATTTGCATCAATTCTTTAATCAAACGTTGTTATGCACAATAAAATGTCGTTTCTTGATTTTAATGATCTGTAACCGAAACCCCTTAGGGATGCAATCAACCTACATGTATCTCTTACGTGTTTACTCGAGTGATTTTCGGTGCAATTAGAATGCAGACCCGTATCAAAAAAAAAATGTGTGATGTTTAAGCCCAATGTGTTTTGTCGAGTGGTTTTGGTGCTTTTTGATGCAGCTAAAGGTGTCAGGTCTCGAAAGCATTGTGGGAAATGAAAGCAACTTCTTATGACAATCAATTTCTCCATTTCCCTCATTATTGTCTACCAAGAGAGACCAAAAAAGTAAAATGTCCTGCACTTGATATTGTCGACTGCAGCATCTTTGAATTTGGAAGAGCCCAAACTGTCTGTCTCCTGGTAACGGTGTAACGGGGTTTCGTTGCCTTCCGCGAGGAAAATTGGATTTTTTTCCGATTTAGTGGTAGGGGCCTACATGTGCATGTATTTTGTGTCTATTTTTAACATTTTTCTCATAAAGACTATGCTTGAAGAAAGGTGCTAACGCTCGGGCTTTCAGGTCTCGGTCTAGCTATGCGACTGGAATGTAAAGTACTTGAACTTGTAACACAAGGGTGGCTATTTCAATTTATCTCGACTCCGGTCTGTCTGATAAGGCTTAAACTTACGTACATGTATTATGCATGTCTCCAAATGACGTAAAATGTTAAGTGAGACGTTAAACAAATAATTAAATAAAAACCACCGGGCGATAATTACGTGACATTCGTGAAAAGTAACCCGAGAGTAGATTTTGGTATAGAAAAAACCGATGAGTACGATGGGTACTTTGGGTTCTGGGAACCCAACGTTATATGCATTCAACAATTTCCTTGGAGAAAATCTTTACATTTGAGCCAGGATCTGGAAAAACGTCCCTTAAGGCTTTTGAGCCCAACATAGATCCAGATCAGCCTGTGCATACGCACAGTCTGATCAGGATCCATATTGTTCTCCAATTGCTTCTTCGTGACATGTGGTAACTTATAGAGAGCAGCATTGATGCATATTGGAATTCATTTGACAACAGGCTGATCTTGAAACTCAATTTCTAAAATTGCTATAAGGGACGTTTTTCCAGATCCCGGCTCAAATTTTGTATTTGTCTCTATACACATCGTGTATAATCACCTGACACAACAATTAAAAAAAACTTCAATAATTTTGTTAATACGGGACCTATTTGAATTCAGTTTGAAGCAGAGAAGGGAGGCAGACGTCGCGCATTAGATGAGCGTGTTGGATTTTTAAAAATCAACTGATAAAAAGCGTTATTGAAGATCAACCAAAATTTTGGTTGATCTTCAATAACTTTTTTATCAGTTAATATTTTAAAAATCCACCACACACAGCTTATTCCTAGTATTTTTCCACATTCTCTGCTTCAAAACGAATTCAAACTGGTCAAGTTTTAACAAAAATATCGACAATTTTCTGAAATTCTGAGTCATGTGATTAACCACCATGATACAGTTACGAATAGATCCGCCTCATCTTTTATTGTTCAATAATGAGCTAAACGTTGCATTCCGGGCATGCTTCGTTTCACTGTTGATAGTAACAATAGTAGCCTACATCAAATAAAGCGAACAAAAGAAATTATATTGATCCGTCCCAGTGCGATATATCGGTATTATATTTATGCAGGAGGCATTGTTGGAAATATTTCATTTCGATATTGATAATTAATAACCATTGAAATATTTTTCTCTACTTTTAAGTGCAACCAATATACCATACGCAAACACCATCAATCGATGGTAGGGTAGCCTTGTTTGCAGATAATCGTAATGCCCAAGAATTATCCTTTCAAGCCCAAAATATTGGTACCGCCCCTCAACTTGTTTCTATGAACCTGCTTACCCTTGTGTAGTAGTAATAATAATAATAATAATAATAATAATAATAATAATAATAATAATAATAATAATAATAATAATAATAATAATAATAATAATAATAATAATAGATCTAATAACAATTTGCCAGATCAAGGCGTTTTCTTATAAACTGTTGAAACGTTAGAGAGAAATTAGCCGTACATATGGGCCTACTGTTCTGAATATTTCTATGGCGAATACTTCTGTGACGATGTCTATTAACCCTTTCACAAACAAGAGCTGGTTATGACGTCCCTGATAGGAAAGGCTTGGGAAACATTGAAACAAAAGAAGACACTGCTGATAACCAGCAGTTTCTCCTTTTGTCTCAATATTTTCTGTGTCATATTTTACACAAAGTCTATCTCCAATAACATCCATTTTGTCATTTGTGGTAGTTTTTGAAGTGGATCACCATAAAATTGTGTCGTTTGGGAAAGGGTTTAAAAGACTTTTGAAGTTAAATGGGTCCTGTTGTACAAGTGTGGCTGCGTTTAGTCTGTAGGACAACAATACCCGATCCATTTACCATTTGATTTGTTTATATAACCCTCTCTTACAATTCCATCTTCTTGTTTGTTTTGGAATCAATATCGAAATTGACATATCACTAAAATGATATATGACACTTTAATGGAACGCATTTAAGGTGTTGTTTTTCTGAATTAGCGCTCTTTGATAGTATTTTTCTTATTTTGGATGACCTTGTACTTATGTATAGTTTACATAAGATACTCGAATGAATAATGACATTTCAAGCAAGTTTAGGAATGGGAAATTATAATGGCATATAGAGGTCTACGTTGTTTAACAAATGTGTCCAGCATTCGATATTCTGCCACAAATTGGTTGTTGTCGATATTTAGAGCCAAACTGCAGTTCGCAACATGACTTTTCATGTGCAGGCTTGTACAGTATATATCTATTTTGTATCAACACTGTCCTTCGGATTTGCTACAGAAAAAAAGCAAAGAAAAGAATAGAGACCGTACCTATATATACAAATGAAGGGGAATTGTCGGTTTTGTCGTATCTAGGTGCATGTCCATTAATTTTTCAACCACTCCTGAGTGATTGGTGGGCCATAACATATATATGAAATATTAAAATAGTGTTTACAACTCAGCCCTCGTATCCAATGATATTATAAACAAACAAACATCAGTGTAGATCTAATATAAACAGTAACGGATATTAAAGACAGACCTAGTGCCGTTTGAGACCATCACAAAAATTAATAGATAAATGACATAAAGCGCAGTCTAGTCAATTGCTTCGCTGTTCTTTTAGAATTATTATATGTGTGTTTTCTCTACACAGAGTTTATTGCTCATATTGATCAATTCAAACTCTGTCGTTATGCCATTATTAGGCTTTACCCGATGCAAGTCATCTCATACAGCGATCAAGCCGTCGGTCACGCATCCACACAATGATAAACATCAAATGAAATCGAAATTAATCACACATTGATTCACCCAGATTCCTTTTATAAATTAATGGTGTCACATGCCAATGGAAATTCGTAGCAAATTTTACATTCTTAATGGCATCTGGTCACCGTGTGAATAAGGATTTTCGTCGAGGCCACGAAAAAGTCATTATAACGGTTCAAAAATACGAATGGAAATCCTTTACGTAGCATTTAACGTCGCCCGATGTGCAGAGAGTCAGAGAGTAATATACACTTAAAGACACTTCTAACGCAACACTTACCTTTTTGGTCATAACTTTAAATTTAATTAACCTTTTTTCATCAAATTTTCAACAAATTTAATTCATTCACAGTTTGCATGATATCTGTAATTTTCATAAAGAAATATTGAGTAGAAATTATTGAATTTGCAATTCATATAATATGACTAGAAATCAAAAAGTCGCAAAAAAGCTGTTCTTGCTGATAGCGTAAATTCCCGTTATTCATGTAACAGCAGTAAAGTTCATGACATTCTGCTAACATTCTGTGTGTCCGTCATGGACCTAAATAAGACGAAGACATCCCCTACTCATTGACAAAGCATAATTGATGATGAATCTTTTCGGGATCATTCTTAACTCGTCCCATTTAAGTTTCTGTACATAACAGTTGTTGAAAGTTTCTTGGAGCAAAACGGCGAAAAACTAATGTCTGGTAACAAATTCGATGATTTGTGCAATGCTGACACGTGCAAGAGATTATTTCTTAAACAAGAAAGGTGCAATTGAATTCTAGTATTGCTTCGCACGTGAAAGCATGTTATCAAATCTTATGAAGCAGTGGTATGAGATATGAGCATGGTTTGGTGACGCTGCTTTGATGCTATTGAATTCTACAATTGCCTGGGGTTTTGTGACTTTTCATATTTGAGTCTTAGAGAAAAACATGAATATTTTTTTATGTTCGGATTAATCGATTTTGATGAAATTTACAGAAAACATGTAAACGTAGTTTATTTATATTGGCTGAAAATTTCATGAAATATGCTTCATTATTTATTCAATTATGATGAAAAATGTAAGTGTTGCGTTGGAAGTGTCTTTAAGTGTATATGGTCGGCTAAACGGAGAATGTGGATTTTGTACATAATAAATTAGAGTATTCTGAGCAAGTTTACCTTGAACCATCTTGCTTTCAAAAGCGATAAGGGGCCTCTTGTTGTATCATAGACTAACTGTACTCTATAATAAGTCTATAGACCACCGAAACTAGTCTTCAAAACATTTCCCAAGGAGTATACGAGGGACGGTCGGAAAGTAGTTGGACTTTTGACTAGTTCTCTAAAACCATTTAACTTTTTAACAAAATTCTTTCTACACTGTTTAAATAAATCATCTATCTATGTCTATGCATTTTTTCCATCTTCATAGGAGCTTTACTATTCCCACTATTAACCATGACGTAGACCCACTGTATAAGGTACTGTGTAACCACCGGTATCAAAGGCGCCCTGGTCTCAAATGTCTTCCCAGCAAGCATTTTCATTAGTTATAGACAAAAATAAAAGTCATGTGGGGTAGGGTCTGGGCTATAAGAAGAGTAAAACAACTTTTGTCATGGGTAATAGTTGATAATCTCCACTGTAGATGCGGTGGTGTGGGAGCGTGCGTTATCGTGAAGTAGAAAATATTTTTCTTTGCTTATCTTGGACGCGTTTACTTCAGCATTTTTTCTTTCGTTTTTCTGAATTACTTCAGAATTGTACTTGGCAATGCCAGTTTTTACCATTTGACATGAAATGACTAACTTTCAATCCTCGCGAATCCACAAAAGCAACAAACATGACTACCAGCCGAATGTAAAAGCTTAATCTCTTCAGAGGTTGGGAACCAGCTCGTTTCTATGAATGCTGTGACTGAGTTTTTATCCCAAGTTCGGAATTATGAATCATTATTTAATCTTCAGTGATAATGTAGTTAAAAAACTTAACTTCTCCGCGATTGAAATGACTAGAATGTTCTTTTGTTTTGGTTACCCTTGTTGTTCCTCTGACAAATAGACTATTGTACATAAAACCCCTTTCACATATAAGTGGACAGAATATTGAATATATACAATTATCTTTGAAAATAAACTGACCACATTATTGGCAAATGGATGTAGATTCCACCAGTATATAATGTGTTTATACAGTTGCAAATGGAGAGACAGCAGCACGAAAAGTCCAACTACTTTCCGACCGTCCCTCGTATAGTATTAAGGCTCGAGAAAGAGAAGGGTTGAAAAAACATTGAGATAATGGCTAGAATGATCACCACTAGGACTTTCTTCTTTGTCGACAGACCTACGTTGTTTTTTTTTTTTTTTTTTTTTTTTTTCTTCTTCTTTTTTTTTTTTTTACTTTTGCCATTGCTCTACTGTTAGGCAACTCTAAATCATTATCCTTTGGGACAGGGTTTAATTTGAACTATGGAACAACCTTTTAACTGTATAAGCTATATATTCTCTGCAGATTGCGGTATCGGCATGACGATGGTAATGTAGGTTACATGTATCAATTGTGCGGGTGCAGTGCAACAAATAAGCGAGGGAGACATTCTAAATTCTTTATCTTAATTCCAAACCTTATGTTGTCGGTACTCATTCGAATTGGCTGGAAGAGACTATTCTAATGAATACCCACAATATATGATGCTATTAACTACATACAAGGGCGGATCCAGGATTTTTTTCAATGGTGGGGGGAGGGTTCCAAGCCCAAAATTTTTCCAGGGGGGGGGTCCAGATCCTGGCTGTAATTGCATTCTAATTTGAAAATCCGCTAGCCTTCTTATCTGTAGCTCTGTCTGTGGCCTATCTGCAAAATAACGGTTTAACCCATTACTGCACAGTGACGCATATTGACTCCCTCACTAGAAAGGGCTGGGGAAAACATTGTGGAAAATGAAGAAATTGCTTGTGACAAGCAATTTCTTCATTTTTCACAACATTTTCTACAAAAAATACAAAATATGTAAAATTGCATTCACTTGAAGTTGTCGTCTGCAGCATCTTTGAATTTAGATGAGTCTAAAATTGTGCCATCTGGTAATGAAGTAAAGGATTGACCACGCATTTAACTTATTCCCAAATAAATTCCTCGTCTTGAATAACCTAATAAAACATTGGAAACTGATTGGGATAAAAGACGAAAAAGATGATCACCATACATTATTTTTGCCTCAACATTTTCTGTTGTAAATTGTGTACAAATCCTATCTTGATCGTCAACCATTCTGTAGTCTCCAACAGCCTCAAACGGGAAAATACTAATTCGTTTCATTTAGGAAAGGGTTCAATGAAATCGATCACTGGCTTTGTTCTATCGAAGTAATTTGATTTTTAATCGCCGATAGGCGGTAGATGAAGCAGTAACGTCGTTTTTGATTGGTCAATGTAGCTCAACGAGTTATTTGGAAATATTGTGATTTGTTCCGGCCAAACTGATCCGTATTTACACTGTAAAAACGCGTATTGTATTAAAAAGTGTCCGAAATATTGAAAGGACATTTTCATCGATGAATGAGATTTAGGGATTAATATAATAGCTGTTAGAAAAAGTCGTACACATCCTATATTAGAGACAAAAACAACAATCGGACTTCTGAAAACTCGGGTTATGACACCACGATATGGTATGAAACTTTTAGTTAACCTTTTTTGTAATTTAGCGTTCATTCGTTAAGTATGAGAGGTTATAGAACTTACGCAATTTGTAACTTTCATTTTACAGCATTAATGAGTGATTTATCAAAAAATATTTTCTTCATTGGTTGTAGAAAAAAAACTATACAAAGTTTTAATCATTTGCTAGAAATATTGCCCTGCTGACTGTAAATGCTATATTAAATTACAAACATGTATTAAAACGACATTTCAATCAGTTGAATAGATATTTGGGAGATCTTATCTAGCTCGCTGGTGCTCAAAAGTCCTCCTATAGTTTCTTCGACTTATGATTGTTGTAATAGAACAACATAGGTCATGATTTCTTTTATGGCTAATCCTGATCCTTGATAGTCTAAATGGTCCTCATGCACTTAATTCCAGATTCAGTGTATGCTATGTTTCTAGAAATCAGGGTAAATTATGTCAAATGATGTTGATTTGAATTATAATGTCTGTGTGAACTTGAAGTTAATTTTGTTGACAGAAAATACCTAGCGGTACAAGTTGATTATTTCATATTTCAAATGTTTTAGTATCGGGGGGGAGGGGCTCTTATAGAGATTTACCTTTGGTTAATGCTTTTTAGTTTTCCGATTCTATTTTAAGTTGTAAAATGAAATTAAAATGTCTTAAAGAAAACAATTTATAATTAACATCCTAAACCAACGTCCAAAAGAAACGCTCCAGTGAAATTTGTCGTTTTTCCTTATGCCTATTACAATATCAGTGAAATGTATATTGTATATAATCATTTTGATCGGCATTTACGGCAAATAAAGATATGCTTTTCTATTCATCAAGATGTCCATTTCCGGCGACTGGTCACGTTTTCTACGTGCGCTTCGTGCATGTATACCACGTAATTAAATTGGTCACTTTTTACACGGTAACATGTGTTAGTGGATAGGCAATCACAAATGTAAAGATGTTCTTATGAAACATTCGTATTTAAGGATATCAAGGCCAAATTTTGAAAAGGGAGCTCGTAATATAGTCATTTTTGAATTCGAGGAATGAACAATCAAGCCGCAAGACAGTTTAACGTTTCGTGTTTCTCGATTAGGTGTCTTGATCGACGCATTTGAGTTCAACAAACGTTTATCGATCGGTCACGCTCAATTAGACCTCGTGTAATGCCTGTAAAACAAGATGATTCCTCACGTTAACGTCATGTATGTTTCAGTTTTGTGACGCTGGGATCGACGTTGTGTCGAGTAGTCGGTCATTGTGGTGGCCAAATAAGTGTTTTTGGTAACTGTTGTTGTTGTTTCACGTAACGTTTGATAGAGATACACTGTTTGTAAAATAGAGCTCGTAAATTAGCCTTTTTTGAATACAAGAAACTCAAAACCCATCCTCGGGACGTTTTGGCGCCTTTCATTGCACGATTAGGCATCTTTGTCGACGAGTTAGATTTACAGAAACATTTACCAATATGCCAAAGTCAGATAGACCTCGTGTAATGTCTGTTTTACAAGAAGCTTTCTTTTTAAGGTCGTGTGCGTTTCAGGTTTGAGATGTTGAAATCGGCGTCGCATTTAGTATCCACTAAATATGGTCACCAAATAAAACGTTTTACGGTATTTGCTGTTGTCGCAAGTAAAGTTTGAACCACGCACTACTGATTTTTAAGGGGGAATGCGCTAGTTTTTCGGAACACTCGGACTTTACTGTAGTAATTAATATGTTTCGTACCAATATGTTTCGCTACCAGATTTTCAATAATATTACACATCATTACAATTTACCATTTTCGACGGTAAAAGTGTATTTTTTATGCGAAACTGATTTTCCCAAGATGGAAATCGAATATTTAGAGCAAGACAGTCGTAAGTGTGTATGCAGTTACCACTGTTTTGCGTCATTTAATTCATGTGTAGCTGATAAAAATTGCCGTAATTCACTAATTAGTGCGCTGACCTATACATTTTCTTTTTGAATTATTACCAGAACATGTTGCTTAATACAATGAGGGAGTTTTATCAAATTCTATTATGTAGAACTTGAAGTATTTCCAAAAATATGCAAATTTTGACATAAAACACTCCAGCTTCGTTGATCTAACCGAACACGTAAGCATGCTGTTTTATACATTTACGCATTTATAATAGCACATATTTTGGGTTTTCTGTTCGTAATAAATGTAAGACGTTACTTTAAATCCGTTTTCGGGACTAAACGATGACTATACTGCTTTTTATTAGCATTTTAGTGACCTTGGACAGGTGCAAGAAATTGTGCACTTTTTCGATGAAGGGTTATGTGATACGAATGCCAATAAAATTCAAACAAGATCGCTGACCACCCATCTTTATTTTATTTTTCAATTGGTAATAACATATTATTTCAACATACAAAATATGGATAAATTCTATTATTGGGAACAAATTTAGGAAACTGGAGCATTCCCCCTTTAATGGAAACCATGGTACCGCTCTGTTTGAATGTGCTGTTTTTCAAAACTGTAACTATTTGAGAATTTCTTTATCACCATTTTTAAACGACAGATAATCAAATTTACAGATGGAAAAAAGTTTGTGTAATTGTGAATCATATGTACTGAAAAATGGGACATTTGATAAGACTGGGCGTTTCTCTTGGACGTCAGTAGGTCTGTATTATTTGCATCAATATCTTCCGAAGCCTTTTCTATAAGGACGTCAACACCAATCTCGATTGGAATAATTAGTCTCTGTCATCCATTGGCCGTCTTATCAAAACAACGACAATGAAGCTTGTGCCAGAACTAGACTGGGTTTACCGTTATGAATTGATAAACCGTAGGTTTTGTTATAAAGTTATGTAACTACGGCTTGAAAATAAATGTACTGTGTAGTATTGTATAAAATGAACCACGTGGATCAATGTGGATCCATGTAGGTCTGCATGTCTGATCCAACCAGCCTGTGTTTTATACAGCCAGTATGATATTTCGTTTATCTTTTACATGCCCAAAGTGTATATGACCAAATTGTATATTGACGGCTTGGTCCAGGCAAGAAACCATTAGGATGTGCCACAAAACGTGATTCATAGGAGACAAAACACGGATGGCTAAAAGTTACATGATTTATAAAAAAAGCTTTGATTTCAGAACGCCATTGTCGATTTAAATGTCGCATATCGCTTCGGAATTACTAGATTTTCTGCCGAGTCATTTAGATCGGCTGACATTAGAATCATATTTAGACCGCCTTTATTTAAAAACATGAAAAGAATGCATTAGTGTCAGTCAATATGTAATTATGGTGCCATTCTTCTGTCAATTCAGTTTTGTTGTTTAACGAGTTATATAAGTGTTTTAAATGGAAACCGTGTTTTAAATCTAATATCAGGTTTGCATGCACTTGTATGTTTAACTTATTTTGGAAGTGACGAGACTATGCTCGCCAGTTTAACACAAATACAAATAAGAGTTAACTTTGATGGCGCCAACAGAAATGGCCTAGAAAGAATTCGTAAAAAAAAAAGAAAGAAAAAGATATTGCTCATGGTCAACATTTTATCTATTTTCCTTGGTTGTTCTTGCTATTTTGTTCAAGCACCCTGCTTTTTGTAATACTGACTATGTCCTAGCATTACACCTTAATTTTGGAAGATCCGGAATCTTTTTGTTACGGGGTGCTTCATTTTGTTGATTCGAATTAGGCAACATTGGCTCTGTAAAATTAATGTATACATTCGCTATAAAACCGTGCGCCAAAGTTGACACGTTTGCTTTTAAAAAATCATGAACTACGTGTATACAGATGTCATGTCTCTAATATCTGATCATTACATTTGTCGCAATATTGTAGGTACATGTACAATGTAGGCCTACGTGTAGCAGTCGAAAGCTTCTTTTGTGATGGAAAAAGATGAGTGAAGCAAAAATACCACAACGTACCAATCAAAATGCCAAAAAGAAAACATCCAAGACGGCATGCGTGAGGTCGTAATTAATGCTAGCTGTTTGCCTTATGAAGCATGAAATTTCAATAAATGACAGAATCCAGGGGGACACGTCTTCATAATGACCAGTTATAATCAAGGATGGAGTTCAATTGGTGTATGGCCAAGTCATATAATATTTATACAGCCATGCTCGTATTGTTACGACGGTCCCTATATCGTCGCTTTTCAACGGAAACCTCGTAATGCAGCTTGTTTCAAGCTGCAATTACGAGGTTTTCGTTGAAAAGCAGCGATAAACTAGATTTGGTAGATGTAGGCCTATTCACCAGCTGCTTTCTCCCAGTCTATGTTAATATTACGCAACAAACAATCTAACAAGACGTTATCATAGACGTTAAAATTACAGAATTGCCATATAACATCTTTTATGGTCTTTAAAGGGACATTTCATTCCCATTTCGATTTTTTAAAGTATGTCTTGATGCCAAGATTGATTTTTTTCAAATGAGTAAAAGTGCTATCTTTTTTTTTCAAATTGTTGCTGATAAGCGAAAAACGCGCCATTAAAGTTGAGACAGAAATGACTATGTTCGTATACAATTGAACTACCGCCCACTTCATTTTGTTTAATATTAACACAAAAATATATCTTTCTCGTAGACGGTGCAACGTTTTGGCTTGAAATCTTCAGAATTTTCTTAAGAAAATATAGATCTACTCTTTTAGATAAAAATAAAAGTATGAAAAATCTCTGTGAAATGTCATTTTAATTTGTTTCAATTTTGACAATTTCAACAGTTCTTGTAGTGTATAAGAGTATCTGAGTTCCATTCACTAGAAAGATGTATTTTGAATTCATAAATAAACACTGAATCATGAAACAACCGAAATAAAAGATTTTATAGATGCCAACAAAATTAACTGAAACGGAGCAATTCATTTCTCTAAAATGACTTTTCCGCTGCATTATTTAACCCGCTCTCAAAATAAGACACAGTTTTGACGTGACAAACATGCATAAGTAATAATTTAGACAAATGAAATAAAATCTGATGCGTCATACATAATTATAACAAATACTTTGTCACAATGTCTCAATATTTTAGTGTGGCATTGCACATAGAACATAAAGGTGTCTTGACCAACAACCATTTGGTTCGCCAGAAGCAGCTTCAAATTAGAATAGTCTGAAATTTCTGCTTGGAAAAGGGTTACATATGGTGCTTTTTGTAGGCAAATAAAATGGCAAACACTCGTAAGAATAGTCGGTCAATTATTTCCTGTAACAGTACAAATAAAAATTAAGCGAATCAATTTCGCAACATAAATTTGAGCCTGGATTTGGAGAAAGGTACCTTAAGGTAGAATACCCGTAATAAGATTCGCGCGACGTTGGAATTATTCGGGTTCGGTCGAAAACATTCGGCGGTGGAACTTTAGACCGTCGAATGTTTACGACCGCGCCCGAATAGGTTCGGATACGTAACGACGCTCCTCGAAAAAAGCCGATATTTTATGAGTCTCAAAATGGCCACATTACGGGTATTCTACCTTAAGGCATTTGAGACCAACATGGTTCTTGATCAGACTGCGTGTATGTGTGTTCTCCAACAGCTTGTTAATAACCAGTAGCAATTGTAAGTTAGCAGACTGATTCTTTTTAGATTACATTTAACCACAGGCTTAACACGATTTTCGCAAATGCTATGAGGAACCTTTTTCCAGATTCCGGCACATTTAATGGAATCTAATCCTACACCTTTGTTTTCACAAATAACAAATCCACAATGATTCGTCAGATTGCATTGAAATTAATTTTGACCAATCGATAAGTTTAGACAATTGTTCATTAAATTGCAAAAATGAATTAGAAAAAATTTACAAGTCAAAGTCTTCATAAATCTATGTTCAGTTGGATTGTTAAAAGATTTTGATCGACAATGCACAGTTTTAGACAGAGTTACATGTACAGAAAAAGGCACAGAAGAACGAATAGGTATCAATCAGAGCAAGTAAGAAATATTTACTTCCCGTTTTTACTTTGTACTTAGAAATGCTACTGCATAATTCAACATTCATTTCATTGACTACGCTCGAAAATAGTGTAACCATATCTTGAATAAGCTGAAGGACTGGCATTTTGGAACGGTATTACGGATTTCATTTGACCTGACACTGACCTTTATTCAAAATGTGTTCATATTTGGCATATAGCGTAACATTCTTCAAAAATGCTTTTATCACAGCACAGAGATATAACAGGTATACAAGACAATATTACTGAATTTTGATTTTAAAAAAGCACAGGCGTGTAATTTATTATAAAGCTTAAGCTGCGACAAGTGAAATGAAATTTATAAAACAGACGGCTTTGTAGCCAAATCCTTGACGCATGATTTGGATTTCACCATTGTTCTGAATCGCAGAATCCATTAATTATTAACAAGTTGCAGAAAATTATTCTTTTCTTTTCCATGTTCACAATATGGCTCACCAATTATTCATTGAGCATCTAAAAATGTTGTATGATATTACAACTAACCACTTCCAATCATTGATATCAAAAATGATGAAATAATGAATAAAATAATCAAAGAAAAAAATGACACAGGCCTCGCACATGTGAAACCCAATCAAAGTCAACTGCAACGAGGATAGCCATTTTGTGACGAGATGGAACAGCAGAAATAGCTTCTCTTGCTGAGAAGTCTTGCGACTGTTTACTATGATCGGAAACTAGATTTTTTCCGAGTCTTTGCATTGCAAGTTGGATTTCATTTGCCGTATGCCTACCTGTTTAATCTGTTTATCTTTTACTGAGAAAACATAGCATAAAGACATAAATAACATTGTAGGCTACCTGTCACTCGAGAGAATTTCGTTCGGTAAGCTCAAGAAATCAACATAAGGGCCTATCAAACAAATGTAGTACAAAATATGTCGTTTAGAACACAGCCATTTCTTGAAAGTAAAAGACAACATTTAGACTTAAAAATGGTGGAACTAGGGAGAAAAAATTCGATCTAAGTGTGGCTCTTCAATCCGTGCAGGCTGACTACGGACGATTCTTTTTACGCTTGATCCTAGATCATTCATAAACGTATTCCTCCAAACAAACACTCTTCCCCCGCCCCCTCTTGTGCCGTTTTCAGTGACAACGGAATTTGTGGAAGGTATCAAAGGCAGGATCTGGAAAAAATCTACGAAGGCTTTTGAGCCCAACATGGTTCCAGATCAGCCTGAGTTTACACGCAGTTTGATCAAGAACCATGTTGCTCTCCATTAGCTTTTTCGTAGCCTGTAGCAATCATAAAGTAGCAGCATGTATGTCTGCCAGTCTGTCTTCACTTATGCACAGGCTGATCGCAAAACAAGGCTGTCTCAAATGCTGTATACTTTTTTCTAGATCCGCGCACGAGTACATATAATGAATACATTTCAGGAAGACTGGCAGGCTGGTAAATCTGTACCGGAAGCTAACAACTACATGCTGAAGTATGAGGTAGTTGCTGACGTCACGTTCACTGTGGGCGATGAGCGCGAGGACATCCGGGCACATAAATATATGCTCATGTCACGCAGTTCTGTTCTCTTCAAATCACTCATTAAACACCTTGGTAACCCGGATGTGAGGGTGCAGGTACCGGATATTAAACCGTCCGTGTTCCGGGATATGTTACAGTGAGTAGGTTTGTGGTATATGAGTAAACATTGTCCCAACTACAATTTAATAGAGTCTGGTTCATAAAGATACGATAACACAATTGTTACTCAATGTTTTCTATTACGCAATATCACAAAATTATTTCTCAGGGAATATAATAGATTACACTATAGAAAAAATACTCGAATCGATCGATATTTCGGCACATTTGCCTTTTTCAAGAGATTGTAAAACTTAATCACACTACATGGTAGAGATTGAAAAACTTAATCACACTACCATGTAGTGGGATTAAGTTTTTCAATCTTTTGAAAAAGGCAAATTTTGCCGAAATATCGAATCGATTATTTTATTATAGTGTTTTCTCTTACGCTTTGAAGTTACAGAATCATTAAATGTTGTAGGCCCTATCCTTTTTTCTTACAACAACTATCAGAAAAAAAGATAAATTAATTGTAAAATAGCTTTTTTCATAAGAATGATAGTGAAAAGATAAAGACATTTGTCAGCTAGTCGATTCACATTTTACAAATTATTTAGATCTACGTCTATTTGACTAGAAGACCTTCCGAAAGATACGTGTACGTTTATTTATGATGTTCAGTAATTAATCAATTGATATACATGTATCTCATTAACAAAAGCAATTACCGTCGTTCATTTAAGTTATCTAACCATGATCTATAATGTATTACAGGTACATCTATACGGACGAGTTTGACATCCACACGGATAACGTAGCCTCCATGCTCCACGCAGCCAAGAAGTTCCAGTTGAAGGGTCTCATTGATATCTGCTTCAAATATCTTGACGCCGAAATACAGGATGAAACCGTGCCTAAAATACTGGAGCTCGCACATATCTACAATGAATCAGTCTTGTATGAGAAATGTTTACGGTACATCTACAGTCATGCGGAAGACGTCCTGAGA
The DNA here is from genome assembly GCA_963680895.1 of Fragum sueziense. Lineage (NCBI taxonomy): Eukaryota > Metazoa > Mollusca > Bivalvia > Cardiida > Cardiidae > Fragum > Fragum sueziense. The sequence goes on along the minus strand of OY804595.1, from coordinate 13,514,874 downwards.
AAATCTACAATGAGTGAACTGTGTTCAGAATGTTTAGCTAAGGTTCTGAAAGCGGATGAACTTACGGCTACAGAGGAAGCTGTGTTTGACGGGGCTCTGATCTGGGCCGATGCTGAATGTAGACGCCGGAAAGTGCCGGTCTCTGACGAAGGTCGCCGACAGGTCCTCGGTAAACTTTTATATCTTATCCGGTTTCCGATCATGGACGTGAACTATTTCACTCACAAGGTGTCGCTCGGTAACCTCCTGTCACATGATGAGACGCTGTCAATATTTCAGTATTTTCATGGAGAGGAACAACAGCTTCCTAACAGATTTAGTCGGACTGAACGTAACGGAATGCCAAAGATACATCGTGATTTAGAGCCCAGTAGAAATCGCGAGGACTCTCCCTTCCTTCAACAAAGTTTCAGTCCAAACATTTCGTGTGTTCGTCGGTTCCCGATCACTGACGGTAGCTGGAAGCAGAACGGACCTCCAGACGCGATATCCTTTACTGTAAACCATCCTATCATATTGTATGGTGTGGAGCTGTTTGGATGTGCTAAAGGACAAGAGATGTATGAACTAAAGATTATGGTGTTCGACGACAATAATCGCCAAGAGATACGTAAAAATGAGGCATGCATATCCAACACATCAACAAAAATGTACAACGTGGTTAAACTGTTACGTCCGTTAAGAGTACCTCCGCGTCGTCTTCACACAATATTGATTCAGATGAAGGGGAGTCCAACGTTGAAGGGAGTGGATGGGGAGGCTACACAAGTAATGGATGGAGTAACGTTCGAGTTTTATGCGAGTAATCGTAGCTCTAACGGAACTGACGTCACTGTCGGTCAGATTCCCGGTATATTGTTTACCAGAACAGACTCGAGTAGATAGAAAGTTTGTGTTTTCGTTGTTTCAGACGAAAATATATCGTCCCTTGACAGCCAGAAGTGACTATCAGCAGTTAAAATTTAACTGCTGATAGCCACTTCTGGCTGTCAAGGGACGATATCCCGTTATTATTTTGCACAAAGTGAATAATATGTACGAGCGATATCAATAAATTCGTATAAAAGTATCGACATTTTATCAAATCATTACAGAATAATTATCTTGGTTTCGACATAATCCACGGGTGGTAAACAGAGAAACTAGCTCCAAAAAGAGGAAGTTGCGTAGAGCGAAAATTTGTAGGTCACGAACACATTTTCTAAAATTATTTCTTTTAAAGCGAGTTTTTGAGAAATCCGGCGATGCTGTAATATGAGGAAATGGTCGAAGTTTGTTGTACACGGGAGTATACGGTATTAGTAGCAGGGTTTTAATACAATCATTGAAAAACATTTCAAAATCGAAAGTCAAAAAGATTTTACTTTCGATTTTGAAATGTTTTTCAACGATTGTATTCAAACTCTGCTTACTAACACCGAATATTCTTGTGCACAACAAACTTCGACCATTTCTTCATATTACAGCATCGCCGGAATTTTTCAAAAACTCGTTGTAAAAGAAATAATTGTAGAAAAATGTGTTCGTGACCTACCTTTGTTTACAGATTGTCGCTCTATGCAACTACATGTACCTCGGTAGAGGCCGGATGTCACGAAGAAACAAAATACCGTTGACTCTTTTTGGAGCTAGTTTCTCTGTTTACCACCCGCGTAATCTGTATGAGCTGTGCATATGGTGACGCGTTTCAGATGACAACTTCAAGCCACCCAAAACGCAATAAGTTGCGACCTTTTACTACAGCCGACACTCGTTGTGTCGAAGTTGGAGGGGCCGTCAAAATACCTCGACATATCCGGAGTTCGACTCATCCGATTTATGTTCAGTTTCGACTTGAATGACCTTTGATCATTTTTGTTGCTCATCAAGAGAGTTCATTGTTGAAATATAGTAGGAAAAGGAAAGAAATTGCTCGAGACGAGCAATTTCTTTCCTTTTCCTACTAAATTTCAATGGTCATATTTATTACGATTTTTTTTTGTTTAAACTTTTTTATGTCCATTGGTGAGGACGGGATTAGACTTTTACTTCGACTTAAGCGAAAATTCGACTTATCCGATGTCGACATAACGAGTGTCGACTGTATTTTGAAAATGACGTTCAACTTTTTTCCTCAACTTGACTCGAGTTTCAATTTGTTTTCACTTTGACCCCTTTCGAGGTCATTCATTTGATGGTTTTAGCATACATGTATAACATAATTTCGTTTGGCCTCAATGATGTTAAAGCTAAAGTGTGTGCGGTGTCAATTACTTATATTTTTCAACCTCAGAAATGAGCATTGTTGTTACTCATTAGAACGAAAAGATCAAATGCTTTGGGTGATACATGACCATAGTATTTCAATTACACGAACAATTATTTCAGGGTTATCGTATTATAAGAAAATTGAACCATGTAATGTGCAGAAAACAGCAAAAGACGTCACTAATATGACGTTGGTTCGCATATCGGTGAACATCGTTAGTTTGACAACCATATTGTCATAAGCTGATGAATTATCTATGACAGAAAGCGGATTAAAATACACTAAACGATATTGGGTCATATTCTCAGTTCAAAAAGATAGCGTGTACTTTTGACTTTTGAATACATCTATCTCGAAAAGTATACAAGCTACAATCTAGAAATTTGTAAGACACACCTCAAGAGTATTGACAACAATCTAGAACGAAGAATTCACATAGCACGCACGAATTTTCGGATTGCTTGCATTTCTTTAATTTGTGTGTTTTACGTGTGCATCACACGCTGGATGAGTTACCGATCGGAAATGCACATTCATTTCAGTCCTTTTAGCACACGTTAGCATAAAATCATATTTTCATTACATATGCATTCAATGCATAAGCATGAAACAGTTAACGTCTGTGAACAAAACTGAACCTGGTGAAAATTCAACACCTCAGCACGATTTAAAAGCAGATTTAAATTAATACTGTATGAACATGTATGTTCTAACAGCAAGTGTCCATTAGATTGGGTTCTGTCGTCATAATACAATTTGGTCAATAAGAGAACACACGAAAGACTGATACCCGTTTCATATTGCGGCGTCCGTTTTTGATCGTGCTGATATTGGCTTTATATATTTAGACCAGAGAAAGTTAAAGAGGGAAAATTTATTAGACTGGAACCCTGTCTAAGTGTCCATCATTCGAATATTCTCGGATCTTATCGTTACTCAAGATCGGCTCGAACGTATTACAGTTGCCGGCATGAGCTGATCCTGCCCATATCACTCCGCAAGCATAACAACGGTAGTGTGGTCTATAACAACGGAAGCAGACCAAACAACTATTAAAATCTACGCCAGAAAAATATTTGAACAAACAGCGTTCAAAGGTCGATTGTATCCTCATAAATGTGACCAAATTTTACCAGATAAAAAATTGATGTGATTTACCGATTATTGACAGTATATTTCACTTGAATCATAACGTTAGCTAAAGAATTGATTTGTTTTGATGACGTCATTTACGCGCGTCTACTTTCACATTCAATATGGCGGTCACTGTATTACGCTCGAGATCATGTTGCAAACTCGTTCCAAACGGCAAAAGGTTGCAAACAATCTCGAGTGTCGCGATTGAAGTGTCCATTTGTATAGCATCTTAGATGCATACAAATTTGATTTAGAACGTTGTTTACTACACTACTGACGTAGCAATTATTGGCGTTGACGCACACGTAAGGTCTTCATGGAAATTCAAGCTATTGCATGTTTAAATGGGTTTTAAGGCCTGGTCAAACCCAACAAAGGCATTATAAGCGCATGGCTGTAAGGAGTGCAAATCTCAACACCATCAACATTTTAATAATATGACCGTGTGTATGTAATATGAGCAATTCTATCGACATATAGTTTGATGTCCATTTTCTGTATGATCCAATATAAAGTATGACATAAGATTTACTACATAGACTTCCATAATATGTGAGAAAATTGAGGTAAATGAAAAAGGGGAAAGCGCACACTTTCTTTTGGAACTGAGTATATATAAATTTAAATGTTTTAAGCAATGTCAGACGAAATCTTCAACACTTCATATTAGTCCATGAGCCAGGACCCGAATTTTGGCCGATTATTACCACTCGGAGGGAGTAAATCTTTTTGCCCTTTTTGATTAGTCTGATATCCGAGGGTAATGTTTCACTATGATAGCAATGCCAGAATGGTAGCTTATGCCTCGAAAAACACTTGTTTTCAGAGGTACCCTTTACTCACATCTTTTTCTTCTGATTTCTGATGAAATAAAATATGCATTGATTCAGCCCCAAACATTACTCTTTTTGTAAAATTCTTGGTTTATGATTGGGATAAAGTATAGGGCAGCACACTGAGAATGTGTACAGTTGTCTAAACCGTCATTTATTGCATTCTTTTAGTGTACGCAGAGAACCTCGTGCATGGACCCGAATTCTAAGGGAAAATTTGCAAATAATAGTGCTTTTTGGACAAATAAAGCCATTTTTACATCTGTTCGCACTCTTTTATTTGGCTTATATCTAAGGACAGTGCTTCGCTATGATATCAATGTAAGAATTGTAGCTTACGCATCAAAAACACTTGTTTTAAGGGGTACCCTTTACTCACGAAATTTTCTTCTGATCTTTGATGAAACAAAACATGCATTTGTTTAGCCCTGAACATTGCTACTTTTGCAAAGCTCTTGATTATCAATCGTGATAAAGTATGGGGCAATGCAATAAGAAGTTTAGCAATAGTCTAAATGACATTTATTTAATGCGTTTGGTGTACGCAGAGAACTAGTGACTTGGGACTCGAATTTCCAGGGGAAAAGCAAATAATAGCGCACACTGAACAAATTAAGCCAGTTTTGTATCGTTTAATAATTTCTGAAGTGTCTATTATCTAAGGACATTGTTTCTTCGTTATATCAATGTCAGAATGGTAGCTAATAACCCCCGAAAACACTTGTTTTTAGGGGTAAACTTTACTCACAAGTTTTTCTTTTGATCTCTAGTGAAACAAAACAAGCTTAGGTGCGGCCCTTTATATTAACTCTCTTGCAAATTTCTTGATTTTTAATGGACATAAGGACTGGAGAAGCATATTGAGAAGTTTTACATTTGTCTAAAATGTCATTTGTTGTGTGATGTTAGTGTACACAGAGAACTATCACTTACACTCGAATTTTCAGAAAAAGAAACAACAGAGAATATTGCTTTTTGGACAAGTAAAGCCAGTTTTGTTAGCCAAATGAATTTTGAATTAGCACATTTATCAGATTATATGAGCATGATTTCCATGTACAGCTATTTTGGTTACATCATAAACCATTTTGTATCCAACAAATAATGCCTTTAGGCATTTTGTTGATCACAGAATTTACATATATATTAAATGAAAATTCTGTGGTCTACAAAACGTCTGAAATATATTATTTATTAGACACCAAGGCCCGGTTGTATAAACATTGATTAGCGCTAGCTAAATGGTTGAATATTTGTTTTGGTTAAAATTACCTGTGTTGTCAAATGGAGATTTAACCAAAACAGGTATTTAACCACTTGTTAGCGCTAACCGAAGTTTATACAACCGGACCCAAGTGGTTTGTGATGTAACCAAAAATGGCTGGATACGAAAATAAGACATACTTTGTTGGCATAAATTCTTTAATCACCACCGATCAGTGATAAAAACATAACAACTATCAAATAATTAAAGATAAATTCTTCATCTAATGTTAGATTACTTCAAATCACGAAAGCATATACAGTACAAGTAACTATACGAACTACTGTTTCATGCTACATACATAGAGATTTATGTATTATTTGAAAGAGTGCACAGAAAAGCTAACTCCTCATGAAATAAAATAAGACAATGGGAGGGAGAAATAATTTAATTGTGAAACTAAATTAGTTGGAGCGAATGGCATTGTGAGATTATTTAATGAAATCCTTCTGACAGATAGCATGGGCCGAAACAAATTTTTATCCATATACATGTAGATTAGGTGTTTAACGTAACTCGGTGGGTCATTTATTAGTGTATCAAACAACTTTAGAGTCAATATGGCTATATCGTGTACATGATTTCTATGGAGAAATATGATTGTGATGTTTCTATGAAATATATTTCAATGTAAAAATATAACCTATGAACACAATGAGTTCTCCTTAAATACCCCCACCCCCTTCTTGTCTTAAAACTCAATATTTGCAGTGGAAGGATAGATAAAGTGTTCTTTCTTATATTTGTACAATGCATATAAAAACTATATTATAACTGTACAATGCATATAAAAACTATATTATAACACTACAATGCATACAAAAACTATATTATAACACAAGATGAAAAATTACTTTAGTTAATGTAATTACAAGCAGTTCACATGCTTTTCCCGTTTTATCTATTTGGGAAGAAAAGAAAACTTTCTATCTAAATCTTGAAATTAAGGCGAGAGTGATTACACCAATTGTTTCGCAAGGTATCATTCGAACTATACAACACATACATGTGATGTATGGAAAATTGGAAATTGTGTTTGTCATTTTGTCACGTATTAACATGCTAAAAATATAACTGCGGGGACTTTGTAATTCTGATGTTAACGCGGATAAACATATTGGCCATGTGTTTTCTAATTCAAATTCATATTCGTGTGTACATATGGTATAATTATACACTGTACTTGACTTTAACATACGAAATGGTTCGAGGAAAAGGAAACAACACGATAAAGCTAAGTATATGTTATGCCGATTAATCAGATGCTGGAAAACAAATGATATTCACAATACAACATAACAATGTCAAGTTGCATCATACAGAGTTAAAACGGACAGTAAGAAAGCAAGAGTCGCTACACGTGTTCCTCTACAGTGTATATATATCTACTGCAGAAATCAATTGATATGAAGTGAAAGAAATAATACAAAGAAAGCAATGCTGATGTTTTGCATTCGAAGCAAATTATTGAAATGTAGTATCATCCCATTTGGCAGCAATTACAACCTTTGATTTTTACTATCATACATGATCAGCCCTTCCAAAAAGACTTTAGGCTACCCATGCATTAATTCACATCATTGCCTAAAATGTGTGTTTTCAGTCTGTTATTGGCATTGTATAACCAGCAGAAAGCGGGCGGATATCCAGAGAAATCGTGCATTAATCGGCAGATTCACGTGCGATATCGGACCAGTTTTGCACTCAAATATCCTCGATCGGGGATTTGTTGTGAGTGCTTCAGAAAATTGAAAATAAAGCCGAAATTTTGTCATTTCCCTTTTCCGCGATGTAAATTCTTGTAAGACCCCATTTCCAGTTTACATCCCAATAAATAAACTAGGTCTCCCAGTGTAACCACATCTGATGACGTAATAATTATAGTGACGTAGGTTTAATTCTTGGAATCAAAAAGTAAACAAACGGGCAGCTGACAGATTTTAAACTAAAAGTGTATTTCGTGGACATGGAAGTATAGAAATTAGAATTTAGTGGTTGTGGTCTAGGTCAAATGTGGTGGTAAGCCTATGTGTTTCTTGTTCTTCTTTTAGTTACTGCAATTTTGCCTTTACAACTTTGTTTTTATTGAAATGAACGAATGTCTGAAACGAACCAAACGGTCCAGAGATCTACCTTGGAAATTCCGACCTTTTAATTTATTACTCGCACTGAAATGAACGTTAGGATATCCGGAGCATGTTTCCAAAAGAAAACTAAATGACCTTTTAATTTATTACTCGCACTGAAATGAACGTTAGGATATCCGGAGCATGTTTCCAAAAGAAAACTAAGTCGAATATTGTTAGGATTTCGCCAACCCAAATGAAGATTATGTCAGTAAAAATGCGATTAAACTTGACTATATAGCTACACGATGAAAATCTAACGGCCCGTCTAGTGGATATCGCACTTACTCGATATAATATTATGTCGAGTCGAATGCCGGAAAACTCTGGTATCTGTCGGTGTAAATATGGCTAAATTTTCACTAATTTTTCTAGTTATTCGTCTTATTTTATTACATTTCTTTGCAAATTATTCATATTTTATGCAATAATAGCGTTAATTCACGTTTTTTCGGTCGTTAACATTCTCAGAGGCCCACAAAATGGGTTATCGCCTTCGACCTCCGGTCTCAGGCGATAACGCATTTTTTGGGCCTCTGAGAATGTTAACGACCTCAAAAACGTGAATTAACCCTATATAATAAGACAATATAAAGTCACCTATGCAAACCATTGGAACGATTGATATTCTTGAAAAAAAGCTTCATGTTGTATATCATTTAGACGAGTACAATCAGACATGTTGATATAACGAGGAGCAGAAAATACCGTCTGAAATACATGGCAATGACATACTTTTGTCATTCTTCAGCACTTGATAGATATTGCTATCAGGGCTGTTAAGTGCTTGCGAGAATTCTTTTATCCCACCATTCATTTCTTTGAAAAGTTTCTTACTTGTAGAAGGTCAAAACCAAATTTCAAGTAGTCTTAGTTTCATCTATGATAGCATATCTTGATTCATACATAGTTCTAAGCGTTCAAAGTACACAATCAGCAAATCTGTCTCTTATGCCGTATACCGAAGCTATACATATATTTACTAGAAAGAACACATCACTCTGAATAAGTTAAATCGTTTAAAAAAAAAGAATAGCAGATTTAGACAGACTGTACCTAGGAAAGACCTTTTCAAGCATTCAAAAAGTTTTTTTATGTGGTTAATTTACTGTATGAAAAAACTTTTATACGGAGTTGGAACCAAAATCAGAATTGTTTTCCCCATGATTTTCAGCGTTGATGTAAGTATATGCACAAGTCCGAAACTCACGTGATATTGTCGACTTGTCAACTTTATCAAATGACTCAGAAACATACAACGATGTCGAGTTTTTGCATTTCATTTTCTTTTTATCGTGCAAAATTTACTTTATTTTGCAACACTTGATAAAAGCTACCAAGTCGAAATGCTTTTTGAGGAATAAAAGAAAAATGAAATTATGTTGCAGTTTATTTCAGTAATATTTTAAATCATGCATCTCAATTTAGAATTTATATGTACCTGTCTTTAGGTTAACTCACTCGTATTGGAATATGTAGTTATACATGAAACTGGGGGACAACGAAATGACTTCATTCTTTCTCTATCCCCTTCCCCTAATGGAAAGCACACAATTAGTGATAACATTACCACGAGGGCAACTCAACAAATGATTCTTAATGAGATTTTTCAATAATACGTGCGTAGATATGATAATAAATCTACTCGTGGATTTACATGCCTTGTATGCTTTATTATGCAGAAGGATGATTGCCTGAGCAGTCCTACCGTTAGTATGAAACTATTTTGCAATTTCTTTGCTGTGAATAATTTTGTGGTGATGGTAATAATGAATATTGCTATGAAACAGAGGGTAGATTGGGGCGATATTTGGTGTCTAAAATTTCAGACTGCAGACAGTTTAAAGGCCGTATTGATGAAGAGATTTTATCAGTGCTATTGCTTAAATCCGTGCCAAATCAATATAATAGACAAAAAGATAACATATTCAAGATGTTCAAGTCAAACACGTACTAACATTTATTCTTAACCGGCTCTATGCTTATACATACTAAAGGGCTTATCAGTGATAGTAAACGCATTAAATTCATAAACAGGTACCTCAGACACCAACGACTATTTTGAAACAAACTACAATAGATATCACCCAAACTATTACCTTAGATAGTATGCTGTAGTTAATGTAGGAAGAGCTGAGATGACAAGAATTTGCTTAGAGACAGACAGAGAGATATGTAGATGGGCGGCGATTTGATATAATGTAATTCGACCATTGGGCTTAAAAACAATTCTTCTTTTCACATGGCCAGACTCAATATGAAATGCACAATAAATAATACATCCAAGGACAATCTTTTTAAAATACAAGACGTTTGTTTGTTTCCGTTGTGTTTTTTGCAATGTTTTGTGATTTTTGCATCAAATCATAAACAATGTCAGATTAGAAATAGACAATTGGTAGATTAAACAATGAAATATATTCTCTGCGTACACTCTAAATATCTTTTTTGCACTTCCAGACCTTCATCTTATTCTTGAAAAACTTTACGGTATTCTAACCTTTTAAAAAGAATAGATGTAATATCTGCGTAAGAATACGCTCATACTTAATGTGTCCAGAAGATATAAATGAGTAAAACGTAATTTACATCATCAATTCATTATATCAACCACAGGCTATATTTCAAAGCAAATGACAGGCCCGTAGGAACAGGGGGACTAGGGGGGGGGACTTAGCCCGACCCCGCCCCCCCCCATGTTGGTAAAAAATGCTGAATTTTCTTAATTTTAAACTGAAAATTTTGGGAAAATCCAAATTAGCCCCCCTCCCAATATACAGGCCAAGGGCTTTAGCCCCCCCCAACTTCAAATTGCTTCCTATGAGCCTGAATGACACTTACTTTGAATGCCCATTTATTAAAAGGATTGTGCTTTATACTTAGGAATAAATCAACGAGTTATTTAGTATATATAATGCACAATTATAAGGTTTAATATAGGCTGGTGTATTGACATAAGATTTTGTCGCCTTTAATTAACTAGAATTACCCCATTAGAAATCTATTAATTTTGTTGCAAACGACATAATTCATACAAATATATGATATTTATTTCATTAAAACTAGCGTAGAACTTCTAAAGGAGACTTAATCAGCTGTTCATTGTTACATTTAGTTAAAATAAACGTGCATGTGAGTTCAGTTTTGTTTAGTAGGCCTAATGTTAATTCTCATATTGCACCGAATTCTTAATATTTGCACACAAAACGACCACCTAATGCTTTATACAATGTTTTGGAATAAATTGGGAACACTGGCAATGCATAAGGACCAGCTTAAACAGCTTTTAACATTGAGAATCCGTATTCAAATGTAGGTACGAACATTTCAGGGTACGAATCGGCTATATTTTCTTCGGTCTCTCGTGACTCTTTCCAAGGTTTTTGTGCCACGAATCTGGCTTGAATCAATTACTAGATATCAAAAATTATATTTGTGAGCCCTAATATGTAGCAAGATGCATTTTGGCTTCCGAAAAGTGAAAAACTGTCAAACAAAAATGCGTGTATTACGTTCGACGAAGGGGCCGGTATATTGTTTGCTGAATTATAGTCTAGAAAGACCATATAACTGTGTTTTGATAACATGAGACTGAAACTAAGTTCCCAAAGATTGTTTGGACATAGAACAAATTCACGAACAACTTTTTAATTTATCAAACACGTCCGAAAGAAATCGCATCAACTTTTTCATTTGTGACAGAGTAGAAATGGGGTGGGTTCAGAAAGTGGTGATTTTCTCGGCATAAGCTACCAATTTCGGACTGCTATCATACCAATTAGTTAACTTCACATATCAAACTACTCAGAAAGTGCAATAAGAATTACTCCCTCCAAGTGGTAATAAAAAGTTGTCTGGCTCATGGACTATATCGCATGCTACTATGTAAAACGTTTGTAAGTTGTAAGAAAAAGCAGAATTTTGCTTTTTGAACTCTGATAGGGGTTAATTATGTCAAGAATAAGTTTGATAGAGAGAAAGTTTCTTTACGTATTATCTAAGTCATTGATAAAATAAAAGGTAAACCCATGACGTATTTTTTTATTTATTACCCACAAACCTATTTCTTAACGATGGTATTTTCGAATGATTCATTTTAAAAATCTTACAAATTACAAAATCAAATCCACAACCAGGTGATGTAGCGTTGGTTATAACCTTTTTCCAAACAACAGAACATTAGTGTGATCCAAAATGAAAGGAATTGCTGAATCCCAAACAAATGATTAATGACGCAGAAAATATTTAGGGAAGTGAAGAAATGTGCTGATTATCAGCAGTGTCTCTTTTTCCTTCAGTGTTTTTCTCTACTACTTCATTTCTGTGCGAAAAAAAAAGAAAAAAAAAAGAAAAAAAAACTGGGGACAATGAATGAGAAACCCTTTTCCGTTGTACTTTAGAAGACCTTCGTAAAAAATTAGCCACGTCGCCACGGCGGGATTTAGTGTTGACATCTGAATTATCATAAATACACACTGTTCCAAATAGGCTCGGCGTTGCTGTCCCTAGTTAAAAATTGTTCGGAAAAAACATTTGTATATTGAAAAATATTGCTCATAATCAACAGTTTTCTCCTAGATTTTTGCTGCGCTATACGCCTGTATGCCTATCATGCACATTTTCTACCCATGCTCTATAATGATCTTGAAATAAATAATTTGGTCGTTTGCAACTACATGTACTTTCTAAATGGACCAGCCCAGAATTATGTCCTTTGAGATAGAGTTTAACCCTTTAGCGTTTCCATGCAAGACCTGGTATTGACGTCCTTAAGTTATATGACCCATCATTAAAATCACCACCTTCTAGCCGTACGAAATGTATCAAATTACACAAACTTTTAAATACACTTCACAAAAGTTGATTCACCGTGCCGGATTTCAAGATTATGCCCCATTAAGAAAATAATTTACAATTATTATTTTACTCTATATTCATATGCAAGGGAGGTAATTTTGAACATTTTTGTCAAATATTTCCATAAGTAGGGCCTATATGCATTAATTCAAAATTCTAAACCGTTCAAAAAGCTTATGTTTGTATTTGGAATGGAAATGTAACACAGTTTAAGAAGTACTGGCACTTTTCAAATTTCGCCTCTGGCTCTTTGGTGCTAATGATGGGTTGTATACGTTAATAGAATTGGATTTGGAATACATTCAGGCAGACGGGGGAAATGCTGATTATCATCACACTATTGTACACTGGATTGCTTAAATGATTTGACTTCCCCGATATAAAAGGATTTGGAAAACATTGACGCAAAAGAAGAGAATATGCTACCAGAGATATATTTGACTCGTCAGGCTAAATGGGACCTTATACGAAGTGTGAAAAATATCGACCCTAGCCTGTCTGCGCAGTCCGCGCAGCCGCGCGACACTTTTCACTTGTATGTGATTTTCTAAGTCTGGAATGTTTTCCCTATCTTACTATATGTTTATTTTCGCATACGGGATCTGGTTGACATGTGTTGAGTCTGACAAGTTTTTCAAAACTTGGATTTTTGGAGTTCGGATAAGGTCCCTTTTAGCGTGACTGGTCACATATGATTAGCCTACATGTTTGTCAATGTCTCTGATGCTACTGATAACCAGCATTTGGACAAAGAGAAACAATAGCAAATAGATCTATACGGAAAGAAACGTCCAACTCAATTTGTTTATGTTTGTGTACATCGTAACTGAAATTGGCATATGCAAGTAATAATTCATTATACTGCCACTTGCAATAATGAAAACACTGAAATACACCGTATCGCAAGCCTAAAGCGTCTATACACAGCAAAGGGGTCAATTTTTAGATCCCCAAGTTTCAGTTTCTGGTATGGCCACCAGCTGCATAACTGCCACGTATCGGCGACCCATCGGCCTAATTTAACGGCGGATAACATTAAATAAGCTGCAGGTTGTTTGTGTCTCCCCTTGGATCAGCGCCTGCTATAGCTGCTGTAACGTTTGTGTCGACGTATTCTCCTATCTAACACGTCCTAAAAATGTTCGATTGTGTTTGTGGCAGATGACATTGAGGGCTTATCTATCACATTGATGTTGTTTTCTCGTAGGAATTGGGCTGTAATAAATACGCACCGTATGCGCACGGGCATAATTCTGTTGAAACACAACGCGTCTGTTGTGAACGTTAACGCACAGAATATCAACAGGCCACAACACGTCATCAATATACCCTGTGTGGTATCACTGGAGCATTACAATCATGAATGGTGCGCACTCTGACTTTGTTCATTCTTGGCATATTGTGAAGAGGAACTTTGAAGAAATGGATGTAACTTCACTCGGCTATCTTTTGAAAAAATCGCTGCATACATTAAGATTGAAATCGGTCTTCGAAATGCACTTCATGCAACACAAAATTTGTTATTTGTAAATAGCCGCACGAGCGCAATGATCATTTGCATGACAGGACACTCAAGTTTTGGGAGAACAATCATAGTGCGTGTGTAGAGATAACAATTGCAATAGATATTCTTGTTGAAAATTCAGAGAGGCTAAAGCTGTGAACGCAAAAAACATCTTGCGTTATAAGTTTCCTTCAGTATGGATATGGTCTAGAAAAAATGTATTTTATAATTGTACAGCATTTTTTCAGCAATCTGCTTGTTGAAAAGTGTGATTTTGATAACGTTTAAAATAAGTTTAGGAATATTAGCACAGTATGACATTGTACAATGAAGATTGGAAAGGGGGGCAAATACTATTTTCCACGAGTAAGTGATTCTCACAGTAAGGAAAATGGACGCAATAGTCGTTTTCCGGAAATTCGCTACTCTGGGTTTTTCCCCACCCGAAGTCACGTGATGTAGGTACAAACAATCATAGCGGAAGTTATAAAATAGTGTCGTTCAACTGGAAAAAGAATGGATAATTTCACCAGTAATTCCATATGTGAGCTTCAAAGCTTCTTGAAAATTAGAGGAGTAACTTTTTCAAACCAAAAGAAAGCAGATCTAGTTTCTTTCTGTGAAGCAGTGGCATTTTTCAACATTGAAATTGATCCAGATAGGATCACAGGAAATCGAATCATATCACGAGTAATAAAATGAAAATGAATTTTATTGTAACTTAATAATGGAATCTAATAATACCTCTGCACCTCTCATCATTTTTAACCATTCAGAGATGTTATAACAAAAGAAATCTCCCATAATCCGATGATAGGTTATCATTGAAAATATTTCCCCCCGTCGTGTGCCTCAAATCAGGCGAGTGTCGATTTGTGACGTCATGATATTGCCTTACTTACTCTAGTCATATGACGTCATAGAAATAAAAAGAGGGGCGACTTTGGGGGAAATAGATACATGTTTAAATACATGTACGCTGTGAGCGAGTTTTTCCAAACGAATATTTTGTAATTGTTTGTAAGAACATTCCGCTCCACACGGTTTTCCACTGTCGGAACACGATTAATAAACGAAAATAGGATAAGTGAATGTTAGAGCACAGAAAATATTGCGGAAAGAGGCGATATTTCTGTCTATCACCAAATTGCTTCCTTTTTCTCAATGTTTTTCCAAACAGTCTACTGAGGTTTATACAAAAGAAAAAGGTTTAAAAAATTAAAGAATTCGTCTTCAAATGTGCCGAAAAATGATGGATCTTTTTTTCAAACCCTTATCCAAACAACAAATTATGGTCCTTTCCAAATTACCGGCAAGTCTTGCTAATTATCAGAATGATTCTTATTTTGCTATTTGTGTGCATCAAAAAACGAATTGGTTAGGAAAGGGTTTACAACTTTGCATAAGAAGCCATCATTTCAAATTTAATTCAAATTTGAAGCAGGCTGTAGACTATATAAGATAGGTAGATCTAACTAAGAACAGTTTGTTGTAGATTGTAGAATAAGAAATAGATCTAGGGGGGGGGGGGGGGGGGGGGAATTAAATTGCGAGCAAAGTCAGCATGTTTTTCTTTTCTCTCAAAGTTTTGCATATGAGGAGCATCTTTGTAGCGATTTTCACTGTTACACTGGCCCCAAGCACACCGTTTGGTAGGCATTTTGTTAAAAAAAAACTAGATTCTAGTTTAAAATTTGCCGCGTCACTAACTGTCAGCCATTTGTTTGTACCTACATCACGTGACTTCACATGGGAAAAACCCAGAGTGACGAACTTCCGGAATAGTTCTATCGCGACCCTCGAGACTGTTTGCAACCTTTTGCCGCGTTGGAACGTGGTTGCAACATGATCTCGAGCGTAATACAGTGACCGCCATATTGAACGTGAAAGTAGACGCGCGTAAATGACGTCACCAAAACAATTCAATCCTTTAGCTAACGTTATAATTCAAGTGAAATATTCTGTCAATGATCGGTAAATCACATCAATTATTTTATCTGGTAAAATTTTGTGACATTTACGAGGATACAATCGACGTTTGAACGTTGTTTGTTTCAAATATTTTTCTGGCGTAGATTTAAATAGTTGTTTGGTCTGCTTCCGTTGTTGTGACCGCATTACCTTGCGCAGTGATATGGGCAGGATCTTCTCATGCCGGCAACTGTAATACATTCGGGGGTTCTTGAGTAACGATAAGAACCGAGAATATTCGAATGAAATGGACGGAGTCGGTTTACTTTCGGTTTTATTTGCGATTGGATTCGGTGTTTGGCTTTTCCTTCTAGACCCTCCAAAAAGGAATAAAGTCTATTCACAGCCTAATAAATGGTACCGGTTAAAATATGCCATGTTCAAGGTCCTGTTATGGCTGAGAAAACGCCAGCAAAACAAGGCAGTAGATGGAAGCAATGCCGGGATGGGAAGAAAATCACGAAACTCCCCAGAAGAAATGGACAAAGTTCAGGATCTTGACCCATCAGCAACAAAGGTATGTAAGCCTAGCACAAGTAAATTCAATCATCCTTCTAGTTGTGAGATGGGAAACATTAAGAGAAGAGAAAAATTGCTCCTGCTCCCTAAATATTTCTGTAGTAGATATAGGTACGATCCTTCCTTGGGGCGAATCGAGTACAGCACTTGGTTAATGCTGAGAAAATGGGTCATTTGCTGGATCCCAGCTAATCATTATCAGTGTCTTCAAGTGGCAAGAATGGAGAATGAAACCAGCCTGATGGTTCACTGTTGACCAGTGATTTTTTTTCTTAAAGAAACGGTCGTTATTGGGCCCCTTTCCCCTCTCTGGGGAATATACTTTTTAAACCCCATTTCAGAGAATTTTTCCCCTCCTGGAACTAGATTTTTTGTTGCAAAGAAAAATCCAAATCATATTTTGATTCTAGGCATCTCTAGCAGTTCTAATGGTTGTTTGAAGGTCCCATTATGATATACAAGCAAGTTAAATGCATTTATAGCACTGTATTTGAGAGTATAAGCATGTATTGAAATTTCCCCTTTTTGGGCGTTCATGCGCAAATTTTCCGCCACCTATGGGCCCTGACTCCCTTCCCCCAAAATTAAAAATAAACACTGTTGACAATGAACAGATGGAAGTAGATTACCTGCGACATCATAGCCGCAAACTTGTGGTGTGGTGTCCGTAGTCGTGAGGTAGAGCGTCGGCCTTGCGACTAAGAGGTTCTGAGTTTGATCCCCGGTATTGGAGGTTGTTTTTGGCTTCTCATTGGCCCACACATTCAGCGCTCAGCGCTAGTACTGGTGGATATTCAGGAAGCTCACTCGAGAGGGATTAAAATAGGTAACTGTTGAAGAAACTTGCTTCCCAATCGATGTAAATCAATACGTTCAAAGGAACATCTGCGAATGAAGAAGAATGAAGAAGTTGATGAAACCGGAATCAAAATTCAAGAAGGTTTAGGTTACGTTAATTCAACTAGAATTAGATCTGATATGCACGGGCTGATTTTTAGGTGTGAGATGTGTTGACATTGGATAAAACTTGCTTAATAGAACAAAAACTAAAGGAAACTACCAGCAGGATTTGGGTAATCATAACCAGTAATTGTAATTGATTGTAATCAATTACAATTTTTATAGTAATCAATAGTAATCAGTAATCAAAAGCTTTTTTTGATTAGGTAGTACCTGTAATTGCAATTTAATCAATAACAGGCCTCAAAATTTGTGTAATCATCAATTACATTTTGGATTAGTTTCAATTGCTTGCAGAAAATTAGATTAATCAAATTGCAAATTAAAATAGATACATGTATTTTCATAGAACATAGAAATATTAGGGAATAGTGACTATTTAGGCTGTCAAAATGATCAGACTTCGATTGTATGTAAAAATTGTTTATGAAGGAGTAAAACATGTTATTTTGATTGATGTGAAGGCAGCAGGGCTGATAATTGATATATTTTTGTGTTGTTACTGTATAAAATCAATTTTATAGCCTTTAACCCTTTCCCAAAAGACAAAATATAAGGTTGATTCAATTTAAAAGCTGTTTAACTCAACAAAATAGATTTTTATAAAGATAAGATTTGTATGAATAATTTAGTACAGAAAATATTGAAGCAAAAGGAGAAAATGCTGATAATTAGCATTTTCTTCTTTTGACTCCATGTTTTCAAAATCAAATTTGAATGTCAAAACCAGTTTTTGTTTGGAAATGGGTTAGTAGATTTTTGTTGAACATTACGGTATGATAAACTGGGCTTGCCATATGTTCTAGGCTGTGGATGCTGTATATTTGACTGGTAGTAATGGAGGAGGACAGTTTTTGGTGACAGCCACTGCAAGACGACACAACAATCATGTACAGACATTGCTGTTTCTCAGGGTATGGTAAACTTATAACCAGCAATATATATTTAACCCTTTCCCAAACAAGACCTGGTTTTGACGTCCCTAATAGAAAAGGCTTGGGAAAATATTGAAACAAAAGAAGAAACTGCTGATAACCAGCAGTTTCTCCTTTTGTCTCAATATTTTCTGAGCCATGTTTTACACAAATCCTACCTTAAATAACATCCGTTTTATCATTTGTGGCAAATTTTGAAGTGGATCACCCTAAAATTTGTCCGTTTGGGAAAGGATTAAACCTGTCCACTTTCACAGACCTGTGTTGAAGACTACTATATAAATGTACTAAGTGGGATATATAACATGGAAAGCATTGAGAGAAAAGTAGTGCTGGTCATGAGCATTTTCGTTTTTAGCTCCACTGGCCAAAGGCCAGCGAGGCTTATGTCATGGCCCTGTGTCCGTCGTCCGTCCGTCCGTCAGTGCGTCCATCCGTGCATAAACTTTTTCTTTAAACATCTTCTTCTCCAAAACTACTGTACCAATTTGAATCAAACTTCACAGGAATCTTCCTTGTATAAACCTCTTCCAAATTCTTTCAAAAAAATAAATTCCATGCAGAATTTGAATTTTAATTAAATAAATTAAATTAAATTTTCGAAAAATCTTTAAAAATCTTCTTCTCCAAAACTATTGGACCAATTTCAACCAAACTACACAGGAATCTTCCTTACATGAATCTCTACTAAATTCCTTCAATAAAATGAATTCCGTGCAGATTTTGAATTTTAATTGAATAAATTAAATTTTCGAAAAATGTTTAAAAATCCCTTTTCTCCAAAACTACTGGACCAATTTCAACTAAACTACACAGGAATCTTCCTTACATGAATCTCTTCCAAATTCCTTCAAAAAATTAAACTCGGTGCAGAACTTCAATTTTAATTAAATAAATTAATTTGAATTTTCGAAAACTCTTTAACCCTTTCCCAAACAAGACCTGGTTTTGATGTCCCAAAAAGAAGAGGCTTGGGAAAACATTGAGACAAAAGAAGAAACTGCTGATAACCAGCAGTTTCTCCTTTTGTCTCAATATTTTCTGAGCTATATTATACACAAATTCTATCTTAACAACATCAATATTGTCATCTGCAACAGCTTTTGAATAGGACCACTTTTATTTCTTGCTGTTTGGGAAAGGGTTAAAAGTCTTCTTCTCCAAAACCTTTTGGCCAATTTCAACCAAACTTCACAGAAATCTTCCTTGCATGAACCTCTTCCAAATTCCTTCAAAAACATAAATTCCATGCAGGACTTTAATTTTAATTAAATAAATTGAATTAAATTTTTGAAAAATCTTTATAAGTCTTCTTCTCCAAAACTATCGGACTAATTTCAACCAAACTTCACAGGAATCTTCCTTGCATAAACCTCTTCCAAATTCCTTGAAAAAAGTAAATTCCATGCAGGACTTGAATTGTACTTAAATGAATTGAATTAAATTTTTGAAAAATCTTTAAAAGTCTTCTTCTCAAAAACTATTAAACCAATTTCAACCAAACTTCACAGGAATCTTCCTTGCATAAACCTCTTCCAAATTCCTTCAAAAAAGTAAATTTCATGCAGGACTTGAATTGTAATTAAATAAATTGAATTAAATTTTCGAAAAATCTTTAAAAGTCTTCTTCTCAAAAACTATTAAACCAATTTAAACCAAACTTCACAGGAATTTTCCTTGCATAAACCTCTTCCAAATTCCTTCAAAAAAGTAAATTCCATGCAGGACTTGAATTGTAATTAAATAAATTGAATTGAATTTTTGAAAAATCTTTAAAAGTCTTCTTCTCAAAAACTATTAAACCAATTTAAACCAAACTTCACAGGAATCTTCCTTGCATAAACCTCTTTCAAATTTCTTCAAATAAATAAATTCCGTTTAAAACTGAAATTTTGAATAAATTATTTGAATTAAATTTTCAAAAAAAATCTTTAAAAATCATCTCCTCCAAAACTACTGGACCTAATATAACCATACTTAATAGGAATCTTCCTTGCATAAATCTCTTTCAAATTTCTTCAAAGAAATAAATTCCGTGCGGAACTGAAATTTTAATGAAATTAATTGAATTAAATTTTGAAAAACCTTCAAAAATGTTCTGCTTCAAAACGCCTTATTGGATTTCATTTTAATTTAGCCTAAATGTTCAATGTACATTTCTTCATTAGATTCTGTGATTTTTTTTTATATTTGATGAAAAACTAGACCTCTATTGTATTCCTTGAAGAATTTCCTAGTCTTAGAGTGTAAAGTCTAAAAGCCAGTGGAGCGTTACAGGGCCATCATGGCCCTGTTGTTTCTTCAGTGCTTTCCAAAAAATATCTCTTGGAATATATAAAAGAACTAGCTCTTGTTTTTGCAAGGTTTGATTCTGTTATCGTTTAACCCTTTCCTAAACTAGACCAATCCTGGTTTTGACTTCCCTAATAGAAAAGGATAAGGAAAACATTGAAGCAAAAGAAGAAACTGCTGATAACCAGCAGTTTCTTCCTTTGTCTCAATTTCTCTATGCCATCTTTTATCAAATCCTATTTTTAATAACTTCCAATTTGGCAATTATGGCATTTGTGGAAGTGGATCACCCTAAAATGTTGCCGATTGGGAAAGGGTTAATCAAATGATACACCTATCAAGTAGATGCAAAACTGATGTAGATCTAATTACATGATATGAATTACAATTTGCTTATAACAGCTTTGCATATACCAGACATAACAACCTTTTTTGAGCAAGTGAGGACGGTATTATACCTATGACCTTGGATACGATGGATTCCCAATGGTTGCATGTGTGGTAATGCATACCAACCATTGTTAAAGTTTCTATTTCTAAAGTCTATTTTTACTTACGTATTCAACTGACTTTACACTTTAATCCACGATCATTGAGTCTCAAGTCGGCTGTTAACAATCGGCGCCTACGGCAGCCACAGCTCTTTGGCTTTCAACTCTCCCGTGTACCCATTTATACACCTGGGTGAAGAGGAGCAACGTGGGGTAAGTTTTTTGCTCAGAAAAAATCCCATGGCACTGGCGGGATTTGAACTCAGGATCCCTCGATCCCAAAGCCCGCGTCTTACCGTTAGACCACGGCACCCCACACCCCACAATTGTTATTGCTATACATGTTGTATATATTATTCCTCATCAGAGCTACAGATATGATAACTTAAAGGATTTAACCCTTTCCCAAACCACAAAAGTTTCGGGTGATCCAAATTCAAAGATGTTGCAGACGATAATTCCAATTTCCAAGTGCATGAAATTTAAAATGTGTTGGTCTTTTGGGGTAGAAAACATAGTGAGAAATGAAGAAAGTGCTTTTCACAAGCAATTTCTTCATTTTCCACAATGTTTTCAAAAGTCATTACTATGCCCCCTTTCGAAGAAAATGGGGGTATATTGTTTTGCAAGTGTAGGTCAGTCGGTCTGTCCATAGACCAAACCTTGTCCGGAGCATAATTTGATAAATCGAAAAGTATTAAAGGTAGAATCATGAAACTTCATAGGTGGATAGATCTCATTATGGAGAGGTGCAGTGCACAGGAACCGTAACTCTGCCAATCAAATTTTTGAGTTATTGCCCTTTGTTGATTTTATAACTTGATTCTTGTCCGGAGCATAACTCAAAAAGTATGTAAGGTAGAATCATGAAACTGTACAGGTGGATAGATCTCATTATGGAGAGGTGCAGTGGTACAGGTGGAGAAAAAGCTATTAAATGAGAACAAGATGGATCTTGATCAGCCAGTGCACATGCAAAGTCCGATCTGGATCCATGTTGGTCGCAAAAGCCTAAATGAACGTTTCCAGATCTATACTGTAATATTTGTCATTACCATTATCACCATTTATTCTAAGGAGGATCCACTGCTTCACACATCCCAGGTCCGTACGAATAGGGGGACTCTGGAGCCCCCCCCCCTCATAGTTGGCAAAAATGCCGATTTTTCAACATTTCACATTTAAAACTTATGGCAAATCTAATTTAGGCCCCCCCCCCCCCCCCCCGAATATTAGACACTGGACTAGACAGGGCTCATATGGAAATTTGCTTTCTACGGGCATGCATTCTAAAGTATACTAACGGGAAAAGTTAACAGTGCGCATTTCCTTTTTAATTAACACCTTGATTGCATGCGGTACATGAATAAAATTTGACAAATGCACATTTAATCTTTTACTTTCAATAATTGTCAATTTATCACTATACTTGTTATTACCGTAACAATTCCTGAAAGTGGATAAGGATAAGATTCGCGTTTACAAGACATTTTCGAGTGTGAACACCGTTGGTATTAATACATGCTATGCAATTGTCCTTAGAAAACAATATATATGCTGTCTAAACCACTGAAGGTAATGTTGTCAATAACATCGTAGCAAGACTATGGGTATCGCAAGACGTCTGAAACGGATGGTCTAATACGTTAATCAGCCTCTACTGCTGATAGAACTCAACCCAGGAAGCAATCTATCTGTAATGTTTGCCTTTTTTTGTCGATTTCACAGGTAGTAGTCCCGATAATGGTTGTCTTGTCGGAATGACGTCACGTGTAGACGTTGGATGTGTTGGAATCGTCTCAAAATTGTAGCATGGCAAGAAAATCGAAACAGTCTAATTAATGGGGTAATTCGACTGTTTTCGATTTACTTGCCATGCTTCAATATCTTGTATTTATTTCGGTACATTTATGAATAATTCTAAAATTGGCGACCATTTGCATTAGACAGGTGGCTACTTTCTTATGACGGGGAGTATATTTGTGCTAATATGATTAAATCCATTTGTTTCAATATTTTAGATTTCTGGAAGATAAAATGTTAAAAAAGACGTTTCACTACATTTCTCCTGAAACAAAAGTTTACGTTCATGATCTGTTTTCATGACTTTATAACATCGCCGCCAAACAATACAACGTTGTTCCCGCGTTTTGTGTAATTGGCATTGAAGAACGTATAGCTTATTGTCATACAACTTCTACTTTTTCAATTTTCAGTTTAACCTCTTAACAATACAATGTCCAATAGGATATACAAACTAAAATCAAAATTGAAATTAGCATATTTTTGTGTATATTATTATACGCATGTGGCATGTTTCCATGGTGATTTCTTTAATTTAGGACGGTGGAACTTTCCTATTTCTATATATTTAATTCTTATACCTATGTTTATTAGCTCACCTGAGCACGAAGTGCTCGAGGTGAGCTATTGTGATCGCTTTTTGTCCGTCGTCCGTCTGTCTGTCCGTCTGTCCGTCTGTCCGTCTGTCCACAATTTGGTGTTTACACTCTAGCATCCACAAATATTAGTCAATCTTGACCAAACTTTGTCAAAACAAGTATGGTCATAAGTTCTCGGATGAGTTCGATTATGGGCCAGATCGGACCAGAAAGTGTGGAGTTATCTGCCCCTGAATGACGAAAAATGCTGTTTTTAACTTTGTTTACACTCTAGCATCTACAATTATTGCCCAATCAATACAAAACTTGGATATAATATTGGAGACTATAGGATCTTGGATGAGTTCGATTTTCAGTCAGATCAGATGAAAAAGTCAAAAGTTATGTGCCCTTGAATTTTTCAAAATTGCCGTTTTTGACCGTTTTCGACCTTGTTTACACTCTAGAATCTACAATTATTGACCAATCAAGACAAATCTTAAACACAATGATGGAGACCATAAGATCTCGGATGAGTTTAATTTTCAGTCTGATTAGACGAGAAAGTCGAGAGTTATGTGCCCTTGAATTTGACAAAATTGTCGTTTTTGACTGTTTTCGACCTTGTTTACACTCTAGAATCTACAATTATTGACCAATCAAGACAAATCTTGGACACAATGTTTGAGACCATAAGATCTTGGATGAGTTTGATTTTCAGTGTGATCTGACAAAAAAGACTAGAGTTACGTGCCCTTGAATTTGATAAAATTGTCATTTTCGGCTGTTTTCGACATTGTTTATACTCTAGAATCTACATTTATTAATCAATCAAGACAAAACTCGGACACAATGTTGGAGATCATAAGATCTCGGATGAGTTGAATTTTCAATCTGATAAGACAAGAAAGTCGAGACTTATGTGCCCTTGAATTTGACAAAATTGTCGTTTTTGACTGTTTTCGACCTTGTTTACACTCTAGAATTTTCAATTATTTTCCAATCAAGACAAATCTTGGACACAATGTTTGAGGCCATAAGATCTTGGATGAGTGTGATTTTCAGTGTGATCTGACCAGAAAGAAGAGAGTTAGGTGCCCTTGAATTTGACAAAATTGTCGTTTTTGACTGTTTTCGACCTTTTTTACACTCTAGAATCTACAATTATTGACCAATCAAGACAAATCTTGGACACAATGTTTGAGACCATGAGATTTCAGATGAGTTTGATTTTCAGTGTGATCTGACAAAAAAGACTAGAGTTACGTGCCCTTGAATTTGATAAAATTGTCATTTTCGGCTGTTTTCGACATTGTTTACACTCTAGAATCTACAATTATCAATCAATCAAGACAAAACTTGGACACAATGTTAGAGATCATAAGATCTCAGATGACTAGAATTTTCAATCTGATAAGACAAGAAAGTCCAGACTTATGTGCCCTTGAATTTGACAAAATTGTCGTTTTTGACTGTTTTCGACCTTGTTTACACTCTAGAATTTTCAATTATTGTCCAATCAAGACAAATCTTGGACACAATGTTTGAGAGGATAAGATTTCGGATGAGTTTGATTTTTAGTGTGATATGACCAGAAAGACGAGAGTTATGTGCCCTTGAATTTGATAAAATTGTCTTTTTCGGCTGTTTTCGACCTTGTTTACACTCTAGAATCTACAATTATCAATCAATCAAGACAAAACTTGGACACAATGTTTTGGACCATAATATGTCGGATGAGTTTGATTTTCAGTCTGATCCGATCAGAAAGTTGAGAGTTATGTGCCCTTGAATTTTAACAAAATAGCCGTTTCTGGCTGTTTTTCGATCTTGTTTACACTCTAGAATCTTCAATTATTGACCAATCAAGACAAATCTTGGACACTATGTTGGAGACCATAATATCTTGGATGAGGTAGATTTTCAGTCTGATGTGATCAGAAAGTCGAGAATTGTGTGCCCTTGAATTTGAAAAAATTACCGTCTTTGGCTGTTTTCGACCTTGTTTATACTCTAGAATCTGTGATTATTTATCAATCAAGAAAAACCTGGACACAATGTTTGGCACCATAAGATCTCGGATGAGTTTGATTTTCACAAAGTTATTGACTATAAGTTAGTTTTCAGTCTTACAGTCATAAATGTTTATTGAATTAAACAAAAGTGTTGCTCATATCATTTTGGTTCAGGTGAGCGATATAGGACCATCATGGTCCTCTTGTATATTTTTTTAAGTTCTGCTTCGAAAGGCCACACTAATACTTAATGTACAATGACTTTGTAAATATGACAGTCCAAAAAACTTTCAGACAGTTTTCAAGAGAATTTTCGTCGCTATGCATTCCGACTTTTGTATTTTCCCCAATATTATTGTTGACAGATTACGTCAAAATCATTGTTTGGGAAAGGGTTAAAATGTTTCACTCATCAATAGGAAGAACACATGAATAAGAGATATCGGTTATGGCAATCAATTGTGTGCTAAAAGACTTGGTTACTGTTCTGTTTTTATAAACCGTTGGTATTGGTATAAAATGTCGTAACTACAGCTTCAAACAAGCTCTAGTTGCGACGTTTTACATTTACATTTACGGAATGCCATCGTAGTCCGAAATTAATCACTGCTTTCTTGATAAAATTGATCCATATTCAAAGACGAAGCAATGAAATACATTATGTATTTCCGAAACAGTTTCCCCCATTTAGAAAGGTTTGGAAAAACATTGAATCAAAAGAAGAATAGATCTATACTGAAAATAATTTGACTCTTTTTTTCTTAATATTTTCCTTTCATATTTTCTTATTTAGTACACACATTTTAACTCTCAACATAATAAATTAATGTATTTTGACACCAAGAGCAGTCAGCTAGAGAACTTGGCGGACGGGTAGAAAAACGGACGGACGGGCAAACGAAGCACTTTCTATATGGTGGTCATTACTGAAAGCCTTCTAATTGGGGGCTGCAATACCAGATAGGCCTATTGTTTTGGAAATGATTATTGTATACCATTTATTCGTCTTTGAAAAAGAATAATTTTTATCTACTATATATAGACCTAGTGACGTTTTTTCGGACAAACACTAATGCTTCGTCGGTGTAAATCTAAAACGTCACAAACTCAACTTTATTGAAGCTGTAGTTACGGGATTTTATAACAACACCTACGATTTATCCATATTTAACCGAAAACCCATTCTATTGTCAGGACAAAAGTCATTGCAATTCGAACAGCCATTGAAAATGTTCACTTTGTCATGAATAAACCGTACAAGTCCCCTTCAAAAAACGTTAACTACGATTTTCACATCGGAAAAAAACTTCTACTCCAAGAATTGTAATACCAACTTCAGAATCAGTCAGAGAAATGAAATAACAAAAATTACAATAGCCTCTAAGTGTCTCTCCAATTCGTCCATATTGTTTTGGGCGGATAAACACGTGCAAATCGTTGTGTACATGCTCAAACTAGTTAACCTGGTTTTTAAACGCGCATTTAAACATGAAGTATCTGTACCTTGTGTTCATGAAAAATGTTCCTCGCTTTGTCCGAGTTCACCACCAGTGATCATGAAACTGTACAGGTGGATAGATCTTATTATGGAGAGGTGCAGTGCACAAGAACCATAACTCTGCCGATAGAATTTTTTGAGTTATTGTCCTTTGTTGATTTTATAACTTGATTCTTGTCCGGAGCACAACTCAAAAAGTATGTAAGGTAGAATCTTGAAACTTTACAGGTGGATAGATCTCATTATGAGAGGTGCAGTGCACAAGAACCATAACTCTGCCGATCAAATTCTTGGGAGTCATTGCCCTTTTTTGATTTTTACACTTAATTCTTAACCTTGCCTATATCTCATGTCCTCTTACACATACAGCCTTGATATCTCACACATAGATACCTCCTATCAATATCGTTCACATTTGACCATGACCTTGGGCCTTGTGACCTTGACCTTGGAGTTTGACCTACTTTAAAAAGAATTAAACCAGGCATGTATAATATCTCATGACCTATTACACATACAGCCTTGATATTTTACACATGGACACCTCCTACCAAGACCTTTCACAATTAACCATGACCTTGGACCTTGTTACCTTGACTTTGGAGTTGACCTACTTTTAAAAAAATTTAACCTTGCCGACATATCATGTCCTTTTACACATACAGCCTTGATATTTGACACATGGAGTCCTCCGACCAAGACCTATAACATATGACTATGACCTTGGACCTTGTGACCCTGACCTTGGAGTTTGACCTACTTTTAAACAAATTAAACTGGGCCTATATCTCATGTGCTATTACACATACAGCCTTGATATTTCACACATAGACACATCCTACCAAGACCTTTCACATTTGACCATGACCTTGGACCTTGTGATCTTGGACTTTGACCTACTTTTAAAAAAAAACTTTAACCTAGCCAATATATCATGTCCTTTTACACATACAGCCTTGATATTTGACACATGGACACCTACCACCAAGACCTTTCACGTTTGACCATGACCTTTGACCTCGTGACCTTGACCTTTGTGATTGACCTACTTTTATAATACATTAACCTGGCCTATATTTCATGTCATTCCACACATACAGCCTTGATATTTCACACATGGTCACTTCCAACCAAGACATTTCACTTTTGACCATGACCTTGGACCTTAACCTTGGAGTTTGACCTACTTTTTAGCGAGCCGGGACTTTATGTCCGGGGAGCTAATGTCACAGCCCTAGTGTCGGCGTCCCGTCCCGTCTTCACTTGAAAAACTTTAACCTGGTCTATATCTCCGGCACTATTAGAGATACAGCCTTGATATTTCATACATAGATACATCTCGACAAGACCTTTAATTTGGGACCATGACCTTTGACCTTGTGACCTTGACCTTGGAGTTTGACCTACTTTTGAAAAACTTTAACCTGGCCTATATCTCAGGCACTATTACAGGTACAGCCTTGATATTTCATACATAGATACATCTCAACAAGACCTTTCATTTGGGACCATGACTTTTGACCTTGTGACCTTGACCTTGGAGTTTGACCTACTTTTGAAAAACTTTAACCTGGCCTATATCTCAGGCACTATTACATATACAGCCTTGATATTTCATACATAGTTACATCTTGACAAGACCTTTCATTTGTGACCATGACCTTTGACCTTGTGACCTTGACCTTGGAATTGACCTACTTTTAAAAATAAAGCTGTTTTTAGCGAGCCGGAACTTTATGTCCGGGGAGCTAATGTCACAGCCCTAGTGTCGGTGTCGCGTCCCGTACCACCCCGTCCCGTCTTCACTTGAAAAACTTTAACCTGGTCTATATCTCAGGCACAATTAGAGATACAGCCTTGATATTTCATACATAGATACATCTCGACAAGACCTTTAATTTGGGACCATGACCTTTGACCTTGTGACCTTGACCTTGGAGTTTGACCTACTTTTAAAAAACTTTAACCTGGCCTATATCTCAGGCACTATTACAGATACAGCTTTGATATTTCATACATAGATACATTTCGACAAGACCTTTCATTTGGGACCATGACCTTTGACCTTGTGACCTTGACCCTGGAGTTTGACCTACTTTTGAAAAACTTTAACCTGGCCTATATCTCTGGCACTATTAGAGATACAGCCTTGATATTTCATACATAGTTACATCTTGACAAGACCTTTCATTTGGGACCATGACCTTTGACCTTGTGACCTTGACCTTGGAGTTTGACCTACTTTTAAATGAATTGCTGTTTTTGTGACAAGCTCTCGTATAGCCGAGCTACGTTGTCCTCGGACAACTCTTGTTAAAAACTTAAACTAGGCCTATATCTCATGTCCTGTTACCTAAACAGTCTCAATATTTTACACATGGACACCTCCTATCAAGACCTTTCTCATTTGACTATGACCTTGTCCTGTGTGACCTTGACCTTGGACTTTTACATACTTTTGGAAATCTTAACCTGGCCTTTATCTTATGTCCTATTACACCTACAGCCTTGATATTTCACACATAGACACCTCCTACCATGACCTTTCACATTTGACCATGACCTTGAATATTGCAACCTGGACCTTGGAGTTTGACCTACTTTTAAAAAGACTTAAACCAGGCATATATATCATGTCCTTTTACACCTAGCTGGGCCGATAAAGTCGATTTTTCACTCAAATTGTGCATTTGGTGAAACAAGCATGAAATTTTGCACAGAGGTCAGCAAATGATAGCTGTTCACAAAAAACCCGTTGGCCACCGGAAAAAATCAAAATGGCGGCCATTTTCCAAGATGGCCGCCATGGTCATGATTTAGTCCATTTTGGGGGTAAATTTCAGCTTGATTTTGTTTTTTTTCTGCAAATTTCCTTTCACAAATGGTACAAATGTGTGGAATATTTATTTTCAATACTGATATATTTAAGTTATTTTGTTTATGTGGATACTGCTTTAGAAAAATCCAAGATGACCGCCATTTTTATGCGCATTATCATGTACATGGTATTTGCATGTTATCTAGACGAGCAATATTAAATAAATTAATGATTCTGATTGTGATTGATATATATTTGTCTATTTGTGTTCCTAAGAATGTTGTATTTGACAAAAAGTGGAATTTTCTTACGACAGAAATCACGATCAATGACTACTATTAACTACAGGTTTCCTCCACAATTTACGTCTGTCTGTCTGTCCATCCGCCTGTCAGTCCGAAAACGTAGCATTTGCCTTTTCTCCAAAAGTATTTGACATACAAAGGTCAAATTTGATATGTAAACTTCTTTCTGTTCCATGCAATATGACCTTCCTCGTGGTCATTCATTACCGGTAACCCTTATCAACCCTTAACACTCAAACTTAACATGAAAACTTTTCGGGGGCATTCATGTTTCACTAACACATTTTGTTAAAGATTCGCATGCTCATTTCACACAAACAGTGGCTGTCTTTGTACAATCAGAGAATTAATGCCTGTTGATGTCATCAATGGCAAATGACTCAACTTAGGATACAGCATCGGCGAACTTAAAACCCTAAGTGTTACTTGTATATGGAATAGACCAACAAAACATAGGAATTAAAAGCCTGCAAATTCCTACTCAATGAGCCCAACAATCAAACAAATCCATGCAGCATAATTTTGTTTAGCTCAACTTTGAAACCACAAACACTCAATATCCCGTAGCGAGCATCAAGTCTACACATTTGCATAATTGAACCAAGGATTTGTGGACTTCAAACAAATTTTCTATAGCTATCTATACACGATGACCTGCAATGCTTAGTTACATTGTCTTAAAATATATATGACCCGGGTATGGAAAAGGGATCCATTATCGCAATTTAGTCACCCACGGAACCAGATCAGTTCTTACATGGGCATAATCTGACAAAGTTGTACAAGGTTACCAAGAAATCATTAGAAATATAGTAATATGATTATCTTTATTAGACGTTTGTACAGCTTGATATGGTCACAAATGTTACAATGACCTTACTTACAGACCCTGGCTCATATACGTCCCCTTTGGTACATGTTTTCTTGTACGTAATTATAGGCATGGATCTGATTTTTAATTTAAAAACCGACTAAAATGTGTTAATTTTGATACATATAGTTGTAAATAAAAACTTTGATTTGCAGAATGAATGCAAGAAAAAAGTTGCGAATCAAACTTAATTAGCCATCTTTCTTATAGCCTGTTTATATTTGTGTCAATTTTTATCAAGGCAAAAGAGACATAGTAACCAGAATAGAAGTTTGGCTTGTTCGTGTGTCAAACGAATGATTGTTGCTGAACCAATCCATAACAGGATATCTTTATATTTGAATGGATTTAAAAAGTTCATTACTTTCTGTGATATGCTGTTTGTCAAACCATTAACATAATATTATGTATCAAAAGACAAATATCAAAATGATATGTAACAAGTATGGAGAAGAATTGCTATTCCACTCATTTATCCACATACACAGATCTCTAATGATTGGGGACTGAAAAATGGATATATACAATCTTTCTTTCTCTTTGTAAATGCATACGATTATATATAAATGCCCACATTTATCATATTGTGGAGTCAATGAAATACACCGTATACCCAACAAGTTATACATGGGCTGGTCAAATATATGCATACATGGATGTCGGTGAGGAAAATAGATGTCATTTAAAAAAAACATTAGCTTGTGTTTTCTAATCAACATTTTAATGCATCTTTTAATATTGGGGATATTTTCAAATATTTGCCATCTAGAATTACCATTTTCGTTAGAATGTTACCAAATTCAATATGCAACCCAAGTAATTGTTAAAGATTTCCACACGCTAGACAAATATTTAGTCAAATGTGACATAAAGAGTCGTAACCCTGAATGTGTTGGCGACTGACAAAGTGTTCTGACTGTTCAGACTGCCAAGGATCACAAAGTCTCAATTTGAGCAACTTTGATAGCTAAATGCTAAAAGCACCCAATAGTATCCAGTCAGAAATGGATACAATGAAGTTTGAGTTAGGTACTTTCCACATCAAATGCTGTATTTGAAAATCCATGTTATGATTCTGAAAAATAGGCGAGCATTTTGTGACTATTCTGACCCTCTAGATTTTGTATTTTTGCTATATTTGAAAGACAATGTTTCTTTGCTGGCTATCAACTGGCGTAATTGTATACCATATCAGATTCTGAAATACGGCATTGTTGATGTTAAGCAGCAGGCAAATTGCCACATTTGGAGCTCTCTTTGAGTGTGTCGTGCTCTTGTGAGCTATAATGATGAATTTGTACATACTTACATTTTTCAGGACCTATAACAATAAATTCAAAACAAACATTGTATGTAGCAATTGGATTCATTAGTTTTTGTAAAATCTTTAAAAATAAATTAACAATTTCCACATCTACGCCATGCAGTCTTATTAAGAGGTGAGCAAGATATTACCATTCTGACACTCTTGCTTGAGCAATTTTGCTAAATTTAAGACAAAATGTCTGTGTTTGTCTGGCACAAATTGTACAATTGTTTGCGTGTGAGTTTTTCGCTCAGTAACAAAGTTTTCTGTTTTCATAGTTTTCAATTGTTGTTGTACTGATATAGACAAAGGGTTACCCTTGAAGCTCACGTTGAGTATGTTGCACTCAGGTGAGCTAAAATGATTAAATCAATCAAAATATATATTTGAATTTCATATGATCAAACGAATAAATTCAGCACAAAAATCATACATATTGATAAACTGTGACAAATTTAAAATTAAATTCTATTAAACCAAGCATTAAATGGCAGCCATTTGCCATTTTGAAAATGGCTGCCATTTTGTCCACCATTTTGAACATTTGCGTGGCCATTTGTTTCTTTCAAATGAGTGCAACATGGTGAGTGTATATGTCAAGTTTTATGCCTATTACCCTAAAAACCTAACATTTCTCTTATCTGCCCATCTGTAACAGGTTTTCGTGATTATAATATGCCTAGGTGAGCTAAAATGATGAAAACAAACACTCTTTATGAATGGATTTGGATTCACTGTTGTCAAACACATGCGTTTTGACAAAAAAATCGTATAAATCGGTCAATTCAGCTCAGTTTAATACCAAAAACCGTAATAGCAAGTACTATTTGGCGGCCATTTTGAAAATGGCCGCCATTTTGACCGCCATTTTGAATTTCGAGTGGCCAACGATGTTTTTTGAAAGAGTAGGACATATTGAACCTACATACCAAGTTTCATGCTTGTTTCACTAAGTGCACAATTTTTCCCCTTATCGGCCCAGCTAACCTACATACAGCCTTGATATTTCTTACATGGACACCTCCAACCAAAACCTTTCACATTTGACCATTAACTTGACCTTGGCATTTGGCCTACTTTTAAAAACTTTAACCTGGCCTGTATTTCATTTTACTTTTACATATACAGCCTTGATATTTCACACATGGACACCTCCTACCAAGACCTTTCATATTTGACCATGACCTTGGACCTTGTTGCCTTGACCTTGGACTTTGACCTACATCAAATGTAGGCCCTTGAGGGGGCATATATGTTTTACAAACATCTCTTGTCTTATAGGGAGTCAAAAAGAGTCATTGTGTGGGAATGGGTTAACAATGCATTGCTTCAGTTTATCAGTTATTGTTCATCAAATTCTTTGTGTAGGGCAGCCTACTCATTAGAATTGTCTAATCGATATGATTAAATAGAGTACCCACAACATTCTCATCGAGATGATTCAAAAAGAGCACCCACAAAATAGGGTTTGATTTATTGAAATACGTAAGAATGTCTTTACCCACTCTTATCTGTAGCTCTTTATATTTCAAAACCTGTATCTGATTTGCAAACTAAATGATTTTTCCCATCTATGTTTGAAGTTACCAGAGATAGGGTTTATGGTTCTACCCAGTATGCCTGATACATCGTTACAAGGGACGCAGGAGAATGAGTATGCTGCAGGCGGTCTACGTATATCTGTTGTTGAGCCAATGAAGACATGGAATATCAAATATGGCGGAAAGTTAAGGTATGGGTAATGTGAATTACAGTAACTTTTAGTGATGTATAGTACATGAACTGGTAACTTATTTGCACTAGATATCTTAAATCGTCCATTCCATACTAAAAGATAAATGGTACAATGACATGGACATTTGTCACACAAAATGATTGTTGAACTAGTTAGTAGTTACTACTTCCCAAAAAGGTGTTCTTGATGTTCCTTTAAGAAACAACTTAAGAAATATTAAGATAAAGGAAATATCTCCCTTTGCTCACCAACTTTGAATTTCCAATAGTCAATTTTATCATTGGGAAAGTGTTTTCAGATTTCTTGAACTTCATTCACTACAGGTTGTTGTCCACTGGCCAATTATTGGATGTGAAGTTCGATCTAGTCTGGACTGCTTGTACAAAGTATTATGATTTTGACACAGATTTACATCCTGACGTGACTTGTGATGCCATAGCCAGGGAGACATGGTCCAGGGAGTTCTTTGATAAACTAAAGAGGTGAGACATGTTGCATGTTACAAGCTAAGTGCAAAGATATATAGGAAGTGTAGATAAAACCAGGCCATCACATACAATGTGCCATGGAGGTACTATGTAGTTGGCCAAACTGTCATTTGAATTTTTGTAGTAGTAAGAATTGTGAACTACTCCTGTAAAATTGTGTATTTTGATCCTCCAATGATTAACCCTTTTCCCAAAGAACCAAAGTTTGGACAGTTCCAATTGAAAACTGCTGCAAATGACAAAATTGATGTAAGTTAGAATATTTATGGACAGTAAACCACAGAAAATACTGAGACAAAAAGAAATAATGCTGATTATAAAGCTTCTCTTCTTTTTTCTCGATGTTTTCCAGCTCTTGTCTGGGAAATGGTTCAATATGTATGACCTGTTTCAGAGGTACATGTAGAACAAAATCAAGAAGCAAACATAATGGGATACTTGCATTTCAATAATTGTACTTTGTTTCGAAATTCATTGAAGTTTTCCCCATACATTGCCTTTTTAACTCTGATATTTTTTGTCAGAAAACGCTGTTTATTTACATTTTCATATGAGAGTATTCACCCTTTATCTGAATATTACTTTCATCCTGTCATATAGATTCTTTTTTCTGTGTCAACCTTACTTTTTCTGTGGAACACCTTTATGTTTGCATTAGTCACTACTTTTGTGATGTTGTAAAAATATTTTCAGGATGAAATATTTAATGCATAGATATGTAAGATAGCTCTATTTTCAGTTTACATCAGACTCACTATGAACAGTTTGGTGATACTCGAGGCATGGTTAATGTAATAGGCTATGAACAAATCAAACTGGATGTGAGAGGGGTCAGGGACCATTCTTACGGTAGGATGATTGTGCTGCTAGTTTGATTATCCTTAGGAAAACAATTTTAAGCCATTAATACACAATGACATTTTTTGGTGGCAAAGTAAAAAAGACATTGAAAAATATTGTGGAAAATGAAGAAATTGCTTGTGACAAGCGATATATTCATTTCCCTGAATAGTTTCTTCCATGAAAGACCAAAACTGATAACATTTCATTAACCTGAAATTGTCGTCTCTTATTTTGGTTCAGTCTAAAATTGCCGTCTAGTACATGATTAGATATTTTGAAAATAACTCCATTAATGTCTCCTTCCTAGATTATTCCATTACCAGACAGCAAAATTTTGGACTGTTCCAATTTGAAAGATGTTGCAGACGACATTTTAACCCTTTCACTGCCATAGGCGACTTTTGTCGACTATAGGGGGTCCCTGCCATAGGCGACTTTAGTCGACAAGTTTATGGTGGAGAATTATATGAGTACCCACAACATAAAAAAGAAAAAAATATTGTCATTTCATAAATTACCTTTAAATTTTGGTAACATATAGGTGTTTAATTTGTCTGTATGTGCTGAAAATTTGAAAGGAATCCATCAAATGAGTCAAAAGTTGTGCATGTTTTTGCGTACAGGGTATCGATTCTTGGAAATTTCTTCGAATTAATTCAGCAGTGAGAAACACGTCCGAAAAAAATATTTGGCAGTGAAAGGGTTAAAGTTGATGAAAATTTAAAAATATTCCCATTTTGGGTTAGAAAACATTGTGGGAAATGAAGAAATTGCTTGTCACAAACAATTTCTTCATTTTCCACTATGTTTTCCAAAGCAATTAATGTGTAGGGAGTTAAAAAGAGTCACTGTGTGGTAATTGGTTGAATAGGCTATATATGCTATATAACATTTAAAATTAATGGTCCATTTTCTTTACCATATATTTTGACATTTGTTAACCCTTTTAGTTAACACCATTTATTTACTGTTAAAGGTATAAATATATTGGTAAGACCTCTGTCTGTCTTTATATTGTCTTTGGTCTTTTAAACAAGGCTTTAAATGGTGTTCCCATATCAATATGACCATAGTTGTGTAGTTGTATGTGAAACTGCACTCAAACACCACTCTCCGCCTTTTCCAAGAAAATTCCTGCTTTAACCGAGTAACTAGTGAGTATGTAGTATTCTGAACATGTGTACATATTTTTCAGGAAAAGTCAGAAACTGGGACCAGTTACATCGTTATTGTATCCAATATGCCAGTTTTCCTGATGGAACTTGTTTGTGTGTGTCTGCCATATCAATGCCAGCTACCATGTCAAGGTAATCTTTTAACCCTTTCCCAAACAAGACCTGGTTTTGACGTCCCTAATAGAAAAGGCCTGGGAAAACATTGAAACAAAAGAAGAAACTGCTGATAACCAGCAGTTTCTCCTTTTGTCTCAATTTTTTCCATGTT
This sequence comes from Fragum sueziense, assembly GCA_963680895.1. Classification (NCBI taxonomy): domain Eukaryota; kingdom Metazoa; phylum Mollusca; class Bivalvia; order Cardiida; family Cardiidae; genus Fragum; species Fragum sueziense. The sequence continues at coordinate 13,478,034 of OY804595.1, read as the reverse complement.
GTATTATACACAAATTCTATCTTTTTCAACATTTTTTTAAAGCTAGCAGCAGCTTTCAGGTTGGATAGCCCAAAAAATTTGCTGTTTCACTTTGGGAAAGGGTTAACCTATAATCAGACAGCAAAATTTTAGACGTGTTCAAATTCAGAAATATTGCAGAAAAGAAATTCAAGTGAACAAAAATTTACATTTATTGGTATGTTTAGGTAGAAAACATCATGGGAAATGAATAAATTGCTAGATCTAGTGACAAGCGATTTCTTCATTTTCACAATGTTTGCAAAAGACTTTATCTTATGGGCGTTAAAAAGTGTCACTGAGTTTAGTGGGTTTTGGTGCCCCTTGGATGTTACTGGATGTTGAAATGCTGAGTGCAATTTTATTTTATTGCCAATTTAAGAGACATCTCAATCAGTTTGTGCCACAAGAATTGAAAATGGTGCAGGTAGTGTAGACTAAGATCAAACTCTTTACAGGCTGATCATAGTCTATACTACCTACCAATGCTGTGGTCACTACAGGAATTTCAAACGAACAGCATGAGAAGGGTTTAATGTTTTTGAGTGCTTTGGAAATTTGGAATAAGAGGAATTAATGGATTTAAATGAATCAGTAAATGATAGGGGGGATGGAATTACATGGTTGCGAATTTAACTGGAATAAGGTTTTTGACGATGTTCATTAATATTACATGTACTTTCAGTCGTCTGCGAAAATTGAGCCTATGTTGTGGTGTGATCTACCTTGAAATTTTACACACTTAAAATTTTCATGACATTTTTGTAGATTAAATCATGGATATTACTTTCACCTGGCAGACGACATGGATCTCATATCTTGGTGTGATTAACCCTTTCCCAAACATTGATGCTTTTTTTGACGCCCTTCAAGATAAAGACTTTGGAAAATATTGTAGAAAATGATGAAATTGATTGTCAGCGCCCAAAATTTTTTTACCCAAGGAGAATATGAAATTGTATTCACTTGGCCCAAAGTTTGGACCCACTTAAAGTTCTCATGACTGTTTCTTAGGTTACATTGTGGATATTACTTTCACCACTCTGGCGACATGGAACCCATATCTTGGTGTGATTAAACCATTACCAGGCTTTTCAAAATTTCAAAATTCAAAGATTTTGCAGGCAACTGTTTCAAGGGATTAAATTCTACACTTTTTGTCTTTCTGGGAAGCAATAATTGTTGGAAATTAAGAGATTGCTTGTCGCAAGCAATTTCTTCATTTTCCACAATGTTTTCGCAAGCTTTTCCTTGTGACAGAGTCAAAAGGTGTCATTGTGGGTCAAAAGTTGTATGGGCTTTGATCCAAATTTTTTACCTTTTTAAAGTTCTCATGACTAAATTATTGCAGGTTACATTGCGGATATTACTTTCACCCATCGGGAGACATGGAGCCCATGTCGTGGTGTGATCTAGAGTTGTATGAGCTAGCAGATGATGCTATTTAAAGTTCCCATGACTAAATTATTGCAGGTTACATTGCGGATATTACTTTCACCCATCTGGAGACATGGAGCCCATGTCGTGGTGTGATCTCGAGTTGTATGAACTTGGGGATGACAGTCCAGTAGACAACTTTACTGTCAAGTTTAAAGTTGGTAGGTACTACAAACACTTTGTTTTAGCACAAAAAAGAATGGCAATCAGAACTTCACCTTTCTATGGCACTTAAAACCTATGGCAGGAAAAAAACCCCTTAAACTCTGTATAACGGGGATTATAGTGTAGGCTCGTCAGTTTATCATAAATTCTGGCTTACTGATCCATCTAAAAATGGTTACTCTGACATTTTAGAGGATTTTAAACCCTTTTCATACAAAGTAATTCTGGGTTAAGTTTTTGTGTGCAATTGACATTTACCAACTATCACTTTGTTTCTATTGATCGTTTTGCTCTGAAACTTTGCTGCACATGATTCTGAGACCATATTATCAGCTTCTAAACAAATATTTGTTACTAGAGTCTCAATTTTATAAATCCTATTTAGATGATGTTGAATTAACACAAGCAATTCTTTATGAACCCTCAAAGAACTTTGTATGATTATTTACAGGTAATGCTATACATAAGATAGAAGTGACAGTATTAGATTCTACCTCATTTTACATTGGTGATGCATGTAGGGACGCCAAGATTTACGAACGCTACTGCAAATATGTCCTGGATGATAGAATAGAGGGATATGGACTCAGTGAATGGGAATATAGGTAATAGTTTCATTCAGCTCCACATAAGAGGAAGTGATGGCTTTACAAAATGCAATATTGAATTTATTGTTTACCAAATCTTACATTGTCAGTACTCATTGGAATCATGTCGAGTTAGAGTGCTTTTACCCCTTCTTATCTGTTGCTCTGTGTAACAAGTATGTCTTTCAATAATGTGCAAGTCAGTAGATCAAATTTTGCTGAAATGACAGTCTGACAACAAGATGAACTCGGTTGCTTTAATGGGTGTAAATGGTTAGTAATGTGATTGAAAATAAAGTCTGATAAAGATCAATATTTGAAATTACTGTAGCAAATATTGGCAAGAATATGTTAATAATAAAAATGTTCTTCTTTTCTCTGAATTTTCTCTAAATTGAATGCGTAGACTAGGGATTTTTGTTAGCTCAGCAGGTAACATAAGAGACTGTCAAACCTGGAGTCGTGAGCTTGATGCTCGGCTTGGCCAATTTCCTTTCCAGCATTTTATAAAAGTTATTTGTTTTCTCGCTAACAGATGCAAATCATCTAAATGAGAGAGATTCTAGAGGCTATTACCCGCTATATTTGGATGTTGTAATAACACTGGCAATAAAAATGACAGGAATCCATAGTCAAGCCACCAAAATATAAGAAAAGCAATTGAAAATGATGTTAAAAACCTACTCAATGAATGAAAGGGGTAACATGTTTTATTTCTGAGGTGCTCAGTTGTAAACAAATTGAAGATATAATGCTGACTTTGAGGGCTGTCTTTGATATTCAGGTTGTTGTTGTTGTTGCTTTGAGTCTTGCGTGTACATGTGCCCCCTGATACATGGATGTGCCCTTGAATGCTAGTGACATCCAGGAAAGCAGATATGAAAATATGAATTATGTGTTGTTATAACTTAATCAACCCATTCCTAAATAGTGATGCCTTTTTATTATGCCCCCTTTCGCAGAAAATGGGGGTATATTGTTTTGCAAGTGTCAGTCGGTCGGTCCGTGGACCAAACCTTGTCCACAGCATAACTAAAAATATGTAAGGTAGAAACATGAAACTTTACAGATGGATAAATCTCATTATGGAGAGGTGCAGTGCACAAGAACCGTAACTCTGCCGATCAAATTCTTGGAGTTATCGCCCTTTGTTGATTTTTACACTTAATTCTTAACCTGGCATATATCTCATGCCCTTTTACACATACATCCTTGATATCTCACACATAGATACCTCCTATCAACATCGCTCACATTTGACAATGACCTTGGACCTTGACCTTAGTGTTTGACCTAATTTTAAAAAAAATGAAACAGGGCCTACATTTCATGACCTATTACACATGCAGCCTTAATATTTCACACATAGACACATCCTACCAAGACCTATCACATTTAATGGTGACCTTGGACCTTGTGACCTCGACCTTGGAGTTTGACTTACTTTTAAAAAAAACTTTTACCAGGCATATATTTCATGTCCTTTTACACATACAGCTTTGATATTTGACACATGGACACCTACAACCAAGACGTTTCATATTTGACCATGGCCTTGGACCTTGTGACCTTGGCCTTGATTTTTGACCTACTTTTAAAAAAAACTTTAACATGGCCTATATGTCCCTTTACACATACAACCTTGATATTTCACACATGGTCACTTCCAACTAAGACATTTCACTTTTGACCATGACCTTGGACCTTTTAAAAAGCTTTAACCTGGCCTATATCCCATGTCCTGTCACCTATACAGCCTCAATACTTTACACATGGACACCTCCTACCAAAACCTTTCACATTTGACCATGACCTTGGCCTGTGTGACCTTTACCATGGAGTTTGATCTACTTTTAAAAATCTTTAACCTGGCCTATATCTTAGGTCGTGTTACACCAGTCCTACAGCCTTGATATTTCACACACAGACACGTCCTACCAAGACCTTTCACATTGACCATTACCTGTGATCTTGTGAACTTGACCTCGGAGTTTGACCTGCATTAAAGGTAGGCCCTTGAGCGGCCATATATGTTTTACAAAATTTCTCTTGTTCAATATATATGACCTTATAGAAAAGGCCGAGAAAAAACTGAGGCAAAAGATAGAATGCTGAAAAGCACCCCTGTCTTCTTTTACCTCAATATTTACTTTGCTCTTTTGGACACAACTGTTGAATTTGTGAACACCTACTTTGCCGTCTGTAACAGCTTAAAAATGAATCAGTGTAAGTACATGATGTTAGGGAATGGGTTGTCAATGTTACAAAATGTTCAAAAAGACAAAACAATTGTTGTTTTTGTTACAGAAATACAGACGGTACCTTGCCAGAGAATAAACCAGTTCCAGGCATTCAGTATTATACAAACTAACACTTTCCAAAATAAATCATCTAACCATTTCTCAAAATCGGAAACTTCAAACTCCTCCAGTTTGGAAGAAGTTGCAGAGGACACAATTATTGATATCTAACATTCAACAGTATATTATGTAGTTAAATTGTTGACTGTTTTTTTTTTCATTTTGAGCTCGCCTGAGCTTAAAGTGCTTTAGGTGATTTATTGTGGTGACTTTCCCTCCGTCCTGACTGCCTATCTGTCTGAATGTGCTATTAGGGAAATTAGAGTTATCGTAGGACAATATGATTAAAATCCAGTGTTAACTTACTGTAACATATGACAGGCACCAGTAAGAGGCTATCTTTACTGACCTTCTCAAGATTCTGAAAGCAATTAAAACAAAGAAAAAAATAGACGAGGGGGACATCATATTTTAGAATAAATTGGTCAACCAAGTGTTTGCATATGCTTGTCATGGTGAAACATATTATGTTGTCCGTGTTATTGCAAAAACTCCAGCTTAAGGTATCCAGCCCCTCAAAAGTACCAAAGAGCCAGAGGTGAAATTTGAAAAGTGCAAATAATTCCTAAACTGTGTTACGTTTCCATTCTAAATACAAACATACACTTTTTGTACGGTTTCGAATTCTGAATTAATGCATACTAGTGGAAATATTTGACAAAACTGTTCAAAAGCATGTAGTGCTTTGGGAATGGCATCATCAGTCGTTTTCAGTGATGCATAACCCAAATCACCAGGATCTTCCTTTACACTTAGTGCAAACTGATCCGTGTTAATCGTCACCTTCATTTGTTGGACTGTTTTCAAACCTGGCAGGCATTCAAGTTCATTGGGAACTATCACAAATTCTACATTGTGAGTAACTATTGTCTAATGGATTTTTTATGCTCCCCGAAGGGAGAGCATATAGTCGCCGCTTTGTCTGTCCGTCCCTCCGTCCGGACGTCCGTCCGGAGTGATTTCTCCATAACCCTTGGGCCAAATCAAATGAAACTTACCATGTGAACTCCCTATGACATAACGCCGATGTACTTTTCCGGTTTTGGGATTTGAGACCTCGTCATGGGAAAAGGGGATTTAGGGTAAAATACAGTTTTTCTCTAATTTCTCCTAGTCTAATTGTCAGAATTTGATGAAATTTCATATTTGAGTAGTAAATCAGATGCCCTTGATAATAAAGTATATGAAATTTGGGTATAAATATTATGTCATGCAAAAAGGGGGCTTAACATTTGTTAGCTTTATGTTAGTTTTGCATGGCATACATTTATTGTGACAATGCCTTATTCGGGGAGCATTGTCCGTCTCTGACGGCTCTTGTTACTTTCAAGGTTGCCTCGCCTAACGATTTCATGGTCGACTTGTTCCACATTGTCAGATTCGCTATTCTATTGACTCTTTAGCATTTACGCACAAATATCTGTTTTTGGAGGGTATCAATTTCTGCTTTAGTGTCTATTTGGAACTTAATTTTACATTGGTTAACCATCATTTTAGCATGAGTCTCTGAATTTCAGTACTGTCGATATACTGTAACTAAAATTCCTCTTCATCTTCGTCACTTTGTTCCTCAACACTGTTGACTTTCTTGCAGCACGATTTGAAATGGTTTCGACCATTACATTTCAGACATTTCTCTCCCCAAGCAGGACATTTTGTCCTGTCTTTTTCATGTTCATATGCACAGATTTACATTTGATTTTAGTGTTTGTGTTCTCGGGACATTAGTAGGTTTTTTTCAATTTTGGTTTCGATGTCTGATTGTCGACCCTATTAACGCTTGATTGGTCTCTCCGAATTTCTTGAATATGTTTGTTCGATTATTCAAATGCCCGGCATGTCTTCAGGCACTTTGTCAAGTCAAGTTTGTCTTCTCTCAACAATAGCTCTTGCAATTTTCCACTTGTGCTCTCATCATGTCTCTCATCACACGTTCCATTTTTAGAAAGATTCTGCTCTTTTGCGTAGTTCAGTCAAAGAATGTTTAAACGACTAGTCATAATTTTCTATCACCCTTTTACCCCGTACAATGTAGAATAATATTAGTCTAAACTTTCTTGTCATTAGCTAAAGCTCCGCCGGCAGAGAGATATATTTGCATCTGCCTTTTCCATTTTTTTGAAATTTACACTGACACTGCCATCAATTATTTCCAAATGACATGGTGGTCTGAAAAATTCTGCCATGATTTCATTCAGGGGAAAACGTTTTCTTCTGTCATCGCATTTTGCGGATGTAAATCGTCCAATTTACGCTATTTGCTCCAACTCCAGACTCCGACAACGTTATTATCGTTTAGAATAAATGGTCAGGATTCTTACACCGCTGCCACCATGTTGATAACTATCAGGAATTCGTTAAAACAACGACACGCGTGACTAAATTGATACTTTTAATTGACAGTATGTAGGGAGGAACATAAAACAACAACATTATAGACTAGAACCAAATTTGTTTACAATCCATAGATTGGATTCTTTATCATTGAACATCAATGTTTGCTGCATTTTCATCTTTCATTACAGGAAAAATTGTCCAGTTGATCCAAAGGTGATTGAACTTGCATTTAACATGTATAGTCTGTAAACATTGACATGAATCCGATGAATATACAATGAGTAATTCTGACACGGAATAGTCAATACTCGCTACCAATACTCGATAGTTTCCATAAGCATTGTGACTTTGTATACTGCACGTGCTTCTCGTGTCAATACACGTCGAAGAGTGGTTATTTCGCATTACAATTACTCATTGCATATTCAACAGGTTCAGTTCATTATTTACGGAGTATACATTCTCTTATTTTCCATCTAGTCTTTCTTTAGCAAATTCACGTGCTGCTTCTGAGTGTTTTAAACTTTATATACATCTCGAAGCACCCCCTTCAAGAAGTTGGTACTCCGACGAGGCTGTTGCTGTATCAATGCAAGCTATGAACGACGCCTTTCAACTTTCATACCTTAATCTCGAACACCCACGGGACTGCGTAATTTGTTTGAGATATCGGAAGTTCGAATCAGCCAAACATCGGCATGGCGGCTTCGTATAGAAGGGAAATGAGTTCAGGTCGAGAACAGGTTATATCCGACTTTTGGTACACTGAGACGCATATGAAATACTCGCATGACAAGTAAACAAGGTTTTCATAAAGATTTCTTTATTCGTGTAACTAAGGACATCTTTAATAACAAAGAACACGTTTTCATATTGAAATACTATTCAAACATTATAAAATAAAAGCAAATTCTCGACAATACTCCTTCGTTTATACCATCTCGCTGCCTACGTTTGTGAATGCGGTAAATGCAGCTCGGCTAAGCTGTAGTTACGACGTTTACGAATATACGCAGCGATCTATTTTCAGTAGACGCTATACATATAAGCGTTTTTGATGCTGACCAAGTTGCTATATGAAAAAAAAAATCGTTGTGTTTGAAACATGCTTGTTTGCGCATCGCGATGTTTGAAACAATCTAGATTTGTTTTCACTTCATCTAACGTTTGAAAAATCCCTGTATGTTAGACTGGCGTGACGATCGTTTTCGGAGTTCAAATTTGTACAGGGAATTGTTTAGGGCACACATCGTGGATAGTTCACTTTCAGTGTCATTCTCAACTCGTAAAATCGTCTTTTTCGTGGTATTTCATAGCTTCGGCGATAGTTGACGACACAGAAGCTGGCTCGTCGTCGTCAGCTTTTATGGACTGGTAGTCTCCTATAGGGTTACGGGCCGACAAAATGTCGGAAACAATGTCACTGTCGCTACTTTCGGCACACACTCGAATGTCAAAGTCAGCGTCAAGATAGTCACTGATTTCACGTCTATCACTTTTATACATTTCAGCGATGCCGGCGAGTTGGATGTCATCTCCGTCGTCTTTATCTAGAACACTATTGTCTAACACAAGCCTCGTTCTCCATCGAAAACGAGATTAACAAGGGAGATAACCCCAAACAACAAGGATCGCTCTCCTCAGTACCCTAACGAATATATAGGGAAAAGGAAAGCCTTATTCCAAAGTTTTTCCCTGTATCGAAAGATCGTGGGCTTACTGTTTTACCCTTGTCTGTCTGTACGTCTGTCTGCCACTCCAAAACTTAACAAAACTTATTCTATTTTGTTTCACAGAGTAATCGCTTATTTGACATTTTCTGTTCTTATTTTATCGATTACGTGCTTTTATGAAGTTGTTAACTCTTTCAGTTGGACACAGTGGTGATCTTCATTTAACGCGATAACTTAACTGACCTTATCAATGAATTTTTCTTATCTCTAGTGAATTGTTCTGCGAATAAAATCATTTCTCAAAATTTTATCGAACTGCTCATCTCTATTGAAAAGTAATTTATTGTCTATCAATACCATTGTCCACAGAGGCATTTAATTGTTATCACCTTGATCACTTGGTTGTCACGCATGCTATTTCACCAACTCTTGAAGTGTCATTTGTCGATGTAGAAATTATTGAAGTACTAGTCCAATTCACAGGTGAGCAGCACGGACCTGTGGTCACATTCTATTGGGTGTTTTTTCTCACTCTCATCGATTAGGTTTATAATTATTCTAGGTTGAAAAATGCACCTCCCTGCTCTTGACTTTTAGATGAGAAAACAATTTTAACATACTTTTACTTTTGTCACTTTCTTCTGTCTGGTAGTATTCGCCTATCTTTATATACGCCGACAGAGGCGGTCATATGTTGGCGTCATCTCCGTCTATGCGTCCGTCCGTACGTACGTCTACTTTTCTTGTCAACGTAACTCCTAAGTTTCTGGTTGGATCTTTTTGAAACTTGGTCAATGTTATGACCTCAATTGGTAGAAGTGCATGAAGGAAGGATTTTAAGGTTCATTGATTTCTGCCTTAGTTATGCCCCTTAAAACTTAGTCTCTGGGGCGGCGTATATTGTGACCATGGCACTCAGACTCTTGTTAGACAATTTGGGAACTTCTTAGCCCAACTCGTGTAACCTCTGTCCTAAATCATGACTTTACGAGTCGTCAGGTAAAATATTATTTTGTATAAGAAGTCCTCCTCTAGTTGTAAATCAACCCGTTCCTTGTTGTTAGAATGTTCATACACAACACATCATCAGTACTTTGAATCGAAGTGTCACCTAAACCAATGTTATCTTTCCACACTACCTTAATACCATTGTTATGATAATTCTGTGAGTATAAGCTCTTCGCCTCTGCAACAATCCAATAGTGTATTCTGGACTCTTTGGTTATAAAACATAACAGTGGACGTTAGCTCTGTACAGGCCAGGGTCTAATGTTTCATATGATAAGAACCTGCCTGCATTAGTATTATGTCTTATTTTGAAGGATGTATCTAATAGATTTCCAGTCTTTGATTCGTACGAAGTCCAATTATCCAGGTTATCAAGTTGTCTAAATTTGGCCATTATTGTAACGGGATGGCGCTAATTACGGGGTGATGGATGTGGATAAATAAGGCTGTCGATCTTCAGTTTCGAGTCCTTCATTTATTCAGCGTGCCGGAAGTAGAATACATTTCCAGTATCCCAGAGTGACCTAACTATGTACAACGGTTAATGGTGTCACATCACTCAATATCATTAAATCTTCCTTATTAAAATGTCTAGAATTAACGACTAGATAAATATAGCAAACAAATACTTTAGAAATGAAATGTTCAAAATACCAAAACTTCTTAGTTCTGTAAACCCTTTGAAAAAATCTTTTTAGAACTGATAACTAAAGTATCTAATACTTATAAATTTAACCTTGTACATGTATGACACTTTACTTAGTATATTAACATTTAAACAATTAAATTCAATATTGTTATAATTGTTTGTATATCCATGTAACTATACTTGCAAATTACATTTATTCAATATTTTATGGTTTAACGATACGACCTGACCATGTTATGTATTGTTTCGATTACCCTTTTTGTATGAAATGTTTCTCTTCCGGTAGGCGTAGGCTCGTTTTCAGAACTTTGATCATCATTACGACCTGTGATGTCTGGGGACATAACAAACGGCTTTTCACGCGTTTGAAGAAGATGTCGACGATTGCGTTTATACATGCCACCATTTTCGGTTTGCACTGTGTATGAACGGTTGTTGTTTCTTTCAATAATTGATGCCGGCTGCTATCTGCTATGTACGATCTGGCGTTCGGATATGAATTCTGAGGTTTTCAGATGTTTTAAATGGCTAGCATGCTTGTTAGCTCACCTGAGCACGAAGTGCTCAAGGTGAGCTATTGTGGTCGCTTTTTGTCCGTCGTCCGTCCGTCTGTCCGTCTGTCCGTCTGTCCGTCCGTCTGTCCGTCCGTTCACATTTCCTTCAAACATCTTCTCCTCCTAAACTATTTGTCCATTTTTGACCAAACTTGGCAGGAATGTTCCTTGGGTGACCCTTTTCAAAACTTGTTCGCAAATTTTTGATTTGTCAAAAAATGTGGGCGTGGCAGGGCGGGGCTTAAAAATCCTATGAAAATTATTTAAAAATCAACCATTGGGCCAATTTGAACCAAATTTGGCAGGAATGTTCCTTAGGTGACTCTTTCCAAAATTTATTCACAAATTTTAAGATTTGTCAAAAAATGTGGGTAAGGCATACCAGGCTTTGAGAAATCTTATGAAAATTCTTTTAAATTTAACCAGTTATGATATCATAAAATGGAGTCAAAACCCCGTAACTACAGCTCGACAAAGCTGGAGTTACGAGGTTTTGATCCCCCACTGGGGATATGTCTAATCCCCATAAAATAAACAAAGACCAGGATTGTTTACTCAAGACGGAGAAATGTTTACCACAATGGGGAACTGCAGGTAAAAAGGGGTAAATACATTCTATTTGTTATTTAAGCTATCCTTTGTTGATGGTACTTATTCAAATAGTTTTGATTGGATCATTCAAATGAATACCCACATCACAGGGTTTGATAAAAACATTGAAAGATATTTTACAATTTGGAAAGCCCTTAACCTATCCTATTTGAATCTCTAGTACAGCCTCTAGATATGTACTTTAGTTTAACCCTTTCCTGAAATTGCCTGGTTTGACATCCCTAAATAATTAGAAAAGCACAATATCACAATACTATTCCTCAGGGAATACAATAAAACACTGTTATAAAATACTCAATTCAATATTTCGGCAAAACTTGCCTTTTTCAAGAGTTCGAAAAACTTTATCGCACTACATAATTATTTTGTAAACTAATACAGCCATTTTGTTTTTCTAACTGCGGATTTGTCAATTATCCGCAGTTAGAAAAACAAAATGGCTGTATTAGTTTACAAAATAATTATGTAGTGCGATAAAGTTTTTCGAACTCTTGAAAAAGGCAAGTTTTGCCGAAATATTGAATTGAGTATTTTATAACAGTAATTAGAAAAGGTTTGGGAAAATATTGAGTCAAATGAAGAAAAGGCTGATAATTAGTAATTTTCTCCCTTTGTCTCAAAATTTTATCTTCTTTATTTTGCATGAATCCTTTCTTTATCCATATCAATTTTATTTTCTTTTTTTTTTAAATTGGAACAGTCTATTCCTTTTCAGTTTGGGAAGGGATTAAGCAGGTTTTGGCTCACTTATTGAAAATGCTGGGAAAATGTTATTGCAAAAGAAGAAAATGCTGATGGCCTATATTTGCATCTTTTGCCTCATCATTTTCTGTCCACTTTTGTACATTAATGCAGTCTTACTCAGCATTCTGTTTTATTAGTTACAGCAGTTTTTAATTCTACTGCTCTGATGTTATGCTGTTAGGAAAAGATTTAACCAAAATCAAATTGTAACTGTTCAACGAATAGTTCCCCTATGTTGTGAGTTGACTGGGTTCGATATAAAGATGAAAAAGAGGTCAGTGTTTGACAATCTTTTCACAAATTATAGGACCTGAATATTTGAAGATTTTGTGTAGTTTAATGTCGAAAGTCTAAAAATTATCCCTATGCTGTAGCTTCTGATCGTAACAGAAAGTCCTTAGTTATATGTCTTTTCAATTGACGAAATTACCATTTTCGCTCATGTCACCTATTTTCAGGTGAGCGATATAGGACCATCATGGTCCTCTTGTCATAGTTATTCTTCTCGCGTGCGCGACTAGAGGAATAACATTTTGAACATGAGTCGTTTTCTTGGCATTAGGATAGAATCAATCCTTTGTTGTAGGTAGCAAAGATCGTACTCTTCGAATCAAGCAATTGCGATGGGGATACACCTATGTCTAGAGGCGTATTTCGTTACTTTAAGAATGCAAGAAACGATGCTCGCTTTTAGGCTTTTGCTTTCGTTAGCATTCGCTTAACGGTTTGGACGGTTTATCGGCTAGTCCGTGTGACTGAGAGAATCTTGGGCTCGACGTGATATGGATAAAATTACATCTTAGCAAGTTCTTCGCATATTCGGGTATGCCTAATCTAGCAAAAATGATACCACCTTCTTAACGACTGATGAACTTTTGGTGTTAACAAACTTCTGCTCCTCAAAGCATCCATTGTAGTAATCAACTAATACAAGATAATCTTGATTTTCACACATAAACAAATCAGTGACAACCTTTTGCCCGGGGTATGAAAGGATTTCATGTGGTTGTCGGAATCCTTAGCGGTTGAGTTCCTATGCTCTATGCATACAGAACACTTTTAAACTAAATCCATTATATAAGAGGAAATCTTAGGCCAAAACATGACATCGCTTGCTCTTTGTAGGCATATCTCAATACCTATGTGACCAATGTGCTAAATGTTGAGGAATTCAGTCCTTAAGAAATGGGATATCATTATTTTCTGACCTTTCAGAATTATGTCATCAATAACTGAAAGTTTATCACGGAAGTTCCGGAAGTCAGTAATCATGGTTGTGAATCTATTCCTTTCTAAAGGCCACCATTAAGTATGACTGATTTCATAATAGTCAACTGGGGAGCCTGATCAGTAGCAGGTCTGGTGTCAGTTGACTTCAGTCTCTTATCACTGATCGGCAATGAAGACATCATGTGCCCATGTAGATCTATACCAGAGGATAAGTCTGGAAGTGCATTTGGCAAGCATTTCCTTGATACGGTATCGGCAACAGATATACTTTCTGAGTTATGGCCCCTGGTTGGATAAAAAAATGCTTGTCCGGACAAATCCTCCTTCATACTTGACACAAGCATTTTGTGGAAGACGCAAATTTCACGAAAATCGAGTTATGGCCCCTGATTTGACCAAATTTCAAGAAAATCGGATTGACAGTTTCTGACTTATGGCCCCTGGTTCAACAAAAACGCCTGTCTGAACAAAGGTGGTGGCGGGGGTATTTTTATCACCTTCTGTGATAGATTTCTACTTTAATTTCGTTGTCGTTGTCATCAATTTCAGTCTTTTGTCTATAATCTGCTTAAAGAATAGATGTATTATCACATATTAGAATTTATATTCAAATTGATATCAAAGGTTTAGCCACTCAACACTGAGAGAAATCGGGTATTCAGCAAATTTATGAAACTGTTCAGACAACAGAACCTTCTATTTGCACCACCCATGAAGTACCTTTTCCCTTGACACATATTTGAACAAGTATTGTCACTTGTCCAGAGCATAACTTGAAAAGTATTAAAGGTAGAATCATGAAACTTTATAGATGGATAGCTCTCATTATGGAGAGGTGCAATGCACAAGAACCATTACTCTTGTTTAAGGTTGTGGGTACACGTATAAGGCTAAAAGGTAGAAGGTTGGTAGCACGTTTTGTCAGCGTTTTAATGATCTATTTATATCACATCAAGGGAAGCAACCCTCATAGCATCGAAATGTATATTAATCAATAGGCGTGTTCGATTGTTACTAAGGCCAATATCAAATATTGTCACATCCTTTTTCTTTTCGAAATAAAGCTTAATCTCCTTTGAATTAATAAATTATAAGTTGTAAGTTGTCTGAGTAAATATCAATTAACATGACTAGAAAATTACACATATTTTGACTAGCTAAGGAATCATGAGTTGACTAGATAATCAAATCAAATTAACGATCACGAATTGCTCTTAAATTATTGCTTGGATTTAACTTATCAAATTATCATCTAAAAGTCTGTATGTGTTTACACTTAAGCTTGCATTAATCATTGAATGTCTTTAATTATCACTAATCTAAATAAGTCTTAAAGTGACATTTCACGATTATTTTTATATAAATTTTACTTTTGTTCTATCTGAAAGTTCATGTTTCCTTATGAAAATTATGAAAATTTCAAGCCAAAATATTAAACCGTTTACGAGAAATATATACTCCCCGTCAAAAGAAAGTAGCCACCTATCTTATGACAAATAGTCGGCAATGCTAGGGGTATTAAAACAAACAGAAATAAAAACAAAGCATTTAGAGCATGTCAAGTAAAACACTTTACTGGAAGTATCGAGAACAATCGAATTGACCCTTAAGCTGTGGTAGCTTGGTTGCAGTTCTAGGAAATCCGTGACTGATACAGAACACGCTACTGAAACTCGGGGCCGTATATAGGGCTAGAAAGGGGGACAAGATGAATAAGGATGTTTGTTTATTATTACTGTTTTTATTCAAAATGCTTAGTGACTGAAAAGTGCTTTTCATTACATTTAAGACCCTTTCAAAATGGCGGATTCCGGTTTTAGCCCAACCTACCCCATTTCCCCTGTAAATGCTCTACTCCTTAGAATTTTGTTCCTGATCGATCTTTAGCAAGTTTCTTATTAAGAAAATGATTTCCATTACTTTACCCACTAACCACTTACGGTTGTTTTCAAATCTTCATTATTGAGATCTGCTAAACCGGAAGAGGTAATTTTTCATAGACCTCTAACATTCCAACGGAATGATTGTTTGTTTGTGGTTTAATAGTGTCAACTAATGCAGAAAATGACAGTTATAAGTGAACAAGTTTGAACTTTGTATCCAAAATTACTGTTTTGAGTCCACATTGCAAACCAACATGTTTCCAGGCATGCTGAAAGTATTTTACCATTGAGGTCTAAAAGGGGGCAATTGGGAATGCATGTGAATATGTAAAAACAAAATAACACAAAGAATTGTAAAAGTTAGGGTTATTTGAAAAGTGGCTACTTTTTTATGACGGTGAGTATATATTTTTGTGCAAAAATTGAACAAATTGTTCTGGACAACAGTTCAGATTTATATAGAATTTTTCATTTCTGTCTCAACTTTAAAGGCGTATTTTTTGCTTATAAATAACAACTTCAAAAAAGACTGATAGCATTTCTACGCATAAGAATAAACAATCTTTGCATCAAGATATACTTTTAAAAAATGAAATAAATGTGAAATGTCACTTTAAATATTTCTTTGCTCAGATATGCTCACAGATGAGTGTTTGTTTTCAAACGCTTTAAAAACTGAACTACTGTTAAGCAACATGGTAATGTATATCATTGACCTACATACATGTAGTCTTTAAAACGAATTAGAGCTTTCACGTGTCTTCCACTTCTCGTGTGTACATCGATTGTAGTTTGTGTCGATAGTAGTTTTGGCGGGTTATGTTGTTCCTTTCGAATGTTCGTTTGTTCGCTTGGTGTCTGGTCCGAGTTGTTTGGATATTTGATTTCTGGATCATTGTGAACGTCGAAGTGTCTCCTGTTACGATTAATCGTTTGACCGCTTTCGGTCATGACGTTGTAAGAACGATATTTCGGATTCCCTATGATTGTCCCTTTTTTCCACGTTTCGTTTCTGTTTTCTGGTTTTATTTGAACAGTCTCTCCAATTTCGATCTTTGTCAAGGGTTTTGCTGATTCATTGTAGTAAGATGCTTGTTTGTCTTTACTTTTATCTATGTTAAATTTGACATTTTTAGGAATATCCAGGTTTAACGTGTTCACTTTTGTTGGTAAAAGAGTCATTGTCTTGCGGTTCTTTGATTGTTCGACTGGGCTGTATCCTGTACTTTGTAATGGAGTGTTTCTCAAATATATTGGATCCGAATGTGCGTGTTTGCACTTTTTCATTAGTGTTTTCACCGTCTTAACCGCGTTTTCGGCTTTTCCATTAGATTGCGTATATCTGGCGGATGAGGTTATATGTTCAATGTCCCATTGTGTCTCGAATTGTCTGACTTGAATGTTTGTGCGTTGTCAGATATGACCATGTCTAGAGAAGTGTTGTTTTAGTTTACCAGTGACACATTTTGATGTTTAATCTTCCAATTTGTCGACTTCAAAGAAGTTTCTATAGTAGTCAACGGTGAATAAATATTCATTACCATCAAATGTAAATATATCAGTTCCTTCTTTTGCCCAAGGCCTGTTTGGAACATCATGACTGATTAATGGTTCTTTACATTGTTTCCTCGCGAATGATTGGCAAATTTCGCATTTTCCTATAATGTCCTTAATCTCATTGGTTATATTTTGCCAATACATGGTCTGTCTTGTTCGTTGTAGACATCCTTCTACACCCGTGTGAGTGTGTATCTGGTTCATGATTTCTGATATTGAAAAACGGTTTGGCTTCCGGAGGCATGGAAAAATGTAATAAAAAATAGAAACAATAGGGGGATAAAAAGATGAAAACGGCGCGAGGTTCGATCCCCTAACCTATAGTATACAAGTCGGCTGCTCTTCCAACTGAGCTAATCAGACCATTGCTCATTAAGTTTTCCAATTGTCAATATATAGTTTATATATATGTTCAAAATTACACACCGCTTTATTTCGGGTTAGCGCATTGTTCGTATAACACTGTTACTGACAGTGTTAAAAATATACCGAAAACTATCTACTTCATTTATAAATGCCGTATCTTTGCTCTCAAAATTAACGGACTTTGCTCTTTGCTCGGTGTCAAGCGCGTGTCTATCAACTGCAACCATTTTGGTGTTTTGATTGGTTGATGTAAAAATAGAAAAAGCGGACTTTCCCAGGTCACAGAAGATGACCCCTTATTGGTCATCCTCAGATGTAACATTATGAAATAAGATTAAATAATATGCATCTGAATTCATTCAGATTGCACAGTAGACACACTTGCCATTGAAGAGTCAGTGCTTTCTTCTGTTCAAAAATGTCCTTTAAAACAGATTCTCGAAGTCTGTTTTACAGGTATCAATGGTTTGATTTGATTTTCTAAACTTTTTACATCAATCGTTGTTGTGATATCTTCGATAATACCAGGACTTAGGTCACGATCAATCTCGAAATTAACGTTGACCAACTTGGAATTCCGAATTTGCTCGTTATTCCGAAATTGTCACCAACAATATCAAATATTGTCACAACTCTGCTGATCAATTTTTGGAGTAATTTCCTTTTTTTGATTTTCAAACATAATTCTTTTCGAGAACCTGAGAAAAGCTTAACCTGGACCATATCGTATGCCCTTTTACATATACAGCCTTGATATTTCAAACATGGCAACCTCCTTCCAAGACCATTCACATTTGACCATGCCGTTTGACCTTGCGACCTTGACCTTTGGAGCTTTGTTTTGTTTTCGTATTGAACACGAGACAACATGGGCGGAAGTGTATATTTTGATTTCAGATTGCGCTTACACAAAATTGTTAGATAACGAACTTTGGTCGTCAGCCGAACTAATAATTAAAAGGCCGAATATATGACATCTCCCTTCTTTTAAAGTAAAACTGATTTGACTTAGTTAAGTTTTGAGTTTGAAAAGTTCAGTCGTTTTCTAAGGCACAATAAAATAAACTAGTGTCTTTAAAGTGTTCCTTCAAATATTAATGCACTGATATTTCTGATTAAATTGCTTTTTGTCCTTAAGTGTCGTTTCACCATAACAATTCACTGATTATCCTTAGATGTAAAATTTGTCATTTGAAATTGTCATCTTAAATTCTCTTATAAACATACATATGTACTAACTCCTACTTTAAGATAACAATATTGCAATGATTGTCTTGTAAGTTAAAAGTGGAACCTCAATAGACTACCTGTCTTAAGATATGTAAAATAATTCCAATTTTAATAATTGACTAGAATAAACTGACTATTAAAACTTAAAGGTTTTATAAGCTTTGTTTTGATTGTTATTATTGAAGTTATACTGTAAACTTTTGCAAATATATATGAGAGACAGAGGTTACTAGCACTTATCTCTCTCCTGTCAGATTTTCACTATTTACACACAAAATCTTTGTCTCGGTATGTAGCTGGTCTTTTGATGTATCGTCTCGATCGTAAGTTCATCTGATCTGTTGATTGTTCGTTGTTGTCGATTGTTGTCGTTGTACCACTTTTCGTTGTCGTAGTTTCTTATGTCGTTGGTAGTTATTTGTTGATTTGCGGTTGGTAGTTTTCCTCGTATGTTTCCAACTGAGGTTCAAAGATCGGAATAGCGTTTTCGTTGTTTCTTTTTTTTGTAGGTGAACCATATTCCTTCGTAGAATTTGACCATTTTCGTTGGCAATTTTGTACGATCTCGTGCGCTCAACTCACGAAGTGCTCAAGGTGAGCTATCGTGGTCCCTTTTTGTCCGTCGGCGTCCGTCCTGTCCGTCCGTACGTCCGTCCACTTTTCCTGTCAGCGCAAATCCTAAGTTTCTGGTTGGATCTTTTGAAACTTGGTAAATGTTATCACGTTAACTGGTAGATGTGCATGAAGAAAGGAATTTATGGTTCATTGATTTTTGCCTGAGTTATGTCCCTTAAAACTAAATCTCTGTGGCTTATTGTAATTGTGAACGCAACTCCTCCTAAGTTCCTGGCTGGATCTTAATGAAACTTGGTCAATGTTATAACTTCAATTGGTACATGTACATGGAGAAAGGATTTTATGGTTCATTGATTTTTGCCTGAGTTATGCCCCCTTTTTAACTTAGTCTCTGGGGCTTATTCTGGCTGGATCTTAATGAAATTTGATGGATGTTATCAACTTAATTGGTAGATTTGCATGAAGTAAGAATATTGTGGCTCATCAATTTTTGCCTGAGTTATGCCCCCTGAAAACTTAGTCTGTGGGGCTTAATGATATTTCAGCCTTGTGAACGCAATTCCTGTCAGGTTTTTGACTGGATATTTATAAAACCTTCTTGTGAACACAACTTTTTACAGGTTTTTGAGTGGATATTTTTAAATCATTGTCAATGACATTTTTGTGTCTCACGTCTTATAAGTGGCGGCGTATATTATGACCATGTCACTCTTGTTATTTTGTGACAAGCACTTATTCTGGGAGCATAATCCGTCTCTGATGGCTCGTGTTTCTATTGAACGAGTTTTCAAAACGAAAGCACTTGTTTTTGTCTGTGATAATATGGGCTATCGCTCCACAGTCAACCAGGATAGTATTTCTTTGATGTATTTCCCTTTTTCCCAGTTTCAATCTTTAAGGAAAAGGAGTGTTCCTCATCTGTTAAACTATCAGCAGTGACGTTACATTAGTCTCGCTGTTTTTACATGTGATATCGTTATGTGTCTATGACTGGCAGTGACTACATCACTTTCTATTTTCTTGTCAGTCACGTAAATAATGATTTCCCCCATAATTGTAGCATTTCAGATCTTTTGATGTCCCCTTAGCCTGTGCTGAATGATTGCTGGATTGGTGGTTTTCCCTAAGGCGCATGACAGAGTCACCATTATGAATGTTTTTGGCCCTCTCTGTTTCTTCAAAACTGCGAAGAGCAGCTTTAAATTCACTGTAAGTTTGTGTTTCACAACAACAACAAATGATGTTGATGAATCCGGCAGACCCTTTAAGACCATGGCGATTAAAAAGTCGTTGTTTCCCCGCAAGTCCTCAAAGACGCTGCGGCAGTCTCAATACTTATTACGTATTCCGTGACAGTTTCATTGTTTGTTTTTATAAGGGAGGCGAGTTCTGTGTAAAGGCTTATTATTCGGGGCTTACCAGTCCCCACGTAAGGCTGACGGACGATACTCAGCACCTTTCGTCCATCGTCGGCAGTATCCCGCATTATTAGGGAGAGGCTTTTGTCGTCAAGACATTGAATGAATTCTGCGTAAGCCTCTTCATTTTTCTCAGCGTCGATTTCATCGGATTCACCCGCCATAATCGTCCCTTCAGCTTTCGTAATTTCATGAAGCCGAGAAACTTAACTTCCCACTGCTCATAATGCCTTTCAATCCCGTCGAAAAGGAGTCTCGAATAGCGCCCTTGAACTGTGCTGGACCCATAACCTGTTGAGCTTGACTCGGCCATGACGAAGGCAAAAATATCTAACAATGCAACTTTCATGAACACGTTGTTTTTAATTTTACGAAAAGAAGTACAAGAACGATTTCCTTTTGTGTTGACGGTTACGCCTCTAAAATCAACTATAGGCTGGATAACCTAAACAAAGCAAAATTAACCCCCAACACCTTCACGTTGGGAGTTTGACCTATTTTAAAAAAAGCTTTAACATGGCCTTTATTTTATGTCCTTTTACACATACAGGCTTGATATTTCACACATAGACACCTCCTACCAAGCTCTTTCACATTGGGCTATGACCTTGGACCTTTTGACCTTGACCTTGTAGATTGACTTACTTTTAAAAATCTTTATCCTGACCGATATCTTATGTTCTTTTTACGCATATAGCCTTGATATCTCAGTCATGGACATCTTCAGCAAACATCGTTCACATTTGAACATGACATTGTACTTTGTGGCCTTGACCTTCGAGTTTATCCTACTTTCATAAAACTTAAACCGGGCCTATATCTCATGTCCTTTTACATTATACACCCTTGATATTTCACACATGGACACCTCTTACCAAGATCTATCACATTTAACCATTACCTTTGACCTTGACCTTGGCGTTTGACCTACTTTTAAAAAACTTTAACCTGGCGGACATATGTCCTTTTTAGCTCGACTTTTCGAAGAAAATGAGAGCTTATACTGTCACCCGGGCGTCGACGTTGGCGTTGGCGTTGGCGTCGGCGTCGGCGTTGGCGTTGGCGTTGCAACCAAGGTTAAAGTTTTTTCAAACATCAATAACTTCCATACTATCAAAGCGATTCAACCCAAACTTGGAATACTTATTCACCATCACACCCTCTACCTTACTATCAGGGCCCATGACCCTGGGACCACTCTATTTGGAGTTATGCCCCCTTTATACTAAGCAACTTAGAAAGTCGAGCGCGCTGTCTTTGGACAGCTCTTGTTACACGCACAGCCTTGCAATTTCACACATGGACACCTACCAAAACTTTTCTCATTTGAACATGACATTGCACCTTGTGATCTTGACGTAGGCGTTTGACCTACTTTTAAAAAAAACTTTAACCTGGCCTACATGTCATGCGCTTTTACACATACAGTCTTGATATTTTACACATGAACACCTCCAACCAAGACATTTCACTTTTTACCATGACCCTGGACCTTGACCTTGGAATTTGACCTAATTTTGAAAAGCTTTAACCATGCCTATATCTCATGTCCTTTTACCTATATAGCCTCGATATATCATACATGAACATCTCTCACCAATACCTTTCGCATTTGACTATGACCTAGGATCGTGAGACATTGACCTTTTATTTTGACCTTCTTTTAAAAAAACTTAAATCTGGCTTATGTCTCATTTCTTTTTACACCTTTAGCCTTGATATTCCACTCATGGACACCTCCTACCAAGACCATTCACATTTGGCAACGACACTTGACCTTGTTGCCTTGACCTTGTTGTTCGACATGCATCAAAGATAGGCCCTTGAGGGGGCATATATGTTTTACAAACATTTTCATTATTATTTGTATTTTTTTTAATTTTTTATCTGAAGAGTATATTTTCTTAAAAAAATCTGTTAACTTAGAGCCAAAGTGGCGTGTCGTTTACGAGGAATATATTTTTTCTTAAAATTAAATTGTGGTTAACTACATGTACAACTAACATGAAAATACATAATTTTCATCTCGGCTTTAAAATCTTGTATAGCTCACCTGAGCACAAAGTGCTCAAGGTAGGCTATTGTGGTCACTCAATGTCCGTCGTCCGTTCGTCTGTCCGTCTGTCAACAATTTGGTGTTTACACTCTAGCATCCACAAAAGTTGGCCAATCTTGATTCAAACTTGGTCAAAGCAAGTTTGGTCATAAGTTTTAGGATGAGGTCGATTAAGGACCTGGTCGGACCTGGAAGTCTCGAGTTATTCGCCCTTGAACGTATAAATAACTAGTTTTGACTTTGTTTACACTCTAGTATCTACAATTATTGATCAATCCAGACAAAACGTAGTCATAATGTTGGAGACCATAAGATCTCGGGTGAGTTTGATTTTCAATCTGATTTGACCAGAAAGACGAGAGTTATGTGCCCTTTAATTCGACAAAATTGCCATTTTTCGGCTGTTTTTGACCTTGTTTACTAAATAGAATCTACAATTATCAATCAATCATGACAAAACTTGGATACAATGTTTGGGACCATAAGACCTTGAATGAGGTCGATTATCAGTGTGATTTAATCAGAAAGTCGAGAGTTATGTGCCCTTATATTTGACAAAATTGCCATTTTCAGCTGGTTTCGTCCTTGTTAATCCTCCAGAATCTACAATTATTAATCATTCAAAAGAAAACTTGGACACAATGTTGGGGACCATAAGATCTCGGATGAGTTTGACTTTCAATCTGATACAGAAAGTCGAGAGTAACGTGCCCTTGAATTTGATAAAATTGCCATTTTAGGCTGTATTCGACCTTGTTTACACTCTAAAATCAACAATTATATATCAATTAAGACAAAACTTGGACACAATGTGGGACCATAAGATCTCGGATAAGTTTGATTTTCAGTCTGATCTGATCAGAAAGTCGAGAGTTATGAGCCCTTGAATTGGACAAAATTGCCGTTTTTGACTGTTTTCGACCTTGTTTACCCCCTAGAATATACAGTTATTGACCACTCAAGACAAAACTTGGATATAATGTTTGAGACCATAAGATCTCGGATGAGTTATATTTTCAGTCTGATCTGACCAGAAAAACAAAGTTATGTGCCCTTGAGCTGTTTTTATCAATCAAGACAAAACTTGGACACAATGGTGGGCACCATAAGATTTCGGATTAGTTCGATTTTCACGATGTTATTGATCATAAGTTCGCGTTCAGTCTTAAAGTCATAGATATTAATTGAATTGAACAAAAGTGTTGCTCATAATATAATTTTGGTTCAGGTGAGCGATATTGGACCATCGTGGTCCTCTTGTTTGGATGACGAGCAGCTAAAAACAATGATAGCATTAAGACCCATTAAACAAATCTTTGAATTTAAAGATACTTTAAAAATAAAGTGGGAATGTAATGTCTTTTAAACTCATCCCCACTCAGGCAGATCTCAAACTTTTACTAATTGAAAGGATAACATGACTTGGTTTTAGTTCGATATTTAGAAAAGTAGAATGTTGCTTTAAGTTCCTTTACAAGCGGGGTTTTGTCATGGCGCTGTGTCCGTCGTGCATTCGTCCGTCATTCTGTCCGTCAATCTGTCCGGTGGTCAACTTTTATAAATCTTCTTGTCAGAGACAACTGGACGGATATTTATCATTGGTTGAATGAGTGATCACTGGGTAACCCTCTATAAGATTCCTTCAAAGAATTCTGACTGAAGTAGAACGTCAGGAGTTAACTGATCTTGAATGTCAATAATGGCCGTCTGGACATTTTTATGCCCCCGATAGGGAGGCATCATAAATTTGACTTGTCCGTCCGTCCGTCTGTCTGTCCGTCCGTCCGTCCGTCTGTCTGTCCGTCCGTCATTCCGTCCAAAAACTTTAACATTGGCCATAACTTCCTTATTACTTAACATATTCGCTTCATACTTTACCACAACATTCCTTGGTACATTACCTTTCTGTAGGCACATACTTTGGTGACCTTGACCCCTGGATGACCTTGACCTTGAACATAGATTGGCCATAATTTTAAATCAAAGCGGTGTCGGGGGCATTGTCATCTTACAGTGACAGCTCTTGTTTTCTCTCTAACAATTACAAATATTGACAAATGAAGACAAAATTTGGGCAAAATATAGGTGACTATAAGATCTTGTTTGATGTCAATTTTCAGCTTGATAGGAATCTCACATCTCAGTAAAGAATTGCCGGGTTTTATTTTACTTTTTTACTCTAACAACCACAAAAAGTGACCAATCTAGAAAAAAATTGATGCAATGTTGGTGACCATAAGTATGCTTTCAGT
Source organism: Fragum sueziense (assembly GCA_963680895.1). Taxonomy (NCBI): domain Eukaryota; kingdom Metazoa; phylum Mollusca; class Bivalvia; order Cardiida; family Cardiidae; genus Fragum; species Fragum sueziense. The sequence continues at coordinate 13,453,322 of OY804595.1, read as the reverse complement.
CTTAAAGTCATAAATGTTAATTGCCTCAAACAAGACTGTGACCCAGGCTAGGTTCAGGTGAGCGATTAAGGACCATCATGGTCCTCTTGTGATGAACATTCTTATAAAAAAACTATTGTACTCGGCTTCGGTTATTAGATGGCTACATCAAAGGTAAGCCCTTGATGGGGCATATGTTGTGCAAACATTTCTTGTTGTATAAATACGCCAAATACAAATCAGCTTTAATAGTAATAATAAATGTTGTATTTATGATAATTCCAATAAAAATATTGTCTGTGCATTATGTGTTTTGATATTTATGCCCCCGTATCGAAAAAAAGTAATGACGCTATTCCGGATACTTTATTAACAGCCCTCGTAAGTTTTTCTTCAATGATAGCTTTCTGTTCCATGAAATATGACCTTCCTCAAGGTCATCCGACAACTCTTATCAACCCTTTACACGAAAGGTCAACATTTTAGAAAAAAATGGTCATTTAGGGGGCATTTGTGTTTCACAAACACATCTTGTTAATATTACGACGCTTTTTAACAAAACACCTTAAAACAAGCTGCAATTACAGGGTTTTGTTGAAAAGCATCGATGACCTCTCTACACAAATGTTTTGAGATGTATACCAAATTATAACACTCTACCGTAAAATCCACATATAGCGAAAGAAGAACTACATCGGGTTTTATTTGACCAATAATGACTCTATGTAATTATGCTTTGTGTATGCGCCAAAACGTCACGTAGCGTCAAGGTAACGTCAAATGACGTCATCAATGACGTCACTTAACAGTCAATGCGTCTCCTACGCCGAAAACTAGTTCATGACAGAATTTCCACAAAATAACACATTTCGAATGTGCGTTTTGTTATTTTGAGTGTTATAATGGAGATAATAACAAGTTTAGCGGTCTTTATTGCGCAATAAAAACCTCTGTGCTCTGGACTACATGTTATGGCAAATACCTCGGCGCTTTGCGCCTCGGTTTTTACCTACACATGTAGTCCGTCGCACATCGGGTTTTATTTGCGCAATAAAGACCGCTAAACTTGTTATTATTTCATAAGCAACATGTAAGAGGATACAATGGATTTTCAAAATGCAATATTCATATTATGTTTACCAAGCCCTATAGTGTGGTTTCTCATTAGAATCTTTCATTTAGGCGATGGAAATATGTACCCACAACATAGTGTTTTGGTTTGAATCAAGAAATTAAGAATCTCTTTACCCCTCTAATTTGTTGCTCTGTTATACTTGGGTCTACATTGTATGTCTGTCTGTCCGTCCAAGGTTGTGTTCTGGGAGCAAATCCCATATTTTGATGTTCTTTTTAATGCTAGGTTCCCACTGATCAAACCCGACCAACTCCCGTTTTTTGATTTCTATTCGATCAAACCCGAACTCTACAGTATATTTGATCGGATGAATAGTTGGAGCAGAGTTAATCGGGCTGCGGTTCAGAAATCACTCAAGTACAAGTCGATGTCATCGAATGCAGGTCGAGTTAGATATATCCATCCGATCACACTCGATCTCCAGAGATGATTGATTCTCTCTCACATTGATTTTCAAACAGATCAATACACAATCGCTTCACAATCAATATTCTACTCGATTGCACCCGTATATTTTTTGCGATGCAATGATATTCGAGTAGGAAGCCCGACCGATACAGATCAATCTCGTTCACCCAGACCACTCCCGATTTACCATCTCGACCGAGCTCGATCGGTACGTGATCGGGCTTGATCCGAGTTGATTTGATCGGCAGTGGGAACCTAGTATAATTTGGTAAGCAAAGAAAAACAAGTGTGTTTTTTCCAGATGAAGGTTTATTTTTGCAATATTTTACACTGAACAATGTACTTGTATAACGCCTGTCGATATTATACCTGAAATAAACACACTAGCACTGTTACTACTTCAACTCTGTCTCAAACAAAACCTAGTTTTGGCTCTGTTGTTACAAGGGAGGCTTATGAATCGTTTATAGAGAAGGGAAATGCTTATAATAAGCAATTTTACAATGTTTTATCTGTATTTATACTCCCCCGAAATTGGTTGTATATTAGTATCATGGCGTCCATCCGCATGTCGTCGGCCTCATATTGCAAAACCTCGTAACTACAGCTTAATTTAAGCTGCATAACACCTACGATGCGCGTCACCATTTTGTGAAAGCAAAGTTTCACATTTATGGACAATCTTCGGCAATAAATCGGCGTATATTGTGAATGAGACGTTGTTGTTGAGAAAAAGATAATCTTGAGATAGGGTACTGTGTTGCATTTAAGGTAGTCCATCCCTAATGAGATTCGCGCGACGTCGGAATGATTCGGCCGAAGTCGTAAACATTCGGCGGTGGAAAGTTTCACCGCCGAATGTTTACGACGTCGCCTGAATAGGTTCATATACGTACACAAATGTTAATGACGTCGAACGAAAAACTCCGACGTCGCGTGAATCTCATTAGGAATGGAAGATCAACATGGATCCAGAGGTGCGTTCTTTAGAGCAAGATTTCTTGAGATTTCTTAAGATATTTTAGGATAAAGCGTTCTTTAGAGCAAGATTTTTAAGACGCTCAATGGGAGGCTCCATTACCCTATACTTCATGCAGAACCCCTCGGTAAATTCTGTAGAATCTATATGGGAGAGAATTGACCGAGTTGTTCCGAATTCTCAATGATTCATAAACCGCCGAGTTCCGAATGCTCCGTACTTCATACAAATGACGTCATTTGTATGAAGTATGGAATATTCGGAACACTCCGCTTATAATCTCGGCCTCGAAGACGCTGTATGAAAAACATCTTGAGAAATCTTCAAAAAAAATCTCGCTCTAAAGAACGCGCCTCAGATTGTGTACTGCTGTTATTCGGATCAATGTCCATGCTGTTCCTTAATGGAGTCTTCTTTAGCTGTTGGAACGCTGTTGGACTGCAGCTTGAACCATTGTCTCCCTGCTATTACTTTTAGGTACGATAGGCTGATCGGAATCGAGGGAGGTTGAAAAATCATAATTGTGATCTGTCACGCAAAAAGGGACCGTGTGGGAAGTATATTGAAACCAAATTTCGAGAAACAAATCGGACTTATCAGGCATCAACCAGATGTCGCTTTTGAAAAAGAACTATAGAAAGATAAGAAGAAAATAAAATAAAGAAAAACTAACTTCGATTTAAAAAATGAGATTCTAAGATCGATACTTTCACAATTCCCAGAAGGTCCTTTTTAACGTCAGAGGTCACATTTCGGGATTCAAAACCTCGTAACTCCAGCTTTTTCAAGCTGTAGTTACGAGATTTTGACTCCCCACCACCGATATGTAGAACAAATTCACCTGATTTAGCCAAAAAATCCACATCTGCATGTGTGTTTGATGCAATGCCATCTATGGTCAAAATGGTTACAATCACCAAATCTTTGCTCGCAGAATTTGGAATCGTCACATTCTTCTTTGTTGTCTGTTCCACTGCTTGTTGCTGAAATAGCGTGTCGATGCTTTTCAACGAAAACCTCTTATCTGCAGCTTGTTTTAAGCTGCAGATACGAGGTTTTCGTAACAAAGCGACGATTTGTTATATCGTTCCTTCTCTAGAAAAAAACTGAACTGCATTACAAGTTTTAAGCTGCAATCATTGGATTTTGTAGAAAAAAATGACGATATGTAGGATTACGTATAAAAATAATGTGGTTGAAAGTGCGAATTAAACCAATCGACGATTGTGGAGTACGCACAGTCCGGACAAACTATCCAATACCAATCACACACTAAAAATATTTGAGTCTGGATTTGGTAGAAATCACTTGGTATTTGAGACAAAGTTATTATCTAGTTCAGCCATTGCATACGCAAAGTCTGGTCAAGACCCATATTTACTCTAAAAGCTTCTTCAATTTGTGTAGCAACTGCAAAATATCAGAATGCATCCATATAAGTCTACATTTGACCACATTATCTGAAAAGAAAACGGTACATACATGTATATACGGATCTGTCCATTGCTCATCGTTTGCTACACTTTATATCACAACGATGGACTATGATAGGCAAACTCTATATAGAGTATTTATCAGTATTAATTTTGTATTTGACTCTTCTACTGTATTTTTTATGCTAACATTTCTTGTCTCTTACCATTTCTTACCACGGTCGACATATTTATAGGCAACGTCTGCCTGTCTTCGTGCATTAGGAACATTTCGGTATACAAGACAGAAATAATAATCAGATCAGACTACATAAAATTGTTAAGACTGATCTGGACGCAAGGGTGGACCTAGAGGGGTGGTAGGGGGTCCTCCTGACATTGGCTGAGAATTAAACTTTGACTATATAACGTTACTTACTTAACGAAATTTTAGCCTTCATTTTGGCTTGGACCCCCCCCCCCCGAAAAAATTCTGGATCCTTGGGATGTCTGCATGTTTCAAATGCCAATTATAACCCATGCTCAGTTCGCGATACAATTAAATACTTACTGGGTACGCACGTGCAGACATGTGAGCCGTCCCTCTCGAAACAGTCCTTCCTGGAGTTCGATCCACATACGGTCAGCACGCAGTCAGAGTCACGATCGCAATATTCTCCGAGCACGCACACTGAAATTGGAGGCGATAGTCTTATAGTCCAGTCATGGCAGTATGAAGCAAGTAAACAAGGAAAGCGTTCATAATGTCCAATGCAATTTTGCATGCATGAGACAGAAATAAACTGAATATTGCATTTTCTCGAATATTGCAGGCGTGATCCACCTGCAATATTTCAACAATTGCCATAACGCCATAATTGCCATAATTGCCTTTACAAAAAAAATCATTAAACCCGTCATAATTGGATACAGACTAGGAACATTATACGGAACGATTTTATCAAGTACATCATGACGTAATTTCGGATAAACGATATAGTTTCTTCGTATGTATTCATAAAAAAATTATAACAGCATGGACGGTTAATTAATATATTACGTTAAAGTCTATTTGTAGGAAAAAATCATCGCTATTTGAAACAAATAATTCACAGAAGAAATGTATTATTATTATCATCGAAACTCCAAAATGTCTTTAAAAAAGAGGAGAATACCCATTGTGAATAGTTCCTTCCTGTCCAGCCTTTAATATGTAAGTTTGGTTAACGGCTGATAAACCTTTAGAGCGCTTTTCTTTTCCAACAATTATTGAAATACAGGAAAAACGCCGGGATGCGTTTCAGAAATCACGGCTTTCAACAAAAAAACGCTATGCCATACTACAGCTTCTGTTACAGGCTTTTGACGAAAAGTGACAGTATGATTTAATAATAAAAGAAAACTAAAAAAAATAAATAAATACCGATCAAAATCGCGAAACAGATGGTGATTTTCATAACTGCTGTTATCTGTCGGCGATCCAACGAGAAAGTAAGGTAACTTTTGACCGATAAGAAAACGGGAACTTACATGTAGGATACTTTTTTCCCTTTCACAAACGGCAAAAAATACACTGTTCACATTCAGAACCTGCGTCAGGCCACGACATATGAGTTAAAAAGAGATGAGTTGTGTACAATATAGCAACAAATATTGCGACAAAAGAAGAATATGCTGATTATCGGCATTTTCTTATTTTGTCTCCATGTTTTTCCTAATCCTTTTCTATTGGGAACTTTAGAACCAGCACATGTCTAGTAAAGCGTTTAATAATTATCCGTTTCCTCACATCGCCGTATTTATGTCTCCCTTAGACCTAGCGTCCACTAGGGCACGGACAATACGCCGAATGTATTCGGACAGAAAAAATGACGTTCTGCAGACCTTCCGCACGTTCCTAATGCCTTCTTCATGTTATCGCCAAACCTTCCGTATGATTCGTAGCCTTCCGGACCACCAATTTTGTCCGCGTCGAAATTTTGATCGAGAGCAAAATTTCGACGCGGAAATGATTGTCCGTATATCTTCGGCAACTTGTCTGCGTTGTCGTAACGACATCGTCATGATATCCCAAATCTTTCGCGATTGACCCGGACTACTTCAGTCACGCGGAAAGCTAGCAGACACTCAGTTGATTGCACGGAATATCCGGGTTAACGGTACGGAAGGGTTTCGGCACGAATTCAGGACGATGAGAATGGTTTCGGTACACTCACTGAAGTCATGGGGACCACCCCACGATCTTTTAAAAATCTATTCATACATAGTCATTTTGGGCTACAGAGTAAATGATACGGAATTCATTTTTAATTATTATTATCATTATTTGTAAAAAAAAAACATCGAGGAAAAGAAAATGTATTTTCTTCATTTTACCGTTTTACATTTTAATCCAATACCAAAAACAATACTAGCTTGATAGCTAGCCAAATATTTTCCAGAAAAATGGAGTCGTTTGACGCATAGTTGTAAATGTTATATTGTCGAAATAATTGAAGAAAATGGAGAATATGTTGATCACCAATACTTTCTCCCTAAATATTTCCCACTTCATCGCAGAGATTGTTCATTCCGGCAACACAACAACGCCTTTGAATTTGGCTTATTTCATGTTTGCTGTTTCGCATAGTAGAGTTAAAAAGATAGTTGGTTGGAGGAAAGGAACATCAATTGAATTCGTCTAAATACAATGTATGTTCCATGGTTACAGAACATCATAATAAACATGCATACATGTAGTACAGTGGGCATTCAGAAAAAATGATAATAATAATGTTATTTACATTTTAACATAGATCTCTACTATTCTGGTATGAAATAAAAAATTAAAAAAAAAATCAGCGGTGTGTTTATATAGCTAAGAAACAATAGTGAAAGGAAAGAAACAAATTAATGTCGTAACCAATATGATTTTATATGTTTTCTACAGCTTTATTATCTAAAACGTCTTCAATCCGTAGTTCGTACGTGAGGGTTTCATATTGCCCGAACTGACGACGTCTTTCAATTGTAAGCCAAGGCCAAATTCACTATCTATATGGCGTCGTCGACGTCTATAATTGTTAGCTAGGACATCCTCAACGTCCATGATGAAACTCCGTCTAATGAAAACGAATAAAAACACGTGAAACATCGGCATTTCATTTAACAACCAACTTGTGTGTGTTTGATCTTGATTTCCGAAATCTTTCCGGGTGCAATCCTAAACTAGTCTGCGTTGTCTGGAATATGTCGCCGTTTATTCGGCATCATCACGGATTGTATACGCGGAAAACACTAGGAATGTATGCGTTAAGTTCAGGGACAGTGCGCCGAGGAACTCATAACGGTTAAAAATTTATAGTTTCGTCGCGGAAGATATGCCGAAATAATATAATTTGATTCCGCATGCCCTCCGCGTCCTAGTGGACGCTAGGTCTTAAAGGAAATGCTTTGGAAAACATTGATCAAAGGGGAGTAAATGGTGTTTTCCATCATGATTGTTTTCTTATCTCTCACTGCTTTCCGTCTTACAGATTACTATTTTGTACTACATCCTATGTACTCTTTGCGTAAATGAACGCTAAAACTTGGCGTTGTTCAAGACTAGGTTAAACTGTACTTTTAACCATTTCCCAAACGGCAAAATTTTAGGGTGATCCACTTCAAAAACTGCCACAAATGACAAAATCAAAGTTACTTAGGACATAATCTGTGTAAAATATGGCATAGAAAATATTGAGACAAAAGGAGAAACTGCTGGTTATCAGCAGTTTCTTCTTTTGTTTCAATATTTTCCCAAACCTTTTCGATTAAGGACGTCAAAACCAGGTCTTGTTTGGGAAAGGGTTAATCGATAGACGACAATTCTTACCAGATCTTACAGTAGCTGTCGATGAAAGTCAAAGCATCATAATTACAGATTATTCAAGCTGAAATTACGACTTTTAGACGACCACAGCACATCTGATAAGCGGGGTTACGGCCTAGGCCTATATTTAAAAAGTCACGCACATACCAAATACTAATCAACTACAGCTCAAACGTTTTATCTCGACATCTATTGTGTCTAATTATCGCCTTTCTCGAAGCAGAAATCGTGTCTGTGCCTCATAACTTTCAACTAAATCTGATAACAGAATCGTGTAATAAAACAAGGTTCAGTTACGAGGTATCCGAGGAAAAGCGACCATGTGAAGACTTTAAAAAATCAAATCGAAGTGAACAGAGGAACTAGAAATTTGAACATATCTCCCTACGTCTTTCTCAAAAATAAGTAGGCATTTATTGTAAATGAATAGTCATGATCGCTACATACGATTAAAACGCGACAAAGGGTTACAAAGAAAAGTGAAGTGAAAACAGCATTGAAAGATAAGACTTCTCGCGTTTAACAGAATTTACCAATATAAAGAACAAAATATCGAATTCAAAACTATTGTAATCTATCATGTGATGGTTCGAATCTTCTGAAAATTTTAAACAAAAGAGTTGCGCCGTTTACGAGATTTCTCTCCCCTTTAAACTTAAACTGATTGATGTATACAACAGTTCAGATGTAAATGGAATTCACCCTTTTCGTCTCAATTTTAAGTCGTTTCTCTTGCTTATCAGCAACATTTTTTAGAAAACTTGATAGCATTTAAACGCATTAGATATACATTGACCAATTTTGGCATCAAGACATAGATCTAATTTAAAAAAAACCGAAATGGTAATGTTATGCCCCTTTAAGGGAAAAGTAGAAATTGTTGATTATCAACAACTTCTACATTTCTCTTCGTGTTTTCATACCCTTCTGTGATATGGGTGTCAATCTTGGTGTTATTTGGGCAAGTGTTAAGGAATGAACAATAAACCCGGAGCTAATCAATCCCGGACTAGATAATCTTGTGCCGGGACTACATTCCTGGACTGTTGTAATCAATGAATCAATATTGTCAATACAAGATAGACTGATTATACTCCTCACAAAAAGTTAAGCAACAAAGATGCTTTTCTTTCTCAAATGTGTTTTATCACATCTAATGATCTATGTTTTATACAATACAAAGTTGGGGTCTTATTACACAAATTACGTTAAATGATTGGGAAAATCATCAACCAATAACAAAGTTACAGATCCTCGAAAACCGTCCCGACGAAACAATGGTGCAAAACGTCACTCGCCAGCACTTCAGAATTTGTAAAAAGTTGTTTCCGGCCGCTTCAGGCCATGATCGAGCATCAAGTACATGGTATGACCCCTACAATGTTCAACAAACGCCCGAACACACCTTGGCATCAAGCAGAATTGTCTTTCTAATGTCCGTTGTGGATTGATCCTCCATTCTGTCTGCAATACCTATTGCAGTTCATCCAGAGTCTGTGGGCGAATATGCTGACCATATAGACACGCCCCAAAGAATGTCCTACGTATGTTCTATCGAATTAAGGTCTAGAGACGTAGCAGGGCAGTCTATATGTCTGATGTTGTTGGTCCACAGAACTTCAGTCACAATTCCAGAACGATAGGGACGGGCATTACCACCCAGTTACAAAACAGTTGGATCTGTTTAATGTGCCAGAAGGATGATAACAGGCGTGATGATCTCCTAAATGCACCTTACACCAGTCATTGAACCTCATCTGATGACAACCAGCTCTGTTCTCTGGCAAACACTGATACCTCTCCAGACCATCAAACTCCCACGTTCATATTGGTCGTGTTCAGCGATGTTACAGTCGGCAAACCGTTCATTTCCGTTTCTCCACACACGTGTCATGCCATCATTAGAACCAAGGCAGAATCTTGACGAGTCAGTTAAAAGTTTGTGACGCCAACGAGTGACCCTCAGTTTTGATGTCGATGTTCCAATATTAATCTTTGCCGTCGATGTTTTGGGGGAAGTTGGATCCGTTGAAGTGGTATCCTGGACCTTAGACATTCTGTGTGAAACATGTTCCTCACGGTTTGGATGGAAAGTCTGTTTCCTGACACCCTCTGAAGGTCATTTTTCAGCGATCTGGCCGTTGAAAACCAGTTCCTACGGACTAAGGTTGCAACAAAACGGTCTTCACAAGGTGTTGTTACTCTTAGACGACCTGAACGTGGTCTCTCTGACAACTGTCAAGTTTGATTGTATCGGGTTATTGCTCTTCAGTCAATACTGCGATGAAATTTAAAGTGAATGGCAGCAACAGTCTTGGATGCCCCACCCTGTAGCATTCCAACAATTTGAGCCACTTCAATTGGAGTCAAGTGACGAATTGGCATGATTCAAATGTTGATGACATCAAAGTTGTCAAATCGGCGCGTTTTAAGCACATACGGAGCTAAAGCCATGTTTGAAATCCGTATATGCGACACATTTTGCATGTATGTTTTGGGGGTGAGTGTGTTCTAATCACGTGATAGCTGTTTTTGGAGACGATAACATTCAGTATTCCTTTAAGTGTATTTAAGCATAGATATGGCTGTCCGAATAACAAATCTGTGCAAAAATTCCCGCGTGTATTAAAAGAATATTGAGATAATTACTTTTGTTGCTTAACTTTTTGTGAGGAGTATATTTCATAAAACTCTCGTATAGACTGATTATTTCATAAAACTCTCGTATAGACTGATTATTTCATAAAACTCTCGTATAGACTGATTATTTCACAAAACTCTCGTATAGACTGATTATTTCATAAAACTCTCGTATAGACTGATTATTTCATAAAACTCTCGTATTTCTTAAGGCGCACACATAAAATACCGATTACTGAGTAAACAGGTCTACAGAGTCTGTTTGGACTAATTGTTCAATAGGTAAGAATTCTGAAATATTGTTATCGTTTTAAATTTTTTAATATATAGTGAAAGAGGAAAGAAAAGAGGAATTAGCTTATTATCATCAAATAGACAATATATGATTTTCTTTTTAATATTTTATATGGTGACATATATTCGTACCTTTAATCCTCTCCCAAACAAAACCTGGTTTTGATGTCCCTTATAGAATGGCTTTGGAAAACATTGAGACAAAAGAAGAAACTGCTGATAACCAGCAGTTTCTCCTTTTGCCTCAGTATTTTCTGTGTTATGTTGTACAGAAATCTCATCTTTAAATTCATCCATTTTGTTGTCAGCATCATGTTTCAAATATGACCACCCAAAAGTTTTGTCGTTTGGGAAATGTTTAATAACTTTGGCATCTTTGTTTTAATCATTCCGCAGCTACTGTTGATTTACAACAGTCTAAAATATTCTCTAATGGACAAGTGTTAACTGACCAGCATTTTTACAAAGTTGACGCTTTTATTAGGCCTACATTTAAACCTCTCCGTATTTAACGAGCTTTAATCTTTAATTCACTACGCTCAATCACGTTGAACATATTTGTCTTAATATTTTTTTCATGGTAAAATGGCATTACATTTTGTTACATGTGTATGTATTGTCATCTGCATTTCCTTGACTGACTCTTTAATTAATCAAATAAAATTGTCGTCAGCAACATTTTTAAAAGTCTACCCCTGCGGAAAAAGTTCATGAACGCATTTAAGTTCAAGAACTGTTCTATAACAATCTAGAACGGTAAATGGCAATTCTAGAACAGTTCTGGAACTGTTCTGGAAATGCCATTTAACGTTCTGGAACAGTTAAATGCGTTCTTGAACTTTTTTCGCAGGGGTAGTCTGGCAATTGGTACAAGTCGTGTCAGTTTGACTAAGCCTCACGTTTGTAGATGTTCTAATGGAATATTTTAACGTCTCAAATATCATAAAATTAACAGACTTTTCCTTCAATCTGTTTGAACAAGCCTAATTAAAAGCAAATTTACAAATGGTCGTTAAAAATTTAAATCCTTTGAAATAAAAATTGTGTATCGATATTGCACAAATAAACCTATTTTTCATTTATGAATTTAATGGACTCGCGGTTACGACGCCTTTGAGCAAGAAATAACATTAATGTTGATAAAAATTGTTTGCTACCCCTTTATACTTTATTTAAAGGGGTCCTACTTAAAGTGACATTTCACAATTATCTTTACATACATCTTATTTTTATTCTATCTGAAAGAGCATCTTTTCTGATGAAAATTCTGAAAATTTCAATTCAAAATATTGAACCGTTTACGAGAAATATAATTTTATGTGTTTGTGCTAAAATTAAACAAGTTGTCGTGGGCAACAGTTCAGATTCAATTCAATTCTTTAATCTATACATTCAAGGCCTCTGGCCCATTATACAATGTATACAAAATAACAACACAAGTGGTGTGCTATCCTGAAAATGTACATGTTTAAATTTATACAAAAACTTCATATCCTGTTTTATTGTTTGAAACGACGTTTATACTGTTAAAACCCATTTGCAGACCTGTAATGTTGTGCGCTTTTCTCTTTTCATACAATGTTTTCTGGTATATTTGTTTAAGATTGGTATACATTCGTTTCTGTAGCATCTGAAAATCTCGACCAGTCCATACGTTTTTACAGGCATGCTAGTGATATATAAGAGTGAGTCAATCAACAATAAGAAATTTCTAAAGAAATGACGATTCTACTAACAATTACATCCAGTCTCAAGAAGATCTATCGCTATAAGAAAACATTGAAAACATTTCTTGTACGTAATAATTGCAGGCTAAACTACACAAGTCCTCAGTCAAGCCTCATTTCTGTTGTCCCTATCTTCAAACGCTAAATAAAGAAATTTTGATAGCTTTTGAAGTACGTACGTTTCTGCGCTTGACATGACATTGACGAATTCTTGCATGGTTTTATGTTAAAAAAAAAGAATGTCCAAAAATGTTTTTCCTTAATTGATCATATGCACTACATTCTGCCAAAAAGTGAAATTCAGTTTCGACAGATTTATACAGAATGTGTCATTTCTGTCTCAACTTTAAAGACGTATTTTTAGCTCCACTGGCCTTTCAGGCCAGCGGGCTATTGTCATGGCGGTGTGTCCGTCGTGCGTGCGTGCGTCCGTCCGTCCGTGCGTCCGTAAACTTTTTCTTTAAAAATCTTCTTCTCAAAAACTACTGGATGGATTTCAACCAAACTTCACAGGAATGATCCTTGGGTGACCATCTCTCAGATTCCTTCAAAGAATATGGATTGAACCAGAATAACTTGAGTTATCTGCCCTTGAATGTCAAAAATAGCAGGTTTTGACTTTAGTTTTCTTCTAAAATCTACAAATATTGAACAATCAAGACAAAACTTTGACTGAATGATGCTGACTACAAGATCTTGCCTTGGTAAAATTTTCAGCTTGATCTGAATTTCACATCATGAATTATGTGCCCTTGAAATTGACAGAATTGCCATTTTCGGCTGTATTTTGACTTTGTTTTCACTCTAGCAACTACAAATTATGACTAAACAAGACAAAACTTTAGCAGAATAATGCTGACTATAAGATCTTGTCTTGATAAAATTTTCAGCTTGATTTGAATTTTATAGCATGAGTTATGTGCTCTTGAAATTGCCAAAAATTGCCATTTTCGGCTCTATTTTGCTGGTTTTGACTTTATTTTTACTCTAAAATCTACAAATAGTGACCAATCCAGGTAAAACTTGGACGGAATATATATAAGCATTATATGCTGCCTGGGTGAAATTTTCAGCTTGATATGAATTTCATATCATGAGTTATGTGCCCTTGAATTTACAAAATTGCCATTTTCGATTTTGTTTTCACTCTAACAGCCACAAATGTTAACCAATCAAGATGATACTTGGAGAGAATCTTGTTGACAACAAAATCTTGCTTGTGTGTAATTTTCAACATGACCACACTGTTACAATCTGAGTTATATGCCCTTGAAATTGACAAAATTTCAGTTTCGACACTTTTTCCACTCTTGAAGCCACAAATATTGACTAATACAGAATTTGATTTTAAATATACATACTGAATTATGTGTCCTTGAATTTGGCAAAATCACAGTTTCCAATTTTATTATTGCTCTAACATTCCTAAAATATTAGTCAATTATTTACTTTCTTTTTACATTGACCACATGATTGCTGCTTTTGACTTTGTTTTTTCTGTAAGAACCACAACTATTCAAAAATCTAGTCAAAACTTGGATTTGATATTAAAAGAAATTGAGGCCTGTGGAGCGACTCAAGACCTTCAGGTCTTTCTAGTTCTCTTATAAATAACAACTTCAAAAAACTGAAAGCATTTCTACGCATTAGAATAAACAATCTTTGCATCAAGAAATACTTGTAAAAAAATGAAATAAATGTGAAATGTCACTTTAAATTCATATCGCTCCTCTTTTGACCATATCTAAAACGAAAACAATTTAATGTCGACAAAACTAAGGATTTGTTCACTATACCTGTATTAAAAAGCATATGAAACCTGGAGGCAATATGTGAAAATGTTGGTTGTCTGCACATTCTTCCATTGCGTTTTAAAAAGTTGTCTTTCCCCAAACAGTAGGTACTTCAGAACCTGAATGTTATTAGCCTTCATCTTATTGGACGTTTTAGAAAAAGCCAAACCGTTCCCAAACGACGCAATTTTAAACACTCCAATTTGCGGTACTGGGATTTTTATCCATTTTTTGTCATGTTTGGATCAACACTGTAAGTCATGATAAAAATAAGTTGAACATATAAACGGGTCTACGAGAGAAAGGATGTATACTCAACAGTAATCACAGTAACGGATAAGAGGGTGTAAATTCAATGTGAATGTTTTATTTCAAAGCCAAACCCTTTGTTGTGGCTACGCATTCTGATTATCTTGAAATAGACTCAGTTCGATCTACTTGAAGAAGCCGAAACCTCCTTCAAACTGTCCAGAATCCACCCCTAAATGCCTGATATAAGCGACGCATCAAGCTAAAAGGGACCTTATTAGAATTCCAAAGATCAAAATTTTGACAAACTTATCAGACCCCGCAGAGGTCAACCAGAAGACGTTTTTCGAAGAGGAACACATGCTAAGACAGGTTAAACATTCTAGTCTTAGACAATTATATTAGAGTGGAAAGTATCGACCCTAGTCTGGCTGTGCGGATATTATCCACATATTGGATAAGGTCCCTTTAAGAGTGACGGTTCACATATCATTGCCTCGAGAAACTGTTACAATGAATCAATGATAATGGGATTCGCCATGATCTAGGGAATGAACCGGACTTAAATTCATATTTTAATCTAATTTAATATGTATTTCAAATTTGAAAAAAAAAGACTATTTGATCTTCAAAGTTGAAAGTGAGAAAAAGTAAACAAGACTCTTAAAGCTCAAGATCTAAGTTTTGTTCAACTTACAAATAGAGTAATTTACGAAGCAAAAGATATTTGCCCTTTCCCGAACCACAAAAACGTAAACAGGTCTACATTTATAACCGATAGACTATACCTGTGGTTGATCCAAGATTTCTGTGAAAGGTTGTCCAAATACAAATAGAATTCTTCGTAATCCTAGTATTCCTTAATATTTTACTGGACTTCTTTATGAGAATGAAAAAAATCGGGCTACATTTCTAGAAACCTAATCTTTTATAGTGTAATGTGCATCAAAGGAGATGTTTGAAGAAAAAGAATAGTTGCGTTGTTATATACATGTACCGTAAAAATGAGATGAAAATGATTACCGGTACTTGCGCTTTAATTCATTAAACCTTTGATTTTGTTGTCGATATTATATTGGACGAAAATGAACAATTGTCCTTTTATTTATTAAACATTGATATTATTGTCTAAATTATAAGATGAAATGAATAATTGCTGTTTCATTAATCAAACACTGATTTTATTGTCGAAATATTTAGATAAAAATGAATAATTCGTTAACATGTGTTTCGAAAAGAGACAAAGTATCGATATATGTCTTCCAGGAAAGAATTATACAGTACATAATTCAAGACATAATTGTTTTATCATCAACTCGTTAGTTTTATGAGGATAGTTTATTGTCAATAAAAGACGGTGACGACATTTTAATGATATAACTACAGTTCCATTCCATTTGTAACTAGATAATGGATGTAGGCCTATCTATCGAAACAATGTTTAAGGTCCCTTTAGACCAGTTTCATAATATCAGGTCACTAATGAATTATTCATGAGGAGGCAAAAGGAGCCATACTGATATGCCTCCAATAGTAAAAAAACATAAATTAACACGCTGTTATCTCAAGACCGGGTCATGTGACAAAGCCAATTACCGTTTATAATTTTAGCTCCCTATATTGTTAGTACTTGGGAGGATTTTGAGTACCTACAACAAACGTTTCCATGAAATATTTATTGTCAAAGTTAAGCTGGTATATTCATATTTCTTTACTGTATGTTAAGCTAAAAATTAACAGCAAAAGCTTTTAAACCATTACCTAAACAAGAACTGGTTTTGGAGTCTCTAGCAGAAATGGGATTGGGAAAACATTGAGACAAAAGAAGAAAATTCTGATAACCAGTAATGTAGTAATAACAGCTTTCATTTTAAGTAGGCTAGATTATTTTGAGAATGCATTAAGATTAGACTGAAGGACTATAATGTTTTAGATATATGGACAATTGAATTTATATTTAGTCAAATTATATTAACCATGTTGTCATTTTACAAAGACTCATTTCGTACAAATGTATCAATAATTATGAAAAACACTTTGAGACTAAATCTACAAAGCATTTTTGAACTGGATTTATATTTGTTACATAATTGTACTGTAATTTTGGGAAAAGGTAAGAATTTATTATCAATCTTTATAATTGGTTCTCCGATTCACAAGTTGACCTCTTCAGACATTAATTATTGTACTACCAAGAAATAGTGATAAATGTCTAGAAAGCCTATGTCGGAACACACTTTATGAGTGCTTATCCAACATTTCCTGTCAATACTGTATGCACCCGGTAATGTTTTATGAGAAGAAATGGCTAGTTTATCCAAGTAAACTATAAGATCAGGCGCTGGTAAATAAGCAGCACAATCTGACATTATTTTGTAAGTGGAACAGGTTAAAACCAGTTGTCATATTTACATTACAATAAAATGATTAATATAGGCCATGGGCCGAACCCCAAAAAAGGCTTCTAAAAAAAAGTTTGCTTCAGGCTAAAGGGTGAATACATAAACTATATATCAAAATAATCCCCATCATCTCCTGATTACAAAACAACATTGTTTACCCTAAAGTATGTGGTCACTATAAAGTAATTTGACTTTGAAATACTAGGTAAAGTGTACCTATATCCGGATACAACATAAATTCGGATAAATGGCTTTATGTGTCAAACTGCTGATATTTTTCACGAATTTGTTAGTCCAAAAGGTGTTCCAGCTACTGTTTGACTGTAATGCCAGGATTTGACATCCCAGTATGGTTAGTAAAACGTGATAACGAAACTATTTTCTGTAATATGCATTTTCTCCTTTGCCAAGAAGGTTTTACACATTATAGCACACAAATCTTCTGCTCTGTGGTGCACTTATTTTGTTACTTTGTAACATTTATATTTTGGACCAGTCTGATATTCATGAATGTCAATCAAAGTGGCAACAAAAGATGGGTTGTGGTGAAATATACAACATCCGAGTAATAGTCATGGTCAACATTTGAGCGATTTGAGTAGTTTTCACAACGACACATTGTTGTGCACGGTAGTCCAGCTTTTTTGCACAAACACTTGCTTGATTCACAGGTCATTTTGATGCACCCACATTGAATGCTGTGAAGAACTGACTTAGGAGCTACAGCTATACTTGATCATTTGATAGAGAGCTGTGATTCTAACATTGTCCACCCATGTCCATCCGGAGAGGGCCGCACCGTTCGGAGCATGCATGTTCTGTATATATGGGCCTGAAAAGTTGCTCTTTGCATATGTAAAGGAAGGGCATCACTGTTTGGAGGCATGCTTGAATCACCAGTACACCCAAACCTGAAGCAATTGTACCGGACATCATTGACCCCGACACATCCTGGCCATCCATACAGTTCACAGACAAACTTCTCCAGATCTTCCTTCAGGTCTTGAGATAATGACAGATGTTTTTTTCCAATTTGGAGAAGGCATGCTGATATGACACATCTTTCTTCAGCAACTTGAGAGCTTTTACTTTCCCTTTCCCTTTGAATCAGAAGCCTGAAAGACATTAAATTTTTATGATTCAATGTTTTATTCATTTATTAAACCGAATAAACCGATTAAAGGCTTGGGAAAACATTGAGACAAAGAAGAAAATGCTCATTATTAGCATTTTCTCCTTTTGCTTCAATATATTCTATGCTATATTACTCATAAAAACTATCTTTATAAGCATTCATTTTGTCATCTGTAGCATTTTTTCAAAATGTGATCAGTCCAAATTTTTGCTGTCTGGGAAAGGGTTAATTTACCAAATTTATTCAACTTGAAAAATTTAAGAAAAAAATTGGGCATAGCTTCTGCATGCCCGGCTACCTGCCAGGTCTAGGGGCTTCAAACTGCCAGAAAATAGTAGGATATAGGCCTTATAATTGTAAAGAAAATGAAAGAAGAATTGTTTACATGTATGTATATTTTGTAGCTTTAAATTTGTTTTAAATGGTTTGCCATTTCTCATTTTCATAGTCATGTTACGGTATCCTAATGTAAATAGCTATGTTTTCTAATGAAGGTTACTTTACAGTACAAAAAATAAATTATGTCCTACTGATCGAAAACTGGAAATCACTGTATATTTGAACATTCAGACACTGCAAACGCTCTATAGAATTACCGAAACGCACAGTGATTACCAGAATGCACAGGATTGACCATACACATTTAACCCAGTAGACTAGCAGACAGCAAAATTTTACTTATCCAAATACAAAGATGATGTAGACGACAATTTCAAGTGAATGAAAAGTTATATTTTTTTGTCTGTGTAGTAATACCAGTGTGGGCAATGAAAAATTGCTTATGACAATTTCTTCATTTCCACAATGTTTTCTTAATCTGTTATCTTGTAGGGCGTCAAAAGGAGTCATTATGATCTTCATCATCCATTGGTATAAACTGAAAAGCATAGAACCCTTCCCCAAATAGATCTACTATATTAGTAATGTTCCGGTAATTACTGTGCGTTCCGGTATTTCTATGGACCCCTGCTAAACACAATTCTTTAAAAACAAAACTCACCTGACATTCACCTTGTTGGTCCTCAGATGACCTTAGACGTCCAGTGTCCCTCCGCTTCGCCCCACATTCAATTCGCTTACTGTTTGTGTACTTTTGGTAGAACTGACGATTGAACCCAAAGTCAGGTAAAACTTCGTTACTGTAAGTCAAAATACTCAGGAAATTTCTTTTTCTTTACCATCCACAGTTGCCCAAACATTTGAACAACTGCACAGCTTCGTCCATGTAACGTCTGTGCATGGAATAAGTGCACAAACATCAAAATCTGAGGTTTGACAGATGCATTCCTATATGGGGGCGGCCATTTTTCAGGACCGGGCTGAAGCCTTTTAGGCTAAATACTCTCATCTGATTGGTCAATTATGGGCATCTTCAAAGACACTAAAATCGCGTTTTTCTAATTAGTGACCACATAATTTAAGGTAAACAATCCTGATTATGACTTTATACATTAATATCTTAATTACTAAATCAAGTTTTCCCCTTCACCCTCCAGCCTGAAGCACTTTGTCACAATTTGCGGGCTCGGCCCACGGCCTAATACTAATTAATTCTACTATACACTATACTCAGTTATGGCTTATCAGTGGAATGTTTTGCCTCCCGTGGGGGACAATTATGCAAATGAGGTAAAACTGTTCTATAAATAGAACTTTTGCAACTTTTGCGTGTTGATGTCGTACCACAGGTTCAACGAACACATCCGTATAGTATGGCATACCCAGCAAACAAACCTATGTAGGGCCGATATCGGCTATAAGTCGGAATATCGGCTCGTTTTGCCGATATCGGACCATTGTTTTCCCAAGCCTTTCCCATGGGAAGCGTCAGAACCCAGTCTTGTTCGGGAAGGGGTTGACAAAGGATAGTTACTGGCTGTCGTCTATGATGAGATTATAGCAATACATTATTGTACATACACCTAGATATCGATCCATGGATCTATTCCATGATGGATCCATCGACCGCTATTTGTTTTATGCCATGATAAAATTCCTTGATTTTCGTTTCGCTAAGGAAATTCCACAATCCATAATTCATTCATTCATTCATTCATTCATTCATTCATTCATTCATTCATTCATTCATTCATTCATTCATTCATTCATTCATTCATTCATTCATTCATTTCATCCATGCATTCATCCATCCATCCATCCATCCATCCATCCATCCATCCATCAATCCATCCATCCATCCATCCATCCATCCATCCATCCATCCATCCATCCATCCATCCATCCATCCATCCATCCATCCATCCATCCATCCATCCATCCATCCATCCATCCATTCATTCATCCATCCATTCATTCATTCATTCATTCATTCATTCATTCATTCATTCATTCATTCATTCATTCATCCATTCATTCATTCATTCATTCATTCATTCACTCATTCATTTACCTACCCATTTATCATACGCTCATGCTCCAACCCACCCATCAATTATAACTATGTACTTATAAATGTAAATAATTCAAATACAGTTAGACATTTTATATGTAATCATTTGATACATGTTTCATTATATATGATATTATGTATGTTCTATGCTAACTCATGTTTTGTAAACAAATTCTCTCCATTATGGAGGTAATAAAGATTATCTATCTATCTATCGAATCCCGGTGGAAGCCGGCCTGGCGGGTTAGAACTGATGAGACCGGTTGGTGAGCCGCCAGCTAGTTAAACTAATGGTTACCGTAGACCCATCTCTGCCAGGCGCCCGGCATCATGAGTGGGGAACCGGGAGGTACTGCGTATTGAGAAAGAGAGTGTCTCATAAGCCAAAACTGGCTGGCCCTTTCAAATAGGGGTGACACTATAATTAACAAACCTTTACCTGTATATTACGTTTTCCCCGATTACGGGCCAACATCGGGCCAAAATCGGTCCGATCATGAATATCGGGCGGATAGCATTTTGTTGTTACAGAGCTGACATAGGGCCGACGTTTCTGTGAATATCGGACCGATATCGGGCCGATCTGAAATGTTTGCTTGGATTGTGATTAAATTTTGATATGACTGAATGGGGATTTAAGGTAGAATACCCGTAAACTGGTCATTTTGAGATTCATAAAACATCGGATTTAATCGCACTGCCTCGTTACGTATCCGAACCTAATCGGGCGTGGTCGTAAATATTCGGCGGTGCAAATTTCCTCCGCCAAATGTTTTCAATGTCGCCCGAATAAATCCGACTTCGTGTGAATCTCATTAGAGGTAGACTACCTTAAAAACCGAAATAAAGTTGTTGTTGTTGTTGTTGTTTTCTGACAACGTCAATCTTCGTCATCACATATTTAATTCCGATGTCGTGCGACCACCTTAATCAGCAACTCACAGATCTACTTTGGTGACAAATAACTTTTGTCAGAGTAGAAAATAACCAAGCAGGGGTTCGAACCCACGACTGCAGGATTGATATTCACTGACTTTGCTGACTGAGCTTTCAGGACTCATATATCTAAGATTATGTTTCTGAAAAAATAAAACAATTATTTCATGGCAAGTGTAAATTGAACGTTGATATAGATCTAGATGAAAAAATAAATCATTACTTCATATCCATCAATGTCTTCTTCCTAGAAAGACCAAAACAAAAATAATCATCCACTTGGAATTGTGGCCTAACAAATCTTTAGAGTAAGGTAGATTGCCTGTAGTGTGACCATTTTGAGATTCATAAAACATCGGGTTTTTTCGAGCGTCGTCGTTACGTGTCCGAACTTATTCGGGCGCGGTCATAAACATTCGGCGGTGTAAAGTTCCACCGCCGAATGTTTTCTACATCGCCCTAATAATTCCGACGACGTGCAAATCTCATTAGGGGAAGACTACCTTAAGGCAGGTCTTTAACCAAGCCGTCTGGCAAAGGTTTATAGATAGACACCCACTGACCTTATATATTGACTGCAAACCTTTAAAGGTACATTATAGTTGCCCGTAACTTCAAACGGATTAATTTTAATAATTATGTAGCATTACCAATAATCTCTGTCTGCGTATAATTGATATTACATCAGTATTACTTGATACTTTCCCAAAACAACATTTTTGTTGGGCTGTTTCAAATTAACAGAAAATCCAAACGACCAAAATAATGCTGTTTTGTGTTGAAATCTCGCTCTAATAGCAAAGAAAATCTTATAGGAACGTGCAAAAATGTTGATAATTACCATTTCCTTCTTTTCTTGCACGGTTTTAAAAACCCATATTTGTTTGAGTCGTCAAAATGTTCTACTATTTTGTCAATGGCTCAATATAAACATAAATGTTCCGATTAAGTCTTTATAGGCCAATCACATAAAATCACCATCAATTTTCTCGAATAATTGGTTATGTCAAATGTCCCGTAGAATATGTTTCGGTCTGTAAAATAATACCTTTCGAAGAACTCTTTTCCTCTGGCTGCAGATTGGCTTTAAGGTAGAATACCCGTACTTTGGCCCTTTTGAGATTTATGAACCATTGGATTTTTCGAACGGCGTCGATACGTATCCGAACATATTCGTGCGACGTCGAAAGCTTTCGGCGGTAGCTTTCGGCGGTGGCCGAAAGCTTTCGATGTCGCCTGAATAATTTCGACTTTGCGCGAATCTCATTAGGGGTAGACTACATGAATAACAAGAATAAAGTTGGTTGTTGTTGTTGTTGTCGTATTCTTCTGACAACGTCAATATTCGTCATCACTTGTTTTGTGATTTTGATGTCGATTTCAAAACTTTGTAATTTACATGATTTCAAGTATTTTCGAGTGTCAAAATAACCTTGATTCAAGATACGTGTGTTCTTCTTAAGAAATTAAACCTTTTCAAAATGGCAAAACATTAAACTGGCTTGATTTGAAAGTTACAGACGTCACAAATTGTATAAGTTATGGAATTGAAATGTGTACAATTTATAGCACTGCGACTATTGAGACAAGATGAATGTTGTTTGAAGGCCTTATTGTAAATAAGTTAATCATTATGATATTGTGTATTGTAGTGATGTCTTAATAAGTCACCTTCGTTAAATAAAGATATTATTATTATTATTATTATTATTATTATTATTATTATTATTATTATTATTATTATTATTATTATTATTATTATGATAAAATCCTGATGATCAGTATTTCATCCCTTTGTTTTCCGATCATTTTATCTAAAGGACCGATACCAGACCCTGTTTGGTAAATGGTTAAAGAATTTATTTTTTCGGTGAATAGCAAGACACTTAAGTTCGAACCGAGCAAATATTTAACAAAACACTTTCATCGACGTTCCTTGATCTTTACTTTGTTGGTAGGAAGCAGGAAATATTAATTCAACTGGGTATACACGCATAGGTACGTAAATAGGGACGATTTTATCAAGTACACATTGACGTTGTTTCGGACAAACAATAGTAATTCATAGAGGTTGTTATAAAATCTCGTAACTGCGGCTTGATACAAGCCGTAGTTACGAGATTTCATGACAACACCGACGGGTCATCAAAACATAACAGTAAACAAAGTCTGTTTTTAGCACAAAAATCATTGCTATTGGTCTTTCACTAGCCTTTTAATATAATGTCATTCGTATCGCTGCTTTACAGTATATTTCTCGTACGAATTACAATTTGGTTTGGAAAAGATAAATACGAGAACCTACACGTAAATTGAACATATTTCGAAAATTTCAATTTATTTTTTAATAAAGGCCATTTTGCTACGCTCTTTATCCATACACGCTCCCAGGCCGTTTTTAAAATAGATTAACGTCATCCAGTCCATCATTAGAGACAGAACGCTACGTGCAATTCCGTCTTATTCTTTAGCGTTGATCGTGACAACGGAAATTTACGATGGTATCCGGAAATTTATTTTGTCGGATATGTTACATAATCTTCTCTTTAAAGCTATTCCATTATAAACATTACATAATGTATCCAGAGATCTAAGTGAAAATGGTAACATTGATGAAAGATTGGTCAAACGTTAAAAACACTTTCACTTTGTCAAGAAACAATCCTTTGAGAACCGTTTTTCTGTGATTTATTATATTTTGCTAGGACATTTTTAAGTGTTTTGGTGGTATTTTATATTCTTATATATAGCGATAAATGACCTAGCAGGGTATAGTTAGCTATAAGCTAGAGATACTATGTCGTGTCATTTTTCGGACCCTATAAACACTAACTGTTCAAAGAAAGTTATAATATGACAAAGTTCACCTAGAATTGCATCGTCGACCACGGTGTTAATAACACCATAAGGCCCCTTTTCAGATCACGCCTCATATGAAATCTATTGTATTATTACTCGAATTGTCCAATATTGCATAAAAATAAATCACATTCTATTTCAGGCTACATGTTTTCAGGACTAATCTGTTTTGATCTAATAAAATATTATGTAATGTGAGACTATACTATAGAATAGGCCTCTATCTCCGAAAACTCTTTTTCCCTACTTCGTTGTTCTAGACGACACGTATTGGTTGAATGTTGATTCACCCAATACCAGACGGCATCATTTTGGACTGTTCCAATTTGAAAGATGTTGCAGACGACAATTTCAAAATGATGACAATTTCAAATTCTTCACATTTTGGTTTAGACAGCATTGTGGAAAATGATAAAATTGCTCGTTGCAAGCAATTTCTTCATTTTCCACAATGTTTTCACGTGTATTTTCTTGTGAGGGAGTCATAATCCGTCATTGTGCAGTAATGGGTTAATGTAGGTAATAAACTTTACTCGGTAAGTTTCAAATATAATGTATTGTAAATTAATAAACTTGTCATATTTTCGATTATTTATCAAGTTTTTGTTTAAATTTTCGCCTGTATTATTGACCCGTACTTAACCTTTCCCTACCCAACCCCTGGTTGTGACGTATCAAATAGAAGAAATCAGAGAAAACATTAAGATAAATGAAAAAAAGAAAACTTCTGGTGACAAGCTATTTCGTCTTTTCAATCATTTTCGGTATTAATAATTATATTAAATCTTGCCAATTTACAGAATTAACAGAATGCTGTCTTCTATAATAGGCTTCAATTTGGACCACTCCATATTTTCGTTTTTTCGAAAGGGTTTTCGTCGATAAAAATTGATAACTCCAACGTCTTTCAGAAAGCTCTGCAAATAGTAAATTGATAGCTGTATTATCCATTTCCCACGCGTGTAAAATGTTATATTTTCAATTTCAAAAGCTCCTACAGACAATGAAATGTTTGTTTATAAAGTGAAGAATTCTGTGCATTTACAACATACCCGAGAAAACATTACGTCAAAAGAAGAAAATGCTGGTAGCCTGCATTTTCTTCTTTTGACTCAATTTTTTCCATAACCTTTCAAAATAGGGACCTTAAAACCAGATATTGTATGGGAAAGATTTAAGAATTACAACCCTTTACTTTCTTTAACAACATTACGATATTACGGCTATTTTTTCAATATGTATTAATTTGGTGTTCGGAAAGAAAGGTAAAGAAGGAAAGTGTCGAGAGAAAGAAACAATTTTGACTTAGAAAATTGTAAACAATTATTGTAGATACGAAAAGTGTAACATTTTTGGCTATGACAAAAGTTAATAGAGAAGGGAGTTACAGGTTATAATATGTGTATATATTTTTATTTCTATTTACATTATACAGAATATGTAATATTATGTATTATAGTGTAACATCGTTTAGTTTTAATAAAAAAAGATCTACTTTGAACATATTTTAGTTTGAAATTGGCCATGGTTTCTCAAACCAGTTGTATTTCCAAAATGCTTGAAGAGCAGGCCAAATAATTCCAATATCAAACTGGCGTTAGGACCTTTTAATAATTGATGACCAAATATTGCGTTATGTGGATTATGTGGATTTTAAACAAATCGATTCATTTTGAGTAATAAAGTCGTCGGATTTTAAGGTCAGGATTTACTTTTTATCTGCTTTAAAAATCGCATTTCTATTTTCTCGTTTTTGTACGTACGCATACAGTTAAAAAAATATTCTTATACAGAAATAACTTTTTTTTTATTTTGACGAAAACTATTTTCATTAAGTGCGTTTGTCCATTTCCCGTACAAGAAAATAGTCTGATCAATAGATCTAGTAGATCTAGCTGAGATTCGAAGGACTTATACTCAACATAAAAAATAAAAACAAAGATTTTTATCAGTATATTTCACCCAAGTTTTAGGATAGGTCACATAAAACCAAAGTCAGTTCCAGTGTTTTAAGCATTTGCTTGCCGTCGTCCTAATTATACTTTTGTTGTTGTTGTTTTAAATCTGGCATGTATTGCAGGCTTCTTAACAGACAATGACTTCGACAAAGACCAAAATACCTCAAAACACGGACAGCGATATAGATCGGTATTTAAAGGAGAGCAGTAAAAGTTATAAAGAGTGTAGTATAAAGAACAACGCCAGGAGAAACTCTCTGTTGAAGAAAACACGGGGGATAGAGTCAGAAAAAAGAATAGCCAGTGCCTCATTATCGAGGGAGGAGAAACAACTGAAGGAACATCTGCGTCTGATGAACATAGAGAAGGCAAAACATCATATATTACACCACTTACGAGGTAAACAACATGTATGCTTTTATATATTTTTTCTGAAACGGCAAAACTTTTAGAATGTTCCACCTTGAATGCTGTTGAAGAAACAGTGTGGAAACATATATTTGAGCCAGGATCTGGAAAAACGTCCCTTGTAGCATTTGAGAACAACATGGTTCCAGATCAGCCTGAGTATACACGCAGTCTGACCAGGAACCATACTGTTCTCCAATAGCTTGCTCATGATCTGTAGCAACTATTTGAGAGCAACATGGATGCTGGCTAGACTGCATCTAGACAGCCTGATCTTGAGATCTGGCTGTCTCAAATGCTATAGGGGACGTTTTTCCAGACCCTGGCTCATTTATATATCTGATTGGATTTAGTACATGTCATTATAATACAGAACATGTTGAAAGCCCTACTTATTCTTTTTCATTTTGTCTCAATATGCCCTGGCCTATTTTGGACACAAATCTTATATCTATCATTAATCCCTTTGCCGTCTACTTAGGTATTTGACCACTATGAAATTTTGCTGTTTGTAAGAGGGCTAAAGCCATTATTCAACATCATCAATAATTCAACTAATCATAACTTGATAATAAGTCAAATAATTCATGATGTTTAGTTATGACTTTCAATATTTCCAAATGGACATTGACTTTGTTCACTATTTGTATCTATACATTAGATAGGATTATGACAGTTTAATGACCCACTGTTCACAAAGAGCGTCCACAGCTTTCCAAACAGCACAACAAATAAATTCAGATTATCATATTTAATCAAAATTGTTTAACCCTGTTCCAAACGTCCAAATTTTTTGTTGATCCACTACAAAATGACAAAAAATGACAAAGTTGGAGTTATTATAAGGATAGAATTTGTGTAAAATATTACAAAGAAAATATTGAGACAAAAGGAGAAACTGCTGCTTATCAGCATTTTCTTCTTTTGTTTCAATGTTTTCCCAAGCTTTTTCTATTAGGGACGTCAAAACCAGGACCTGTTTTGGAAAGGTTTATGGCTATGTCAATGTTCTTGCATTGCTAAAACAGGAGGGATAGACTGATTTCGGGATGGGAACATCTGGTTCAATATGTGCAGTAGAAACAAGCTGTAGTGACACTCATACGCTTTCGAGTAAATCACTGCAATGCTCATACACTATAATTATACATTCCAATATAATAATTATGTAATTCAATGCCTGTACCTCGCTGGTGGTGAACTCGGCCAACGCGAGGGACGTTTTTTTCTGTAACAAGGTATAGATATTCTGCGTTTAAATATGAGTTTAAAGATCAGCTTTTCTAATGGCAATGAATTTGGTCTAAAAGTAGACCGGGTTTACCGTGATGTATTGGCAAGCCTTCGGTGTATCTGTCAGAATGATGTTCTTGTATTACATGTCAATAATTATACATACAATTTTGAGGAGAAATTGCACATTTTGGGCAATTCCTTTTGGCCAAAATATCTTCATACAATGATATTTGCATAAACAATATGATATGCTTTTGATGTTTATGTATTAATGATGTATTTTAATCAAATTTTATGTCGTGGGCATTTATTGGATTCGAGTACCCTTAAAATAGGGTTTGGATGTGAAATAACAATTTTAGACAGCCTTTACCCCTCTCATCTGTTGCTCTGATATTAAATCGTATAATGTTAACAGCTATCGTTTCAGATCCGTCACCGAAGAAGAAGGTAGAAGAAGCACCGAAGATCCATGAACCATTAACAATACCCCTCGAGCCCTACCCCATCACATTTAGTCCCCACGGTCATCCACAGTTCTGCCATATAGACAGGCATCTGGAAGATGAAGGTATAGTGTTACTTATTTTCGTTGAAGAGGCTTCAAGCATATCGCCGGCTACATTCGAAAAAGTCGTAACCACAGCTTAAATAAGCTGTGGTTACGGGTTTTTCGGACGTAGCAATTGATCTTTTATTTTAGTATACGCCATGTGATCGTCTCATTCAATTATCATACAGTTTGCTATGTATTTTGTATAAGATCTGTCGTGCGCTGAAGAAACTGAGCGCGGTGTTAAACCAAACTGTACAGTTAAAATTCTTTAGCAAGATTCCTATTTGTTGTTACTATTCGGCAGAAATTAATACATGAAAAAAAAATAATAAAAAGAGAACTTTCATTCGTCCTGTATTCCAAAATTTGGAAAAAAAATGGATACACTGGAGTTTATATGTTGTAGTCGATTTTGTCATATTTACAATGGCTACTTGATCATTTTTCTAAGGTTTGTTAAAATACATTTTTGTCGTTTTAAGGCCTGGTTAAGGTCTGCGCAACCCAGAGTTCACATCATGTCCAAAATCATTTACACTACTCATGTAACCTTTTTTATCCACACACCCCGACATCGTCTAAACATTGAAAGTGTGTGAGTGACCGGGCCTTTATATTGTAAGTTTCATTAACTTTTATTCAATTACATTATATACCAGGCCATATGTACACTGCTCGTCGAGGTCGCCGAGTCTCTAAAGAGTTCGAAGATTTGAACCTGCCAAGTCGATCAAGAACATTTTTGTCCGTAGACGAACACCTGGAACCAAACAGCAGGCGGCGAGTCTATTCAATGTCTTCTGTCCAAAAGCCGCGAAAACTGTCACCGAGTAGCCATAAGTCTAGTCCACAAACGTCACCAGATCAACGCAGAAAAATTATCAGTCCGCGCAAGAAGAAGGGAAGTAACTCTAGTGGATCGAGAGAAAGTGGTCTGGACAGCATTAACTCCCTTGAAGATCTTCATTGGATTGGAGAACCGGAAGCGATACATTCGATACGTCGACCTCGGAGAACTGCGGACGAACTGGAGTTAGAATCCGAACTGCATAGGATGCACTTACATTAGTTATATTGTTTACCCTTGTTGTTTGCAAGCCACTTATACATGTACACACAATCAAATTACATCGAGGAAGGCCTACATAAAAGACGTCGAGATAGCGCGTGTGATCTGTGAATCAAAGGCAACGGTTTACACAAATCTACTTGTACAGAGTGTCCCAAAAAAAACGGAACCCTATTTCAAAGTCAAATATTTTAAAGCAAAAAATCTAATTTTTATACGCCGCCGGAGGTGGACGTATATTGGCATCATCTTCTCCGTCTGTCCGTCCGTCCGTCCGTCCGTCCATCCGTCCATCCGTCCGTCCGTCCGTCCGTCCGTCCGTACGTCCGTCCACTTTTCTTGTCAACGCAACTCCTCCTAAGTTTCTGTCTGGATCTTCTTGAAACTTGGTCAATGTTATCACCTCAATTGGTAGATGTGCATGAAGGAAGGATTTTATGGTTCGTCGATTTTGCCTGAGTTATGCCCCTTAAAAACTTAGTCTCTGGGGCTTATCGAAATTGCAGCCTTGTCAACACAACTCCTCCTAAGTTTCTGGCTGGATCTTCTTGAAACTTGGTCAATGTTATCCCCTCAATTGGTAGATGTGCATGAAGGAAGGATTTTATGGTTCGTCAATTTTTGCCTGAGTTATGCCCCTTAAAAACTTAGTCTCTGGGGCTTATTGAAATTGCAGCCTTGTCAACACAACTCCTCCTAAGTTTCTGGCTGGATCTTCTTGAAACTTGGTCAATGTTATCCCCTCAATTGGTAGATGTGCATGAAGGAAGGATTTTATGGTTCGTCAATTTTTGCCTGAGTTATGCCCCTTAAAAACTTAGTCGCTGGGGCTTATTGAAATTGCAGGCTTGTCAACACAACTCCTCCTACGTTTCTGGCTGGATCTTAATGAAACTTGGTCAATGTTATCACCTCAATTGGTAGATGTGCATGAAGGAAGGATTTCATGGTTTATTGATTTTCGCCAGAGTTATGCCCCCTGCAATCTTAGTCTCTGGGGCTTTTTGAAATTGCAGCCTTGTCAACGCAACTTCTCCTAAGTTTCTGGCTGGATCTTAATGTGACTTCGTCAATCTTATCACCTCAATTAGTAGATGTGCATGTAGGAAGGATTTTATGGTTCATTGATTTTTGCCAGAGTTATGCCCCCTTAAAACTTAGTCTCTGGGGCTGATTGAAATTGCAGCCTTGTCAACGCAACTCCTCCTAAGATTCTGACTGGATCCTAATGAAACTTGGTGGATGTTATTACCTTAATTGGTAGATGTGCATGAAGTAAGGATTTTATGGTTCATTGATTTTTGCCTGAATTATGCCCCCTTCAATCTTAGTCTCTGGGGCTTAATGATATTTCAGCCTCGTGAACGCAATTCCTTCCAAGTTTTTCACTGGATATTTATAAAAACCTTTTTGTGAACACAATTTTTTACAGGTTTTTCAGTGAATATTTATAAATCCTTGTCAATGTCATTTTTTTGTCTCAAGTTTTATAAGTGGCGGCGTATATTGTGACCATGGCACTCTTGTTGAATTTGCAGTACTGAAGGTACATTATTTTTGCATATGTGTTCAAAATTTCACATCAAAATATGTATTGGTTCCAAAGTTATGGGCAATTTGATAAAGACACTAAAAACCCGTTTTAACACGAAATCGATTTTTGCGCCTTGTTTGTTCGTAAAAGCGCACTGACGGTCATCTGTTGAATTCTTTACTGTTAGACATGTACGTACTAATTTTCTCAAAATTTGATATAAATAGTTGTTCCACGATATTCTGATTCTCTTCAGACAATAAAAGACTATACTCCTTCACTAATTATAGGTTTTACTGGTCAAAACAAAATCATATCGATGACAGTCGGCAATTTTATGTAATATTGGTGAGATGATTTGCATGTACGTCTCCATAGTCCATAATAGTACTGAATGTCTAATAAAAGTTTGTTAACAAATGTCTGAGACCACTATACAAGTGTCACACGTGCAAATTTAGTCCATATGGTGGCGGTTTGGAATAATTTTAAAGTACATGTCATTGGAGCGCTGACCGGCATATTGGTCAGTAATAAAATAAGTGTACATGATTACATGTATTATGAATCTGTTATACACTTTGATATTTTGTTTGTATTCATTTTTTGTTTTGGCTACATAGCAACTTCAACAGTTTTTTTATCGGCAGAAAAAAATGAAACGAATATGCGATATTGTAAGTGAAATGTTTCAACATCACTTTTGTATTGTACTGAATACATTAAACAAGTGTGACGCGTCGATGTATTCGATGAGTGTAGGTGAGGACTGCAAAACGGAACGAAAAAATCAATATCGTGTTAAAATGGTTTTTTGGGTGCATTCATTTGATTGCCATTATTTTCAAAAGTAATGGACATTTTTCAACCAAATTTTAACTGTTAATAGAAAACTGTCGCTTCTATTGCACATCTAAATTTGGTGGAAACTTATCACTTGATACATGAGCAATTCACTTTCAAAAATGGGTTCCGTTTTTATTGGGACACTCTGTATAGTACTTGAAAATGACGTTCATACGAGGGTGATCCAAACGTTCGTACAATGGACCTATAACTGTCATATTGCTAGCTTGGTTAGGAAAAAATTTAGTTATATCGTAGTTCATTATTATGCAGACTGCATAAAAAAAAATTAAAAAGTTATCAAAAAAGTTCTAGCGGCCGTAAACTGCGTTGCCATAATAACACATGTACGCCAAGACGGGGGAGCGTCACGAATGATACGGGATCATTAGATTAATTGAATTTTCTTTCATTTCTGCAAAATTTGTTTTGTCGCAAATTGTTATTGTGCTAGTTTGACGTCCTGACGTGAAGTTGATAGATTGTTGTATAAAAAGTTGTTACAAAGACACTACATGTTCATGATACAGATTTTCATTGTATATCGATATGAAGTCGGCACCAAAGGACCTCTATGGATAAGGCGAGAAATCTGCCTAAAAGGCTCAAATGGAAAAGTCAGTTTTCAAAATATGCAAATTGATAATTATTTTGAGCTATATTGTTAGATGTATACCTAAATCATATGAAAAGTGATTTTGTACAATCAAAACGATTCGACAAGTACAGATAACTCTTGGTCTCTGTACCTACCCCCAAAATTACATTTTCTTACCCCATCGTTATTCATTTAACCAAAATTAAGTTTTCTGTGGTTTTATCATCAAGAGTTTTTCTGTAAGTGTAAGGACAATTGGTGTTGAAATCATTGTTTTGTCCTTAATGCGCATGCGCATCATTGAAACGAGTTTAAAAAGGAAATCTTCCCGCCAAAAATATGGAAATTGGTATATGAGTACTATTTTTAGTATAAAAGTTCCCCCCGTGACCCAAGAAATCCTTTTTACCAAGGAAGCCTATGGTCAAGTTACACAACATATGTCAATTGGAAGCTGGGTCAAAGGGGGGAACGATGTTCGCCAGACCAAGGAAGGTAGGTATTTTTCGGTTTTTGGCGGGAAAGTGCGCTTTTAACGTTGTTTCAATAATGCGCATGCGCAATACAGACAAGACCAAAGCTGGCATATGATGTCAACACCATTTATCCTTGTAATTGCGGAACATAAATTGCAAATAAAACAAAAAGAAACTTTATTTCTATGAATACAGGTAGTGTTAGAAAATGAAACCATTTAGGCGAGTACAAAAATCAATGAAATAAAATAGGTATTCATTTAATTTATTTATGTACCTAAACATAAAGCTTAATTTTGTTTCTCAATTTGTAAGTTTTGAAAATTGGCCCATCGAGCTGAGCCTTTTAGGGAGATTTCTCGCCTTATCCATAGAGGTCCTTTTGAACATTGGTCAGCCATTAAATTGTGCCACGATCTTGGTCAAACACCAACGCAGACATTTAAAAATGATGGAGAAAACAAGATTTTAGTGCTGTAGAGAAGTTCAGTTCAAGTAACACCCCAAATTTTGACTGCAATTGTGGATAACGAATGCCAGAATAGTTCTGCAATCGGCCACAACCTGAAAAATAACGTCAGGTCTAGGGTAAACATACTCTCCAGAGCCGAGGCCTATTGATTAAATCATCAAACTACGACATTTCATCATAGTTTACGAAGAGGATATGCACTTTGTTGTAAGAAAGTAGGGTAAACAGTGATATACTCCGCTTTGATAGTAGATCAATTTTTAAACAGCCGTATAGAGATTTGTTCAACTTTTCGATTCTAAAATGGTATTTAAACACTTTCATAAATATCGACGAATAATAATTTCACATTCCCCGGCAATATTTGAAAACAAAATTATACCCTGTTACAGTGTAGGCCTAAACATAGATCTATAAGAAATATTTCATTCTCAATAATACTTGCAAGAACAAGGGAAGTAACTATAGCGGACCAAGGTAAAGTGCGTTTGAACAATATTATCTCCCGTGAAGATACCCGCACATGTATGATTACATTATGACGACGTAACGTACTAAATGTGTCAAAGTCTGAGGCGCGTTCTTTAGAGCGAGATTTCTTAAGATTTCTTAAGGTGTTTTGGATAAAGCGTTTTTAAGACCGAGACTTTGAGCGCGGTGTTCCGAATGCTCCATATTTATACAAATGACGTCATCATGACGTCATTTGTATAAAGTATGGAGCATTCAGAACACCGCGTTTTATGAATTATGGGGTGTTCGGAACTACTCGGTCAAATCTCTTTTATATTGTTTGTACAGAGTTGACCGAGGGGTTCCGCACGAAGTATATGGTAATGGCGCCTCCCATTGAGCGTCTTAAAATCTTGCTAAAAAGAACGCTTTATCCTAAATATCTTAAGAAATCTCAAGATATCTCAAGAAATCTCGCTCTGAAGAACGCGGCTCTGCTAACGTGGTCACGACGAGGAATCTTGTGACACAACAATTTAAGGAAATCGTCAATCATTTCGCTATTACTTGACCATTTTGATGTTAATTCAAAGTTAAGAAGTGGAAAACTTCGGAATTTAGCTGGATACGATGGATCTGTTAAAAACCTGTTGTAAAAAGTTGTTAACGACCAACAAAACCCTTAGTTTGTTGTTTATCAGTTTTTGATCGGCTGTTTTTAAAAGATCCTACATATCCAGCAATTTCCTTGTGTTTTCCAGCCTTCTGTCCCTGAAGTTTTATTCAAATCAGTCATATAGTAACTGAATTATTGAAATCTATCGTAAATATTGCGCCACACAATTACTCGCTTTGGGTTATTATGTACGACATAACATGAATGTTCACCAAAAAATCTAAAACGAATACTAGTAAATGTAAACAGAATGTATTTTGAAATTGATGGCTTGCACGTTTTTTGGCTATTTCCATAATTGCAATTATCTTTTTCCCAAACGGAGAAATTTTAGACCAATCCATTTTATAGGAAATCGTAGATGCATACGCCAAAATGAAGAAGTTCGAAAGAAGAAAATGTGACCCATCTCGCTAAAAGGGACCTTATCGAATGTGTGAAAAATATCGACCCTAGTCAGTCTGCGCAGTCCGCGCAGCCAGACTAGGGCCGACACTTTTCACTTTTACGTAATTTTCTAAATCCGGAATGTTTCCCCTGTCTTACTATATGTTCATTTTTCGCATACGGGATCTGGTTGACCTGTGGTGAGTCTGACAAGTTTGTCAAAATTTGGATTTTGGGAGGTCGGATAAGGTCCCTTTTAGCATGACGGGTCACAAATGTGTATGATCAATCACAGATAAAAGATGTGAGAAAAGGCGAAATTGCTGCTTACAAATGAGCCGGGATCTGGAAAAACGTCCCTTATAGCATTTTTAAAAAAAATGAGTTTGAAGATCAGCCTGTTGTCAAATGCAGTCCAATACATGTATGCACCCATGCTGCTTTCTTTAACCCATTACCAAACGACAAAATTTCAGGTTGGTCCAAATTCAAAGATGTTGCAGACGATATTTGAAATGAATGAAATTCAAATTTTTGATGTCTTTTAGGGTAGACAAGCAATTTCTTCATTTTCCACGATGTTTTCCAAAGCCATTATCTTGTGAGGAGTCTAAAAGAGTCACTGTGTGGTAATGGGTTAAGTTACTAAAGGTCACGAAGAAGCTATTAGAGAACAATGTGGATCCTGATCAGACTGTGCGTATGCACAGGCTGATCTGGATCTATGTTGGGCTCAAAAGCCTTCAGGGACGTTTTTCCAGATCCTGGCTCAAATAATTTCATATTGCCTCTCAAAGTATCTTTACTAGAGACGTCAAAAACCAGATCTTGTTTGGAAAAGTGTTACGTTTATGACTAAACGTATTTGTATAAGGACTTTTGTTGTTTTATAGTTTGATAATAAGGTGCTTATGTCGTCTTTATCCATTTTAACTACCCAAGATTAAATATCGCAAGATTAAACCCCATTTTACACGTAAAGAAGAATGAATCATACATTAAAGACGAGACTTCTTTATTTTGGGTTTTGTTCCACGTCTACATCTACAGTCGACACTCGTTATGTCGACATCGGATAAGTCGAATTTTCGCTTAAGTCGAAGTTCAAATCTGGTCCCTTCCAGAGCTATTGACATATTTTTTTCAAAACAAAATAATTTCGAACTGAATATAGCCATTGAAATATAGTAGGAAAAGGATAGAAATTGCTCGACACGAGCAATTTCTTTCCTTTTCCTACTATATTTCAATAATATTAGTACTTGATAAGTTTCAAAAACGGCCAAATATCAAATATCTCGAAACCGAACAAAATCGGATGAGTCAAACTCCGGATATGTCGAGGTATTTTGACGGCCCCTCCGACTTCGACACAACGAGTGTCGACTGTATAACATTGCATAACAGAGCGAAAAAAAAAACTAAACTTTTCTCGTGTCGACAATATCACGATGGACATTGTACATGATGGCACGGGTAAATCTACGGACAAATTTGCCTCATTTCGGGTAGACTTTTCGCAATATTTTTTTTATTTCTTCGTCAATTTTCAAACGGTTTGTTGCATGTAACCCGCCTTACTAATCCATTGCCTTTGATGCATGATATACCTCGACACATTCTTGTATTTTTGCAAACAAAATGACCCCAAACTATTTTTGGGACAGTATGAGGATTTTTTTTTAAAGAAATAAGGCGGGGTACATGCAAATAAACGCATAAAATGGACTCATAAATAAGAAAATTATTGTACGATTTCATACCTGAAGCGAGGCACATTAGTCCGTAGTCGTTATCATTTCGTTTTCTGGTCGACTGGGATCAATATTTTTTTTAAACTAAAGTGGAAGGATTCCACATGTAATTCATATATCCGAGGAAAGAGCTCGGTAAACGGGATACATGCATCAGACACTTTAAAAATTGACGCAGAAATAAAAAAAAAGTTATTGCAAAAAATTGACCAGAACTCAGATTATTATGTCTGTATTGTTATCCATCCCGCGATGCACAATCTACACCGTGAATATCTATTCTACAGCGATTTGGATGATGAAATCTAAAGGCTTATTAATATACACGTATAATTAACCCCTCTCGATTGTGCTGTATGGGAAAACACCATTGCACTGACATGTGCGGAGCCATTATGAAATGAAGGAGATGTAGGAAAGCGGCATTGATCCTGATAACCTGATAAGACAGTTTTTTCGCGTAAGAATTTCTGATTGAATACGATTTAATACTAATTTAACCGGTATTTCAGTCATATCGTTGAGGATGGGGGTACCTAATTCTATGGATAATTCAATTCCCCATGTTATCTTATCAGTACGACTAATGACATCTAACCTGACAAAGCATCTGTAGCTTATAGCTTACAGATAGAGATGATCTGCCAGGTCATTTATCGAGACCTATACCAGTATAACATTCTCTCCGAGCCTCCAGCTGCTCATCTCACGTTAGTAAATGTGACCCGTCGCGCTTAAAGGGACCTTACGATACAAGGATACCATCAAGAGAAACCTGAAGAAGAGAAACGTCAAGCTGGACTCGTGGGCAAAGCTGTCACAACAAAGAAACGAATGGAGACAAACAGTGAAGTAATGTCATGAAAACAGACATAGTCGCTCTGCGACTGTCAGCATAGTAGTAGTAGTAGTATCGGGTGTGTGAAAAATATCGACCCTAGTCAGTCTGCGCAGTCCGCGCAGCCAGACTAGGGCCGACACTTTTCACTTTTATGCAATTTTCTATATCCGGAATGTTATCCCTATATTAATATATGTTCATTTTTTGCATACGGGATCCGGTCGACCAGTGCTGAATCTGACAAGTCTGTCAAAATTTGGGCTTTTGGAGTACGGATAAGGTCCCCTTTAGCGTGACGGGTCACAAAATAGTAACTCACGTGTGGCAGCTAAATATCGGAAATATCGGAAATATTCTGATTTTAAATGATAATTCTGCGACTGGACTAGGTAATTAAATTAGCTGTTGCTCACAATTGTAACAACTTGATTATTTCTTAATCATCATTTTGTAACAACAGATATTAAAATTTAGAGATGGAAGTATTTTGTTGTAATTCTGAATGAGATATACTGAAAAATCGAACATCGAATATGATTTTGGCGTTTCTTTTGCCTGTCAGTATAGTTTGAAAGAGTGCATTATTTTAAACGGATAACATGTGGGCATCTTCGTTGGAACTACTCTCCAAAGCCGAGGTCTATTGATTAACCATCAAATGTGACCTCTGCCGTTTTTGGTACACCAATAGCCTATTTGGTCGTCATAATCTAATTATAGCACATCGTTTGAATTATCGAATCAAAAACATTCAGTTTTATCTCGCATGATCATTACGTATACATTACGTCGCTTCTATTTTTGGCTGAAGCCGGTAATTTGAAGTGTCAGCCAATGAAAGTTTGTATCAGAAATTTCAATTGTTTTGTTGTGTGTTACTAACGATTGGTTACCGAAATCCCGCCAAGACCCCGAGATCGGACGTGAAATAACCCCACGGGAACAGAGCATCATTCTATCATAATGGAATGAAGAGAGAATGTGCTCTGTTCTTAAGAGAGTACGTTGGAACGGCACTGTGACCTCTGGAATCCTTGCGATATATGATAAACATGGAAATCAAATTTACATTGTTTTAATTTACAAATATACTAGGTAAATGTATATAATTTTTATGTAATACTGATCAGCTGAGGAGATTATTTACAATATCACATTCAGGTAGATAATCATCGTTTTTCAACGACAACCTCGTATCTGCAGCTTGTTTTAAGCTGCAGATACGAGGTTTTCGTAGAAAAGCGACGATATTAGATTGATTCTCTGATAAATAATACCCGTTTTTGACTTCCCTAATCGAATATTTCTCTACTTCAATGTACAAAACTCATATCTTTGTTAACATCATTTGATCACACTTAAAATCTGCTATTTTGAGAAAGGGCTGATTAACATTACTTGTTGAAACCAAAACCCCGTTTGAGTAAATAGTAATAAATTAAAAGGATACTTTCAAAAGAGTGCATGGTCAGAAAGTCTTCAATGTATGTTTTAATATTTCTGAATAGTTCGTAATGGTACAGAATTTCTGTGTAGAATTGCAATCATTGTAATTTAATCAGAATGAACTTAGATCTACCATAAAAATAATATATTACTGATATTTGTTACTCTAAATGTTGATGACATACATAGGCTACTACGATATATTTGGACGGAATGCTTGAGTATGAAAAGACTGTTTGAAATAGGATTGTATAAAAAGAAATATTGCAAAAGTAAAACACAACATCAATCATCCAACCAATCTATATTGTCGCAAGGTCAAGTAGGTACGTCTTTCGTTCAAGGCCACACATAAGCGGTACATGTATGTCGAGACATAAGTCGTGGTTAGTTCCGTATGTACTTGGATTAACCCTTTCCCAAACGACATAATTTTGGACTGTTCCAATTTGAAAGGCGTCGCTGACGACAATTTTGAAGTCTATAAAGAAAGGATTGGTGTACAGTGTAGCACAGAAAATATTGAGACAAAAGGAGAAACTGCTGGTTATCAGCAGTTTCTTCTTTTGTTTCAATGTTTTCCCAAACATTTTCTATTGGGGGCGTCAAAACCAGGTCTTGTTT
Organism: Fragum sueziense; assembly: GCA_963680895.1. Lineage (NCBI taxonomy): Eukaryota > Metazoa > Mollusca > Bivalvia > Cardiida > Cardiidae > Fragum > Fragum sueziense. The sequence continues at coordinate 13,413,780 of OY804595.1, read as the reverse complement.
GGGAAAGGGTTAAGTATTATTCAATTTCGAAAATACATAGTCAAAAGAAAAAAGAATAAATAAAAGCTCGTATATAGAAAAGGGTGCAATGTGCAATACAAGTTTTGGTCAACTTGTTTCCAGCTAAGCATTCGTGCACACATAGTTTGATCAAGATCCATTTTGTCATGATTCAAATAATTTCTACTTTACTGATAGCAAGACTGGTGGGGACATCAAGACCGATAAACAGACCATACTTTTTTCAATGCATAGTAAAACTTTATCATTTGACATTCCTGGCTGGAATTTGATTTCTGTACTGTCCATGAATACCATAAAAAGAAGATAAAAAAAAGATAATTTATTTCCGTAGGTAAAATGAGCGAACGTTATGGTCCTAACGTCCTGACGGTAGACGTTGACGGCCGCTTTTTGGACGACCGTGAGTTGTTCCGTTCGTTCTAAGACGTTATCCCAAGCAATATTTTGTCAACCGATGTACACTAAAGTCAGCAGCAATTGCGGGTTTGGATGTTCCAATCGTAAACATCAGAGTTGCTACCGGATGACGTCTTTGAATAAGTCGCAAAATGATATGAGGGATTAAATCCAAACGAAAAGCATTGCCTTTTGTCGAGCCGACAAGCATCTACACAAATCAAAACAGTTTTATGTTAAGTTTGGGAATTTAACAGTTTGCACGAGAGAAACGTCTAAACGTCTTTTTTGACGTTATCTCAAAGGTAAGATACGTTCTAACGTAAAAAAAAGATCAATATCAAGATACAGTGCGCTATAATTTTCAGTAACAACTCTGACTCAATAACTTAAAAGAATTAGGAGAAATAACAAAAAATAGTTGTTGCGTTTCTTCTTTCCTCCAGTATATCGTCCCTTGACAGCCAGAAGTGGCTATCAGCATTTGAAATTTAACTGCTGATAGCCACTTCTGGCTGTCAAGGGACGATATATGTTGAAGAAAGATTTATCCTACACCAATAACGTGTGATCCGATGGGTTGTCAACTCAATGTTACTGTAATATGAAGAATCCATGTCGTTGAAACACATTCCCGTAGACATTCACAAAACTCGTAAAATAACTATAGTCGACACTCGTTGTGTCGAAGTCGGAGGGACCGTCAAAATACATCGACATATCCGGAGTTCGACTCATCCGATTTTGTTCGGCTTCGAGATATTTGATAGGCCTATTTGACCGTTTTTGAAACTTATCAAGTACGAATATTATTGAAATATAGTAGGAAAAGGAAAGAATTTGCTCGTGTAGAGCAATTTCTATCCTTTTCCTACTAAATTTCAATGGCTATATTCAGTTCGAAATTATTTTGTTTTGAAAAAAAAAATATGTCAATAGATGAGGACGGGACCAGAATTGAACTTCGACTTAAGCGAAAATTCGACTTATCCGATGTCGACATAACGAGTGTCGACTGTATACATAAATATATCCACAACTGATTGTGTTAAAGTCGTAAGGGACGTAATTTTTTTTCCTCGACATATCATATCTTCGACTTATCCGATATATAAAGTGTGTTGGTCGTCAAGTACGTTTATATAAATTTGAAATACAGTTGGAAAGGGAAAGATATTGCTCGAAACAAGCAAGTTCTTTTCCTTTCCTGCTATATTTCTTTCGAGCAATTTCTCTCCTGTTCCTACTATGTATCAACGACTATATTTACGTAAAAATATTTCTGTTGAACATCTTGATGTCCATCGATAAAATCGGGATTAGATTTTCACTTCGATTTAAACAGAAATTCGACATATCCTATCTCGACATAATGATGGTCAACTGTATATATCATTTTCATCATGGTTGTCCAATCGACCAATCAAGATTGTAGAGTCAACACTCAGAATTAATGTATGTGGTAAAAGGTGTTTCGTCACGACGCATAAGCATCTATTTGACACTTGATTTCACTACGGTAATACAAACCAAAGATCACACATCACTCGACGGAACATACACTGAAACATTAACCCTTTCCCAAACAAGACCTGGTTTTGACGTCCCTAATAGGAAAGGTTTGTGAAAACATTGAAACAAAAGAAGAAACTGCTGAAAAGCAGCAGTTTCTCCTTTTGTCTCAATATTTTCTGTGCCGTATTTTACACAAATTCCATCTTTAATAACTTCTATTTTGTCATTTTAGCAGTTTTTGAATAGGATCACCCTAAAATTTTGCCGTTTTGGAAAGGGTTGATTACGGTATCTTGATGGTGAATAAAATTTATCATGTTTTTGATATAGATCTGGACAGTTTTTTGTTCGTCTGTCCGTTTACCGATGGTGTTGTCTTTTTTATCGATGCACCCTTTGATCTATTCACTACAGAAAACTCTGATTGCATACGGGTTATTGTCTTCTTCCCGCGCGGAGTTGCGGGAGATATTCCGGGAGATGCGGGATTTATCATGGATTCCGACTGTAAGCGCGTCAGTTTCTTTTTCCCCGGCGGTGTCCCGGAGGGCGGCGTGTCGGATTCCTCAAACAGTGGAGTTATCTTTTCTAGTTTAAACTTGCCAGTAGAAGCACACAGATGTAGATCCTCCAGTTCCCGTGAACGTCGACGACCTCGTCCTTTGGCCGCCGCTTGTTTAACTGGAATGTACGAAGTATATATTTCAGCTTATTACATTTGTGAACGATTGTAAACGATACTACAGCAATGGGAATCGAGATTAAGGATAAAAAGCCCTGTCGTGGCTACATTGAAATGTAACAGGTAATGAACCTGTCCACCCAGGGCAATCGCAGCAGATTAAAACAATTAATGATGCAATGTATTTTGTCTGTATCTCCAAATGTCATTTCGTCTCTCTATAGGCTACAGATTTCATATCAGATGTGATCAAAAGTTTTTATCGAGTTGGTTACAATATCTAAGTATTAGATAGAGGCTGTATAGTAGATTCTACGCGATATAAACGTTCAAAGGGCACAGCCTTTGAACGTTTATGTCGCGTAGAATCTACTATACAGACTCTTTCTGACTTAGTGTTAGTCAATCAATGAAAACATACGCTTCTTCTGTCATTCTTCAAACCATGCCTACGACCGTAGCTACTATCGAGCGGATCTTACTGGAATTACATCATTTTCCATAAAATGACATCATTTTCCCAAAATTCACATCATTTTTCATAACTGCACAGGAAACGGGGCGTGGCTATGTATATCTGTTACATAATCTGACCGGCAGTGCGTTTATGTGAAATATAGCGCCGAAATTTTAAAATATGCTGCAATTTCATTGGTCCAAAAACTAGGACGAACACTAATATATGGAACATAGCAACAGGTAAAAAATATTGACCGACTTCAATGGATATATCGTTTCTGTTTAGAGAAAATTCGCCTCAAAATTTGTTTCGTCCTTCTAGACCAAGCATACATCGTTATTCACATTTTTCATTTCTAATCAGGGGTGTGGAAATATGGAATTTTTCCACTTGTCCTCGGACAAGTTGAACTCAAATTTCTACTTGTCCAAAGGCAAAGTTTACTTGTCCAGAAAAAAACAACATCTAGACAGGAAAATAGGCCTAATATTTAAACTTTATTTTAACTCTATTTTCAGTTAATATATAAAACTGAATTAAAACAATTCAAACACATGTTTACCTTTTAAAATTAAAATGTGATTTGATTGAAATGGATTTTTCAGACAGATCATAAGCAAAAATAAGATTAAAATTTCGTTTTTATCACATTTTGATCCCTTGATATGCACTTGCCCACGGACAAGCTCACTTGAAAAAAGCCCTTGCCCGTCCACCACAAAACCCAGGTCGGGCAAGTCGGGCATATGAATTCCACACCCCTGTTTCTAATAATGTCAATCTGAAACTGGTCCTCGACAGAAAGTGATAAAAAATGGTACCAGTGCTAATACTCAAGAGCACGTATTTCTATTTTGTCCTAAATAATGTAATACACCAAACAACTTCACAAACTCTAGCTGTCCCTGGGTTGCACTGATGCCTGAAATATCTACCATGTAGATATAACCATTTAATAGGCCGTTACATGTAATTTTTATTTTGATGATGTGGCGCTTCAACATACGCTTTTATCGGAGAAAGAAGGACATAGGACTAATTGAAATTAAATATACTCACCATTTTCTTCTGCCATGTCAGAAAGTAGTTCATTGTTGATGGGTATACCATGCTTCTTCCAGAATTTGACCAGATCCTTGAATCCTGTATCATTCGAGTCTTTTGATGACGGGATATCTTCAGCTGGTAAAATAGAAATAATAAAAAATATACTATCACGTTTCTTTAACAATTGACCCTTATTGAGAGTACAACATTTTGAAAGCGGCTACAGATGACAACATTGGTGTATAGAAATTAATATATGTGCATTATAGCACAGAAAATATTGACAGAAAATAACTCTAATGCTCAAAAATGGTCTTGATTCAAAAAGGGGTTTACAGTATCTAGTACAAGTCTGCCATATAGTACCTAGATCAATAGGTAAGGGAAATAACGGCATTCTATGTTTGTTATCTTATTCCAAACTGTCGTGGGTACTCATGGGACAATTCAAATGAGAACAAACATTGATGTACAAACTTTGACGTATAATAAATGATAATTCATGATTTTATAAAATACACTCTGATATATTCCTTTGGATAACAACGACTTAAATCTTTACAAAACCCCTTAAGATGGACTCTTTCAAGTTGAAACCTGATGCAGAAGTAAAGATGAATTGTGTTGATCAACATTTGTTATTTTTCTCCGGTAATTTCACATTTTGTTTCTTTTCGGGACGTAATATCTGCGTCTTGGTTGGGAAAAGATTAATGAGATGAAATACATCAACGAGCAAAATGGATGTAGATCAACTACAACTAGAATGTATGTACAATGTAGCAAAGGAATTTATTGATGCACAAGGAGAAAATGTTTATCTCTTGGATGGTCTCAAAATCAGATCCTGAATTGGAAAGGTCAATTTTATTGAATATCAAAAACATGTAATGGTTTATTTGATGTACTTTTCATCTTGATAAAAATCGTTCAAAGAGGTTTTTAAGTAAAATTTGCTGAACCGTTTTAGTTGAACAAATGACACAATTTGTACATTATGCAGAATCAAAATGCAAATGTAAATAAGTAGTTTATATTCATTAATATTTCGACAAAGAGGTTTAAAATCAAATAAGCAAAAAATAAGCAATCAACAACCTAGGACAAAGACAAACCAATTTCGTTTTTTTTTTCAAACAAGGCTTGGTTTTGAGATCCCTAACAGTAAAGGCATAGGAAACCAATTATACAAAAGATTTTCTCATTTTCCCCCAATATATTATGTGCTACATGGTTCAAAATGGTTTCTTAACCCTTTCCCAAACAAGACCTGATTTTGACGTCCCTATTAGAAAATGCTTGGGAAAACATTGAGACAAAAGAAGAAACTGCTGATAACCAGCAGTTTCTCCTTTTGTCTCAATATTTTCTATGCCATATTTTACACAAATTCTATCTTAAACAACTTCCGACTTGTCACATATAGCAGTTTTCGAAGTGGATAACCCTAAAATCTTGCCATTTGGAAAAGGGTTAATCAATACAACATCAGTTTTCGTTTCGTCTGTAGCAGCTTTCAAATAATTTCGGAAAGGTCAAATATATTTTACAAAGAGTGTGTTCGCCAGCCAATTAGGAGTGACCTGTTGTTGATTTATGACTTTCAGACCTTGGCTTTCAGTTTAATATTACAATTCTTTAAATCAGAACATAGATCACGTGTACGGAACATGAAAAGGCCGATAACCTTAATTAATCAATGTATTCTGTCATGACAAAACGTGCGAACCAAATTTATCCTGTTTGGTCTTGGCACAACTGTATATGCAGGCTTGTCCGTATCTATTCCGATCTTAAATTCCACAATGTCCTTTTCTCCATAACCAAGATTTCACCGATCTAATGTTTTGCCTAACGGAGTAGTTTCATCTTTTGACTAGACAATTTCGACATAATATTGTAAACATGCTGGGCATTCGTAATGATACATGTAGGACATGTGTACAGTATAGCGTAAATAAGATATATAGAGACAAAAGAAGAAAATGGTGTCACCAGAAGTTTCTTCTTTTGACCCAATATTTCTAAAAGCTTTGCAAATCCGGGTCTTGTTTGGGAAATGCTTAATGATCTTTGAATGACGAAACAATAATAATGTAAGCCTATATGGTATGAGGAATTATCTGTTATACGTGAAGAATGACCGGTCAATATTTCTCATGATTTCTATGTTTTTTTTTTCTTAAAACTGTCACAATGAACATGGAATGGCCGTACTTGACCTTTAACCTTTTCTACAGAAAACATCCAGGGAAAGGGAATACTTATGACAATCCGACCCTATTTAGGATTTGTGGAAATATCATTTTACAAATAACAAATGAAAAGTAATCGCACTATCCATGCTACAGTCGAAATAGTGCAGCTTTTGGAGGCTTTGTAGCATATTCAAGCCTGCATACAAGTATGGATGCACACGTAGTTGAATTACTATTTATTAAGATTTAACCTATTATCAAACAACAAATTTTGGACTGGTCCGAATTCAAAGATGATGCAGACGAAATAAAATTTAAATCTGTTGGTCTTTTTTGGTAGAAAACATTTGTCGGAAATGAAGAAATTGCTTGTCACAAGCAATTTCTTTATTTACCACAATGTTTTCCAAAGCCATTTTATTGCGAGGAGTCAAAAAGAGTCACTGTGTGGTAATGGGTTAAGCTGCTCGTCATTACCGATTCGATATAGTTCATAGAATTTGTTCGTGTTATTCTTATAATCGCTAAGGTTACTTTTTAAAGCATTATGCAAGTGATTTTATTGAGCGTGATAAGCATAACGATTGTTTTCAACATTTACGGAATCGTTTCTACATGTACTTCAGTTTACGTTGTAGCCTACCTTCCAACATAGAAAAATCGAAATGAACATGTTCATCATTTTCTCTTCTCTCATTGCTTTCCGAACCTTACCTTATTAGACGTGTAAAAACAGGTATTGTGTTTGAAAGGATTTAGAAAATCGACAATGCACCAACCCATATTTGGATGGACGTATGGAATATCTTGTCGTCTTCGGTTTTTAGCTCCACTGGCCGAAGGCCAGCGAGCTATTGTCATGGCGTTGTGTCCGTCGTGCGTGCGTCCGTCCGTGCGTAAACTTTTCTTAAAAAATCTTCTTCTCTCAAACCATTGGGCCAATTTTGATCAAACTTGGCAGAAATGTTCTTTGGCAGGTGCTTAACTTAAATGGCGAAAATAATTTTTATTGGTCCATAAATGTGGGTGTGGCAGGAAGGGGCTTATCAGACATAGGGAAATCACAAAATAATTCTTCAAAAATCAACCAGTACGCCAATTTTGTCCAAACTTGGCAGAATTGTACCTTGGGTAGACCTTTATCTAAATTAAATGTGAAATTTTGATTGGTCAATAAATGTGGGCGTGGCAGGGCGGGGCTTATCAGACTTTGGGGAAATCACAAAGTGATTCTTCAAAAATCTTCTCTATTCAAACCATAGGGTCAATTTTGATCAAACTTGGCAGAGGTGTTCTTTTGGTGGTGCTCTACTTAAATTGCGAAATAACTTTTGATTGGTCCATAAATGTGGGCGTGGCAGTGCGGGGCTTGTCAGACTTAAAGAAATCACAAAATAAGTCTTATAAAATCAACCAGTTGGCAAATTTTGTCCAAAGTTGGCAGAAGTGTACCTTGGGTAGATCTCTATCTAAATTGACTGTAAAAGTTTGATTAGTAGGTAAAAGTGGGCGTGGCGGGACAGGGCTTATCAGACTTGGGGGAAATCTCAAAATAATTCTTTAAAAATCTTATCCTCTCAAACCATAGGGCCAATTTTAATCAAACTTGGCAGAGATGACCTTTTGGTAGTGCTTTTCTTAAATTGCGAACATAATTTTGATTGGTCAATAAATGGTGGTTTGGCTGGACGGGGCTTATCAGCGTTGGAGAAATCACGAAATATTTTTTTTTAAATCAACCAATGGGTCAATTTCATCCAAACTTGACAAAATATTTCTTTGGTTGGCTTTACTTAAATTGCACACGAATTTTGAAGATGTTCCAGGGTGGGGCTTATCAGACTTTGAGAAATCACAAAATAATTCTGTAAAAAATCAGCCATTTGGCTAGTTAAGACCAAAATTGGCAGAAATGTTCCTTAGATGTCTCTTTACTTTTAAAATTGTTCATGGCATGTTGATTGATACATAAGTATGGGCGTGGCTACTCTCTTACGAACAGAGCGCATTCTCCCTACATTCCATTTCGATAGAATACTCTCTGTTCTCGCGGGGTCGTTTCACGTCTAATCTCGGGGCCTTGGCGGGATTTCGGTATCCAATCGTCGCCAATATACTCATAAACAATCGAAATTTCTGATACAAGAAATGATTGGCTAACGCTTCAAATTACCAGCGTCCGCCAAAAATAGAACGACGTAATGTAAACGTAATCAAACAAGATCAAACTGAATGATTTTGATTCGATAATTCAAATGTTACCGGCTTCAGCCAAAAATAGAAGCGACGTAATGTATACGTAATGATCATGCAAGATAAAGCTGATTGATTTTGATTCGATAATTCAAATGATGAGCTATAATTAGATTATGACGACCAAATAGGCTGTTGGCGTACCGAAAACTGCAGAGGTCATATTTGATGGTTTAATCAATATAGAACTCGGCTTTGGAGAGTAGGGCGTGGCAGGGTGGGGGCTTATCAGACTTACAGAAAGTGCAAAATAATTCTTTAAAAGTCAACCATTGGGTCAATTCAGACCAAACTTTGTGAGAAAACAGGGGTATGGCAGTCGAAGGCTAACAAGAAATCAATAGATATTTCTTTTAATCAATAAGCCAGTGGAGCGATTCAGGCCCTCATGGGCCTCTTGTTTTTGGATGTAATCCTTGGCTTGCGAAGATGCAGTTTTAGTTGTGGAATAGATGTTGACTAGACTTCATTTGAATGTGTCAAAAGGGAAAATGAATAGAAAAGGGAAAATTGGGGGATAATTATCCTTTATAGAAAACAGTTAATATACTGGTATATAACAAAACAGTTTTATGTGTGAGTGATATTTTACAATAATAACAATTTAACAAATACACATAAAGCTAATCTTTTCTTCAAACTATTTAACAAATTCAGTGAATCAATTGAAAAGAATGTATACTTTTGACTGTATTTGAAGAAGAATTAATCTCCAACGACTTTTAGCACGACGCAAGACTTAGTTCTACCAACGCACATTCGGCCATGATTATGCCCCCTTTCGAAGAAAATGGGGGTATATTGTTTTGCAAGTGTCGGTCGGTTGGTCGGTTTGTCGGTCGGTTTGTCGGTCGGTCGGTCGGTCGGTAGGTAGGTAGGTCGGTCGATCGGTAGGTCGGTCGATCGGTCGGTTGGTCGGTCCGTAGACTAAACCCTGTCCGGAGCATTACTCGAAAAGAATGTAAGGTAGAATCATGAAACTTCATAGGTGGATAGATCTCATTATGGAGAAGTGCATTGTATAAGAACCGTAACTCTGCTCATCAAATTTTCGGAGTTATTGCCCTTTGTTGATTTTCAGACTTGATTCTTGTCCGGAGCATAACTCGAAAAGGATGTAAGGTAGAATCATGAAACTTCATAGGTGGATAGATCTCATTATGGAGAGGTGCAGTGCACAAGAACCGTAACTCGGCCAATCAAATTTTCGGAGCTATTGTCCTTTGTTGATTTTCAAACTTGATTCTTGTCCGGAGCATAACTCAAAAATTATGTAAGGTAGAACCATGAAACCTTACAGTTGGATAGATCTAATTATGGAGAGGTGCAGTGCATACGAACTGTAAATCTGTCGATTAAATTTTGAGAGTTATTGCGCTTTGTTAATTTTCAAAGTTGATTCTTGCCCGGAGCATAACTCGAAAGGTATGTAAAGGCCCGGTCACATACGATATCGCAGCCGTTCCGCGGCCGTATCACGGCTAAAATAAACCACCCGTGGAATGGACGCTGTTGGACGCGATACGGCCGTGATACGGCCGTGCTATGGCAGTGGCATGGACGTGGTAGGACGCGGAATGAAATCGAAATTATTTTAGACGTGGTAAAATTTGTTGAACTGCACAAAAATGTTATCGCGGCCAAACCACGGCTGACAGACGCGATGAGGCAGTGGAACGGACGCGGAATGGCCGTGGAATGGCCGCGGAATGGACGCGGTAGGCAGTGCTCCGGCAGTGCTATGGACGCGGTAAGACGCGGGAGTTAAAATGTATTGAATATCGCTAGAATCAGATACTCTTGCATCTCTTTGCGGGCAAAGTCTTAACTGGGAGCAGCAGTAACAGGAAAATGGGCCCCTCCCTGCACTGACTTGGGATATTTTTTTAAAGATCCTTACATCTTTTTGCCAGCTTGCTTGACAACTTTTCTGTTTTAGCATGATAAGCTTTGATTAGATATCTAAATTTTCTGTAAACTGTAAAGACTAGTCGTGTTCGACTGCCTTGGTGCTAGTTGCCTACTAGCAATCAAATCAACTCGGTGGCTTAATGCTAGGTTCCCTCTGGAATCAATCGTGTCTGGATCTGCACCGCTCAGGTGTCGTGTTCGACTGCCTTGGTGCTAGTTGCCTACTAGCAATCAAATCAACTCGGTGGCTTAATGCTAGGTTCCCTCTGGAATCAATCGTGTCTGGATCTGCACCGCTCAGGTGTCACACTCATTTTTCGCATTTCAAAATATTCGTGGGCGATCGCGTAGAAAATTGATCGGGAAGCGATTTTTGATCGGGTAGATATATAGATATATCTGATCAAGAATCAATGGTGTCTGGAGATTGAGTGTGATGGAGGTAATATATCTTACACGACCTGCACCAAACCTGCAGTCGATCTCCTCGACTTGTACTTGTTTGATACTTAACAGCATCCCGATCAGCTCGACCTCTGTATCATCAGGCCAATCAATTAAATCGAATGCAGAGTTCGAAGTTAATCGACTAGAGATTGAGAAGAAATAATTAAGTACGGTTTAACGGGGAACTTGGTTGATCTGATCGGCAGTGTTTCTAGAATTAAGTTATGGCAAAATCCAACTAATTATAGGTTACCACTGCCGATCAAATCAAGTCGATCGCTTGAATTCCCCGACAAATCCTGACAAAACAACTTTTTCTCGATCTCTAGCCGATCAACCCGACTTCAATAGTCGATTTGGTCGGATTGGCAGATGAAGCAGGGGACGAGTTAATAGTATCTGGATTCACTCGAGTGCAAGTCGAGATTATCGAGTGTAGGTTGGGTGCTGGTCGAGCGAAAGATATTAACCCGACCACAATCGATTCCCAGCAACTATCATTTCCTGGGCGGGTCGATTTTCTACCCGATCAATACACAGCCGCTTCCCGATCGTTTTTTTTTTTTCACTCGATCGCACACCAATATTTTTTACAATGAAAAAAAAAAGAAAAAAGAAAGAATCCGAAGCGATTCAGATCAAACTCGATTACCAGACCATTTCCGATTACCTATGCCGATCGATATCGATCTAAACTCGTTCGCTTGATTGGGCTTGAACGAGTTGATCTGGTTGGCAGTGGGAACCTATGATAAATGACTTCTTTTTGATCTTTACACAATCAAAAAATAGCCTCTACAGTCATTTTGATAGGGTGAATCGAGTACAAGTCGGGGTGACCGAATGCAGGTTGGGTACAGGCCGTGTAAAAGATATCAATCCGATCACGCTTGACCTTCAGACACGACTGACTCTCGATTAGATCGATCTTCTAAGCGATAAATACATAGTCGTTCCTAGATCAATCTCCTACTCGGTCGCATACGAGAATTTTTTAGAATGTCAAAAAATTTGAATTGGAAGTCCGAGCGATGTAGATGAAGCTGAATCACCTAAACTACTCCCCATTACACATGCCGGCCGAACTCGATCTGTACAAGATCGCTTGATATGGTTTGTTCAATTTGATCTGATCTGCAGTGGGAAAATAGCACTATATGCGTTACAGACGGTTTAGCCGCGATAAGGCAGTGGAATTGCAGTGCTATGGCCGTGGAATGGAAGTGCTATGGCCGTGCTATGGCAGTGATTCAGACGCGATGTGGACGCGGTATCTTGTCGCGTGTTTTAACACTAGACGCGGTTGGAAGTTGTAAGCCGTGCTACGGCAGTGTTTCGGCAGTGGAACAGCCGCCGGCGGCCGTACCACGTCCATTCCGCGTCCATAGCACGGCTAAAACAAAATTGACCCAAAGTTACCGCGTCCAACCACGTCCAAAATATTTTGAGATTTTTTAGCCGTGGTATGGCCGCGGAACGGCCGCGATGTCGTATGTGACCGGGCCTTAAGGTAGAATCATGAAACTTTACAGGTTGATAGATCTCATTATGGATAGGTGCAGTGCACAAAAACCGTAACTCTGCCGATCAAATTCTTAGAGTTATTGCCCTTTATTGATTTGGCATATATCTCATGTCCTTTCACAAATACAACCTTGATATCTCACATATGGATACCTTCTACCAACATCGTTAACATTTGACCATGACCTTGGACCTTGTGACCTTGACCTTGGAGATTGACCTACCTTTGAAAAATCTAAACTGGGCCTATATCTCATGCCCTATTACATATACAGCCTTGATATTTCACACATGGAGACATCCTACCAAGATGTTTTTTATTTGACCATGACCTTGGACCTTGTGACATTGACCTTGGAGTTGACCTACTTTAAAAAAAAACATTAACCTGGATAATATATCCATTTTACACACACAGCCTTGATATTTGACACATGGACACCTACCACCAAGATCTTTCACATTTGGCCATAACCTTGGACCTTGTGACTTTGACCTTGATGTATTACCTCCTTTTGAAAAACTTTAATCTGGCCTATATCTCATGTCCTTTTACACATACAGCCTTGATATTTCACACATGGTTACTTCCAACCAAGACATTTCACTTGACCATGGCCTTGGACCTTGACCTTGAAGTTTGACCTACTTTTAAAAAGGTTCAACCTGGCCTATATCTCATGTCCTGTTACCTATACAGCCTCGATACTTTACACATGGACACCTCCTACCAAGAACTTTCACATTAGACCATGATCCTGAACCTTGCAACCTTGACCCTGGAGTTTGACCTACGTTTAAAAATCTTAAACCAGGCATATATATCATGTCCTATTACATCTACAGCCTTGATATTTCACACATAGACACCTCCCACCAAGACCTTTCACATTTGACCATGATCCTGAACCTTGCAACCTTGACCCTGGAGTTTGACCTACTTTTAAAAATCTTAAACCAGGCATATATATCATGTCCTATTACACCTACAGCCTTGATATTTCACACATGGACACCTCCAACCAAGACCTTTCACATTTGACCATGACCTTGGACCTTGACCTTGGAGTTTGTCCTACTTTTGAAAAAAATTAACCTGGCCGATATATCATGTCCTTTTAACACATACAGCCTTGATATTTGACATATGGACACCTACGACCAAGGCATTTTACATTTGATCATGACCTTGGACCTTGTGACCTTAACCTTGGCAGTTGGCTTTCTTTAAAAAATTCAACCTAGCCTATATTTCATGTCCTTTTACATAAACAGCCTTGATATTTCACATATTGACACCTCCTACCAAGACCTTTCATAATTGACCATGACTTTGGACCTTGTGACCTTGACCTTGGACTTTTACCTACATCAAATGTAGGCCCTTGAGCGGGTATATATGTTTTACAAACATCTTTTGTTTATTTTGAGGTTCCGACAATGCAGAACACCTTTACCGAATTGTCAACATTGTTATTTTCATTAAAAACCACCGAAGGGAATTATCATTATGCCACGTTTCTAAAGGTTTTCAGCATGTTTTCTATTATTTGACGATAATTACCATTTCACTGCCACTCATTTGTCTTGTTTACGTCTACATACAGAATCGTTCGTCACTTTCGAAATTATCGTAATATGGCTCGAATAAGCTTTATTTACAATATCTCCGATTTCAACCTAGGGATTCTCCCTCAAGAAAAATTAACCCCGTTTATGACAAAACGTTCATTCGAAGTTAACCCTTTTCTAAACAAGACCTGCGTTTGACGTCACTGATAGAATAGGCGGAAAACATTGAAGCAAAAGAACAAAATGCTGATAAATAACATTTTCTCATTTAGTCTCAATACTTGCCATGCTTTATTTCACACAAATTCGATCTTTATCAACATCCACTTTGTTGTCTGCAGCAGCTTTTAAATCGGACCACCCTACACTTGCATACTTTTAACTTTACTTTACATTTTTGCCGTCTGGTAAGGGGTTAATAAACTTTGACCACGCCTTTGACGACAAATCGACAATGGGTTAATGTAGTGTGAGGACTTTGTCGCAGTAATTACATGTTTATCGAACAAATGCATTTAGTGATTGATTTATCGTATCGATTTTCGTGCTTATCATCCGGACCTAATTGCTTTCCTTTGTAAGGTCATATCTAAACGACAGTTGAAACCCTTTGGTCGCAACCGTTCCCTCCCAGGTTTAGGTTTTAAAATAATTCAAAACCCTAAAGATTTGGAGACGCTCAAGTTCAAAGATGATCTGCGTAAAGCTCTATAAAGGTTTAGAGTTCAGTGACTGACGGGTGATAAGAGCAATTATTAGGAATCCCTTTTGTTTTGTCCCCCCAAAGCTTTACCTGCAGGTTCTTGGGAAGCAGGCATTGTTCGGGCGAAGTATCTTTTAGTCAGATACCATACAGTTTGACAAAGACTCGAACCTTTTGGACAATTAGCTTTCCAAATTACTTTACGTTTAAGGGTCATTTTTTTCTGGAAATCAACATCGACTTCTTGTCTTTCAAGACCAGGAGTTGTATTCATCAACCAGTATAGGTCCTAGAATACATGTATTTTAAAATTACACAACAGTCAATCTGATTGGCCTAGACATGCGTCTCGTCCAATCAGATGGCTTGTAATGTAATTTTGCTTTTTACACTCGATTTTGTTCTTATTTAGGAATGTTAAAACGTAAGTTACTGCTTACATATTGCAAGGTTATAATTTGACATGAACATGGCGACCCGAAGATTCTCTGTGTTATGAAATCGTGATAATGACGAGTTAGGTTCAAGTGTCTCCTGTCATATCAACACCACTCTAAATGTCTGATCACTGATTATATTGATCTCGTAAATATCTTATCTAACCCTAGACACTGGATGCGGTATTGTGGAACAATGTAAATGATCGGTTTGCTTGGAATACTTCTACAATACTCACCAACGCTTCAATGTACGATTTAACCCTTTTCAAAACGGCAAAATTGTGAGTAAATAAAGTTCGGTCTAACGTAAAATCTATTACAGAAAATATTGAGGCAAAAAGAGAAACTGTTGGTTATCAGCAGTTTCTTCTTTTGCCTCAATGTTTTCCAAAGCCATTTATATTAGGGACGTCGAAACCAGGTATTGTTTGGGAAAAGGTTAAATTCTGTTGTACAAGTCGTAAACTTCGCACGGAGGTGATTAAGGTCTCATTGAAGTAACTAGCAATTTTACCCGTCTCGAAATTTGACCTTTGACCTCGATGACCTTGACCTATCCGGGGCTGACCTTTGACCTCGATGACCTTGACCTATCCGGGGCTGCACTCCACCTAATCCTGTCCCGTAACCCGTAAGCAATCCCGTCCCGTAACCCGTAAAAACGATAAATTTGACCTTTGACCTCGATGACCTTGACCTTTCAAAAAATGAACCCCTCAAGCTAATATTCGGGGCCGCCCTCCACCTTCCCTCCAAGTTTGGTGAAGATCGGCCCAAGGATCTGGGAGGAGTAGGGGAACAAACAGACAAACAGACAAACAGACAAACGTTGCTCAAATTATAGTATGATGTTTCCTTATACACGTATTGCTCTTGTTGATGCATAACGATTGGGGTCAAATTGAGATTCCCATGGTTGCATTGTTCTTTTCGCACACATCCTCAACAAACTGCGGACTCCCATTTTCCTCGAACTCAAGTGCTTAGACACGTTCCTGTGTCGATCCTACGTATCCTAGGTATAACCCTTTCTATAAAAGAAGCTAGTTCTTATAACGTCTTGTGTAAACTTGTGGCATCGTAAAATACTTTATGAATAATCTTTTGCCGACCGTTTCTTATGAAAGGTAATATGTATAACATAAATTGTTATATGTTTCAGTAGAATGTAAAGACTTATCAAACATCATGATCATTAATGAAATTCTTAGTTTTTAAATTAACAAGACAATCTTCACTATCAGATGATGATCCATCCGAGAAATACATCTTAGTAGGCCTTTATGTAATTTATACGCCAAACAATCCTTGATATGACTCTTGATTACGTACTTGTAGTGAATGCTTTTATTCACTTCGCAGTCAAAGTGGTTAACCCATTACCACACAATGACTCTTTTTGACTCCGCACAAAATAATGGCCGTGGAAAACATCGTGGAAAATGAAGAAATTGCTTGTGACAAGCAATTTTTTCATTTCCCACAATGTTTTCCATCCAAAAAGACCGAAAAATTAAAAATTCCATTCACTTCAAATTGTCGTCTGCAGGATCTTTGAAATTAGATCAGTCCAAAATTTTGTCATTTGGTAATGGGTTAATACTAATCTCAATTCATAGCTAAGCAGGGTCGCTGCCATTGGTCTTTACCGTGTTTCTTTGATGTCTGTCTTTGACAGGTGACGTACTCCTACATATTTGTTTTATTTTGCATATCTGCTTTATAGTTTGTTTACAGTGGTTGTATCCAAAGGTTAAATAGAAGTTAAAGCAAACTTAATAGGGGTAAACATTGATAAGATAAACCTGCATGGGAAATATGGACTTGAACATTTGTTCTATATGGACAATAATAACATGGGCAAGACCGGCTCATTGATACGATTAAACTGAGTGGAATCTTTAGGATTGCATAATCGAGGCGAGCCAAAGCTATCTCTGTCAATAGCGAACGTTCACAAAAGAATGAGCCAGTTGTTCAATAGTACAATCTGGGTAAAAACATGTCTTAAGTAACATCTGACAGGCACCAGTTAGGGGCCATCTTCATTGACCCCGGGAAAACGAAAATGTACATAAATGCATGATGCAGGCCTTAAGGGGGAATGCTCCAGTTTCCTAATTTTTTCCCAATAATAGAATTTATCTATATTTTGTATGTTGAAATTACATGATATTGCCAATTGAAAAATAAAATATAAATGGATGGTCAGCGATCTTGTTTAAATTTTATAGGCATTCATATCACATACCCCTACATCGAAAAAATGCACAATTTCTTGCATCTGTCCAAGGTCACTAAAATGCTAATAAAATGCTTTATATTCATCGTTTAGTCCCGAAAACGGATTAAAGTAACGTCTTACATTTGATAAGAACAGAAAACCCAAAATATGTGCTATTATAAACGCGTAAATGTATAAAACAGCATGCTCACGAGTTCGGTTAGATCAACGAAGATCGAGTGTTTTATATCAAAATTTGCATATTTTTGGAAATATTTCAAGTTCTATATAATAGAATTTGATAAAACTCCCTCATTGTATTAAGCAACGTGTTCTGGTAATAATTCAGAAAGGAAATGTATAGGTCAGCGCACTTATTAGTGAATTACAGCAATTTTTATAAGCTACACATGAATAAAATGACGCAAAACAGTGGTAACTGCATACACACTTACGACTTTCTTGCTCTAAATAATCGATTTCCATATTGAGGAAATCAGTTTCGCATAATAAATGCACTTTTACCGTCCAGAATGGTAAATTGTAATGATGTGTTATATTATTGAAAATATGGTAGCAAAACATATTGGTACGAAACATTCAATTTACTACAGTGATGACCGAGTGTTCCGAAAAACTGGAGCATTCCCCCTTAAACAATAAAAATGATATCGGGCCGACTCACGACGACAATGATCATGTGAAAATTCTCTCGACTTTGAAGCCCACAGAATTGGACAGACAGATAAATTGTCATAGGGGAACATGACATTCACCCTCTTTTGCTTTTAATCACAAAAATAATAATAATAATAAAAAAAATGGACACTCTCCTGTTTTTGTCCAAAATTAATGACAAAGCCGCACATGGTCGGAAGTGCCCCAGAGGATTTGAACTGCCTAGCCATTGGTCCTGTCTCTAAAGTTTCCGCGCCGTGCTACATTTGCCTACTAATGAAATATCATTAACTCTTTTTGTATTTTCCTGACCTGTGTCAATAGCGTATAGTCTAGTAGTTATTTTCTGGCAGAGGTCTAGAAATCGAAAGTGGGAGGCCGGAATTTGTATGCAAAGCTTAAAACTGGAAGTTGTTCAGGAACTTCTGCTGTACTAGAAATGCCCTGTCTGCAAGTCAGCAATTGACCTTTGGGTGAGTTACAGGGGTCAAAGGTCACTGAGTGCAAAAATGTAGAAATTCGCTTTTTTATTGTATTTCGAATCCTCGAACAAAGAAGCTATCTTGTGAATGAATGAAAGTTGTGTTTTCTTGTTGGCCAGATTGTTGGCTACATTTGTTGCTATGTCTGCAGATTAATTGTTGGTTCTATGAGGTCAGAACAGGGGTCAAAAATCACTGAGTGCACAAATTCTTAAATTTCATTTATGTCGATTCAAAGACTTCCAGGCATGGAACTTTGAGTTATGAATAAACAATATTTATGTTTTCTAATTACCAAATAATTATATTGGGGAAATTTTTGGTTCCTGTCTGCAGATTCCCAGCCAGTCTTTAAGGTCAGAAAATGGGGTCAAAGTTTAATGAGTGCAAAAGGGCTATTTGAAATTATTCCTGGTTAAAGCAATGGTATTGGCTTTTAAAGAGACAGAAGTTGTATTTTATGTTTGTCAGATATGTAGATGACATGTTTGTCCCTGTCTGCAGATTCAAAAATAAAAGTAAGAACATAAAGACAATGGGTCAAAGGTCATTGAGTGCAAAAATCATTAAATGTCATATATGTCCATTCCGAGACTTCAAGACATGGAAGGACGAGTTACGAATAGGTAATATCCATGTTTTCCAGTAACCAAATATGCTGGGGAGCTTTTGGTTCCACTGTCTGAAGATGCCTAGCTCGCTTTTAAGGTCAGAAAGTGTGCCAAATGTCAATGAGTGCTGTATTTGACATTATTCCAAATTCAAAATAATGATTTTAAACTTTAAAGTTGGCTTATGATTGGACAAGAGTTGTATTGAATGTTTGTTAAATATGTTAAATATGTAGATGACATATTTGTCTCTGTCTTCAGATTCAAATTTAAAATTTAGAGATAGCAAAATAGAGATCAAAGGTCAAAGAGTGCAAACATTTAAAAAAGCGATAAATACTTGAAAATATGGATATTAACTCAAAACAGTTATGACACATTGAAATTTCAATGATACTTACTCTGTTAATAATTTTGATTCGAAAATAATTATCCATGATAATGATAGATCTAGATATGATTGAAATAACCAATGGCAATTTGTCCATTCTGAGAAGTAAATTGTTTAAATCTAAGTAGATATATTGTTTCATGTGAAATATAGCATTTTTATATTATTTCTCGTGGGTTCTCTTTCAATTTCAATGAAAAATGAAATAAACAGCTTTGTATTCTAGATGGTTTGGTAGCTATCTATATATCGTGTAAGGCTTTTCGGAGATTTTGGTTATAAGTCCACATCTTAATCACAAAAACAAATAATAGCTTGACCATAAGTTATCCTCAAATGCATATAAAACATATAAGTGGGCAAATTTGAATCTGCAGACAGGCCAAACCATGATGCCCACATGTTGGGCTATCAGAAAAACACAACTTTCGTCCATACACATTCCGGCCTCCCACTTCTAAAATTTTGGGTTTCGACTACCAGACTAGTAGTCCTTACGTTCGCCAAATCATAATCTTATGATGACTCGTTTCAGTACAAAACACCAAATTGAACAAACGAAAAAACATTCAAAATGCTAATCATATAAGTGTTTATTGCTCAATGCTTATTACCTTCGCATAGACGCGTGTACCTTAAGAGTATACATGACACAAACACGCGCGATCTGCCATTGTTACAAATTCAGGACTTCTATGTCTGTTTATTTCTTCAAGGGTGAATAACATGTATTGAAAATTAATCGAACCATGTGAAACTAAGGACGTCAGTGACAGGACGATAAATAAAGCCGAGACAATGGCGCACTTGATTTGTGACTTAATGAACAAAGCCTAATTGACTATAAAAGGCTTATCTTATCTTGGATCTTTGCTCAGTGAAATTAGAAACCGGGAATAGAAACTTAGAATGTCGTTACAAAAGCTTATTAGAGCTGTACTTACGACGTTTTGGGATTCCACTGGCGCGTTTGTGTCCTTCTAGGAATGCAATTCACTTTTGCTTAAAATGTAATGCAAAGAATGGTATGCATAGAGAAAATGTAAGATTTCTCAGGTATCGAGGAATTTATGAGTGCAATTAAAAATTGCTGACCAAGATTTTTTTATGTTTGCTTGTCCAGTCATGACTGTGTTTGTATGTGCATTTTCGCTTTCCTTTAGTAAAAAATGTTTCGGTGGTCATATTTGATAGCTGCTGTAGACCACAAAATGCATGGTTGTTATTATATATAGCATTGAAGCCCAATTTATTTCAGAAAGTTTAAGACAAACGTAGAAAATGCTTATAATCAGTATGTTCTCTTTTTTACATTTTTTACAATAAATTAATTACCAGCGATGTCATAATCGCGTGTGTTGCTTGGAATATGGTTATTTAAAGTTTTTGTTTATTATTTGACCTTAACATTGATTGGTCACTCGTTTTTTTGTAAGACATACCAGTGTCTGAACCCCATGCCCTCAATACAAGACAACTAAAACAAGCCAGGAACGAGAAAAACTCCATTAAGGATTGTTTGCTCAACATAGTTCCAAAACAGCTTGCGTATACATGCAGTCTGATCCAGAACTACGTTGTTCTGTAGCAAATTCTTCATGACCTGTAGTAATCGCAAAAGATCAGTCTGGACCCCAGTCATACTTCAATTTGACATTTGCTAATCTTGAAACATGGCTGTCTTCAATGTTTTAACAGGCCCTTTTCATGATGAAGATCTTGGCTCAATATCATATTGCTTACAGCAGAGGCAGCGATGTCATGTGAAGGCCGGAGCACCAATATACTGAGGGGCAAAATAAAGTATACACCTTTTGCTTTTCGATAGTTTTCTTTATTTCCATTTTATCTACTAAATACGTTGTACAATTTAGATATACACACAAACGACAAGCGTCAATAAATGTCATATAGAATTACTTGACTACACATATCCTTGCTTAATGTCGATTTTGAAAACATTGTATGTGCAACTTACTGAACTTACTGGTGTATCGGATATTGTTTTTATCAATAGTTGATTTCGCTATTTTGTACCACATTAAATTAAACACATTACATTAAGTTCCCTTTTGCCATGACAAAACGTGATATGGTAAAAACATAACAATTTTAGCATGACCAGGAGCCTAGAAATTTTCTGTGTAAATTTTCTCCAAATCCGTCGGTACTTTAGACGGAGATAAATGAACGAACTTTTTTTATATTATGGTGTACACTTATTTTTGCCTGTGAGTATACATCCCTGTCCATGTTTTTTCTTTTCTTTTTCCTCAATGTATAAAGTTTAAAATGCTTCTTACATATCTGGTTTGTGCCCGTCAGCAAATTTTACTGATAATTAAAACTTGTCTATTAAATTAAATAAGTTTTGTAACATTTCTCTCTTTCTTATCATAAAATTAAACAGTGCATTCTTTATTTCACTCAGCACTTTTCTTCCAAAGCTAGCCACACGTTACGGTTTCTTAATGGTAATAAACGAATTTAAGACTACCTTCGTGAAGCCAATCTTGAATTCGTTTATTATTATTTAGAGACCGTATATTCCGTTTTTATTCACCTGAAAGGGTGTGGCTAAGTAAAGAGGTTATTCGACGAGTTAACTTCTCGATACCTTGGTTGATAGAAGAGAAAAAACGTGCGGCACGAGCATGAACATATAATTCGAAATTGAAAGAATGCACGATTGTAAAATGTGTTGTCATAAAACATCGTAACTACAGATTGATTCACGCTGTAATTATAATGTTTTGCAACAATACCGACGATTTACCGCTAATCGAGAAGGCTGTTTCTCCCCGAGCTTAAATGGAATGAACCGTTTACTAGGCTCCGCCCTGTCTCCCGAATTAAATAGAATATAACATGACTGTGAAGCTAATAACTACATCTTTAACCCATTACCATAAAGTCACTCATTTTAACTCCCCGAAGACAATGGCTTTTGAAAACATTGTGGAAAATGAAGAAATTGCTTGTGACAAGCAATTTTTTTCATTTCCCACAATGTTTTCTACGTAAAAAGACAAAAAAGTGTAATATTTATTTCACTTGAAATTGTCGTCAACGTCATCTTTGAATTTAGACTAATCTAAAAATCTGCCGTTTGGCAATGGATTAAAGAAGATATAATAAGTTTAGTTTGAAAAATGATGGTTTACCTTCCAGTGCGGTTTTCTGTTTCCCACAGGCCACCCTAAGGTTGCTCATGCGCCGCCTCATGGCCTTGTACTCTGCGTCTAGCTTTGACATTGTTCACTTGTAGTTCTTATATCCTTTTATCAAAATGTTTATTGAATCTGTGTAACTACTTCCTTTACAATTAATGAATGTATTTCACGTTTGTTAATCCTGCATGTGCGTGTTCATGTTCACCTGCTTACTCCATAACGAAGACATTCATTGTCTATGTTAAAAATACACTAGAATAACCATGTCAACTTTACTTTATCTTAAACAATAAATTAGTTTCAAATTTCTATTTGTAAAAGTAGGCATAAATTCATTGTATTGACAATGCGCATGCAAAAGTAACCCTGTATAAATAAAATATATGACTACTGAATGAAGCGCAATCTAAAATGAAAATACTACATGTGTTTGGCTTAGGCTTTGTCGCACATAGAAAGTTGACCTGAGCAGTAAACTGTTTCTGAAACCGCGTTTTTAGTTAAAGCACCAATCAATTAGATACCAAACACTCCGTGCAACTTCAAGCGTCATCCGTGACAACGGAAATTGACGATGATATTACATCGTTAATTTCCGTTGTCACTGATGACGCTCGAAGTTGCACGGAGAATTTCGTGGATAATGATGGATGGGATGCCCTAGGCGTTTCTGAAATTTCCAAATTTAACCCATTACCAGACGGCAAAATTTTAGGCTAGTCCAAATTCAAAGATGATGCAGACGACAATTTAAAGTTAAGGAAATTTAAAATCTTTTGGTCTAAAGTAAATTTTCATTTTCCACAATGTTTTCACAAGACTTTCCTTGTGGGGGAGTCAAAAGGAGTCTCTGTGTGGTAATGTGTTAAGACGTAACAAAACTACGTGTTTCGGACAACAAAATGGATATACACATGCTACAAAACACCAACAAAAATAACTTCATCATTATTTTCACAATTCATGCAATTTACCAGAAAAGCCGATAGAAGGGGGCGTCTGGAAAATAAAAATAACGAATAATAGTAAGACAGGAAAACTAACCTTAACGTGAAAGGTTTCTGCACAGATTGACCAGGCCGATACTTTTTACAATCCCGAGAAGGTCCCCTTTAATGTTACAGATCAATTTCAGAAATATTTTTACCAAAATGTATCAATACTGGTAACAATGCATTGACCCTTTTGCAATCGGCAATAATTAGGTTGTTCCAGTCCTAAAACTCTAGACGACAAAGCAAATGTTGTTGAAGATAATTATGCTTATAGTAAAGTATAGTAGGATAGCTAATAAAAAGAAGCAAAAAGAGTAAACGCTGTTAAAACTTTTTCCGTTACCTCAATGTTTTCGAAGCTTTTGTAAGGTCGTCAAAAACAGACGTTCTTTGGGAAAGGGCTAAAAGCATAGGTCAGCATCATTTTAAAACGACGCCTTTTATAACAACACGAAAAAAATAATATAACTCTGAATTGTCAATTTAATTCCATCTTTCCGGGAATCCAAAATAACGTTTAAACTCTCCTTTCTCAATTATATTGTTTAGGTTATACGTTTGATGTTACTGCTTGTCAAATCATTTAAAAATTTGCAAAAATATTTTGAACTTTTATACCGTGTCAATAAACTTTGCTTAAGTTCTTTAATTTGTATTTTTATAAGTTATCATCAATTTAACTTTTTATGCTCATGTAACATTTGAAAACTAATCACCACAATGCAAATACTTGCTCGCAGAAATAATCGTGTCGCAAAATTCCAAATTTCCCAAGTCCTATATGAAACGAAAATGATAATACATTGGGCAAATCACTGTATTTTTTGCGCAACAATTTTCTCGTTTTCGTAACTACCAGTACACTGTCTTAAATACAAATCGAAAGAACTGTATTTTAGACGATTTAGCTGCCTCAAAACGACGAAAAGTCAAACCACGCTGAGGCCTAATCTTTGATATAAAGTAAAATGTAAACACTAGGATAAGTCCTCACAATTTAATGTTCGCTTTTATTGAAAGGTCCTATCTCGGAGCTAACACGTTTTAAGACCTTTCCTCTATTGAGGAATACTATAGAATAACAAGTGAATCCACAATGCTCTATAAGTAACACAATACGCCCGACTATCTCTTATCTATAATTATACACTTTACCAATAGGGGATCTTTTAGCCCCATTTATGGAAAGTAAAAAAGTTGGTCTTTTCTAGAACAGTTCCTTCTTTTGCTATCGCTCTGATAGATGACTATTCCAAACATGAATAAAATACAGAAAATAGTGATAAACAACATGTTACTCAAGTATTGCGGTAAACATTTTATGTGATTGAATATTGTTCTTCTGTGCCAATTTCTCTACCATCATTTGTACTAATCCGAGTTTTCTCTGGTGAAATTCGCTCTTTGATATGTTGATGTCGCTCATTTAAATGAGCGACATCAACATATCTAAGAGCGAATTTCATCAGAAAAAACTCGGATTACATTTGTACTGGCAAGTAAAACTTGCTTTGGACAACGCTTAAAAAAAGACACGAAGAAACGTTGTAACAGAATAAGAAAACTGTCCCTTTCTCTGAATATTTTGTTTAACTTATTGTAAACAAATCATATCTTTATTATCGTGTTTTCTGTCATCTGAATCAGTATGGAAATTGAAACACCATAAATTCTGCAGTTTGTGACAGAATTGTGGACTTCCTGGACAGTAAGGACCGATGTTAGGGCGCGGATGTAACTTCCGATTCCATCAAACATGACCGGTCTATGGTCACCGACGGCAACATAAGACTTGGTGAAGAGTACCAGAAAACTTACGAGGGGCGTTCATTAAAGATTTCCCCTGACTTACTTTCAGTTGAGGTAAGAAGTTGATATTGTACACATACATTACCGTATACCTCTATAGGTCACATGAAAAATTGCAGCTCTGAAATGTACATTGTTTCTTATTTCTGTGTGCTGAAGTTAAGTAAGGTAGCGTGATGGAGCAAGCAGCCATCAGATTCCTGTATTTGAAAG
Organism: Fragum sueziense; assembly: GCA_963680895.1. Lineage (NCBI taxonomy): Eukaryota > Metazoa > Mollusca > Bivalvia > Cardiida > Cardiidae > Fragum > Fragum sueziense. The sequence goes on along the minus strand of OY804595.1, from coordinate 13,388,032 downwards.
GTCGCACTCTAAAGGAGGAATCTGATGAAATAAAAGAAGTTTGTAGGGATGACGTCCCATCATATGGCTTTGTCAAACACTGGTACCGGTATACTAAGTTCAAGTGGGGACGTAAGTCTGTGGAAACAGCCCGAATCCTGGGCACCCACAGTCTGTCATTGATGATGCCACCATTAAGTCGATGCAAGGTTTCGGGCACAATCTACGGTGTTCTACAGAACAGGTCTCCAAAATTGTATTAAACGATGGCAGAAGTATGTCTCTCTGGCTATAGGCCGTGTAGAGAAATATTAATATTTGTGCCAAGTTTCAATTCTCTATACTTATTGGAAGTAGGTTAGGGGAAATCTTTAATGAACGCTCCTCGTACATAGATTTCGTTTTAACCAATTACCATACAATGACTCCTTCTGACACACTGCAAGATATTAGATTTGGAAAACATTATGGAAAATCAAGAAAGTGCTTGTGACAAGCAATTTCTTCATTTCTCACAATGTTTTCTAGAAGATACCCAGACACAACAATATGAAAATGTCATTCACTTGTCATCTGCAACATATTTGAATTTGGATAAGTCTATTTTTACAGATTGGTAATGGGTGAAATCGTTCATTTTCGACCAAAGGAAAGTTTGCATATAGAATATAAAGACACACTTAACAACGGAATCCAGACAATATGTCAAATTAGCTACGGGAGTTCATTCATTTTCAATGTCAAAGATCAAAAGTGGGTGGGTTATTTTTCCTTGATCATTACAGTGTATCATTGTTAGTTTGATTTTCGCTGAAAATGGGATATCCCGCTGAGATGGGATTCGGAGTGATGAGTTGGTTAAAGTTTCAAGTTCATGCGTCATATACATTGTATTTACTTCTACCGGTGGTATTATTCTGAAACTTTGCATGCTTTTCCGTGCTCATAATACATGTACTTTGCAATGATACTTTACTATGACATTTAATTTGGTGGAATTTTAGCCCATTTATACTTGGAAATTTTTGGTAAAGTTTTGGCATGGTATCAATCTTTACACAATAACTAATTACTCTGACATTTGATTTATGTAGTTGAATTTGATCCTTTTCAGACTTAAAACATCTTGGTTAAGGTATTCCAACCCTTGTGAGATTCGCGCGACGTCGGAATTTTTAGGACGACGTTGAAAACATTCGGCTGTGGAACTTTCTACCGCCGAATAATTACGAACCTGCCCAAATAGGATCGGATATGTAACGATGCCACTCGGAATAATCAAAGCGCTGAAAGCGCTGAAGGCCTTGAAGAATTTGAACACATGCAGATTATTGGTATGAGAAAGTTTAAATATTCTTTAACTTCAGCAATAATCAAAGTGCTAAAAGTGCTGAAGGCCTGGAAAGTGTACGAAAAATAACAAGAGTAATATTTTAATCTTTTATATTTTTTTTTTGAAGAAGTTTCGAACAAATTTGAACACATGCAGATTTTTGGTATAAAACAAAAGTAAGATGAACAGAAATCATCTGTATGGTATGAAACAAAAGTAAAATGAACAGAAATCATCTGTACTGGATGGCCACTAGAATCATGGGGGCCAAATTATCAAGGACCAGGTAAGAAGGATTTCGATTATTAAATGAAGTTAAATCATTGCCGACAAATCGTGATGTTATTTCTATATATCTTCACAATATATCATTTAGAACCTTATTAAATCATGAATCTGCCTATTAAAACATAACACATGTATACAAATACATAGATATATAAATAACAAAGTTTTAAAACAGATTAAAGAATAACAAATCGTTACTATTACATACGGTTTTGGAAAACCAAATATTTCAAGTGTGTATCGGTAATCACTGACGCGTTCCGTGTGTTCCGGTAATTACTATGCGTTCCATGGTGTTCCGGTATTTCTATGGACCCAATAGTTCTTTCGCGGTGGAAAAAACGAACGTTTACGGAAAATTTTGCAATGAACAAGTTTCTTTAAATATTAGAGGAACGTCGGGTACTTTCGGACAGTTAAGCGATCGTCAGCCATTATTTAGATAGGTGAAGACAAAAACTGTATCTTATGTCACAATCAGAAAATTCTAAGCCTTTTTCCCGGCATCGATAATGAGAAGTATGTATTAAGCGTATAAAACCGGGTACCATAAGGAAAACAAAATGAGTCATCAACGACAGGTTATTTCGGACACATCGGGTCTGATCGGACAGGCCGATAATCGAGCTAGATTTATTTCAAATAATTATATTTGCACTTTTACGTAATTAATTTGGAACAATCTAAAATTTTGTTTGGAAAGGTTTTAGGTAAGATAAAATACAAATGAACGATCTAAGATATCTATTTGCATCGAGTATTTCATAAAAAAAATAAAAAATATATGCTGATAGCTGGAATTGAACGTCGGTTCCCCGAGTTCTGAGACTTCGACATTACCGCTCGACCACTGAACTTGATGCTTATCGTGTGACATAATTAATATATAAAATCATTATTTGTCCGGTTAGACCCGACGTATCAATTTTCCTTCGGGTCAGATCGGACACCATTTTATTTCCGAAAATAACTAAAATTTCTATCATCGACAGGTAAAAACCTCTCGAAAACCTTTTAATCTTCTTTTTAAACCAGACTAAAACAGATTTAATCGCAATAATACATCGTCATAATGTAATCTTGCGTCTGCAGGTTATCTATATTTAGATATTGCTTACGATATTGATTCGGGGGAAAACCCACTAAACGTTGAGTATTGGCGGCGAATGGATCCGCGCATAATATATGTTGCAATCGATTTCTTGATTGTAAATATTTTACGATTTTACATGCCTTTACTACTATCAACGTATGTATTTACTTCTTTTGTAATGTACATGGGTCAAAAATCTGCATAAAGTAGTATAGACCTAATCCAGTTCCGATTTACTTTTCATCGCGCAAGAACACTATCTATCTGCGTTCAACGTTTTCACAAGATAACGATTCAGCACGCCTTGGGAAAAATGACATGCTAAATTTGGCCTTCTTCAAGGCCAAAAACGATGTTTTATGAATCTGAATAATGGTCACATTACGGGTATTTTACCTTAAGTTTTACATATAGGCCTAATTGTCATATCTGTCATAACTGTAATTCTGCTAGAGCTTTTGTATATCATTTACATTTAAGATTTACAGACTCTGAAAAAATCACCACTTTTTAGGATGCGAATAGCGTCAAATTACACACACTTGTAAATACACGTAACATAAGTTGATTCACCGTGCCTGAATCCAAGATTATGCTTCAAGAAGAAAAAAATACAAATCTTATTTAACTATATTCATAATTATGAAATGGAGGTAATTTTATACAATTTTGCCAAATATTTCCATTAAATATGCATTAATTCAAAATTCTAAACCGTACACAATGCTTACTGTATGTTTGTATTTGAAATGGAAATGTAAGTTTAGGAATTATTTGCACTTTTCAAATTTTGCCTCTGGTTCTTTGGTGCTTTTGATGGCTTGGATACCTTCTTTTCTCAAAAACCCATCTTTGCATTTTTTTACCTTGATATGGCATGGGTTGTCATGAAAAACAATTAATCAAGAGGCCCCACTCTTATCAGATTTGTAGAAACATCGTACTTAATTGTAACACGGACAACCCAAATGCCACAGAATAAACTAAAATCATGCAGTTTAGGTGATCATGGTCCGCTTAAAACAGGACTTTGGGAAAAGGTCCGTTTTTTTCAAAAGGGTTAAGCAAAAGTAAAAAGCCAAGCAATGTCTTCCCAGAGGCGATCACTATCGAGGATTGATCAAAGTTACGTTATGGCGCGATTACTTGTGAAATAATAAAATGGACATTGTTTATATTTTAATGATATAATCGTTTATGAAAGTTAATCATAGCTTCGGGCCAGATCGAGATGATTTCGTCGTTTTCAAACAAAAACCTCGTAACTGCAGCTTGTTTTAAGCTGCAGTTACGAGTTTTTAGTTGAAAAGAGGCGATATTTGGCATTAGCCTTTGACTAGAGACACCGGGTGGAAATAAGGTATGTCTCAGACGTGTGTCGTTTCGACAACAAGAGACTTTGATCAGTTTAATATATTCCCACACAGTAAATCTTTTTGACTTCCCCCAAGATGAAGATTTTAAATCAAAGTGCTGAGAGCACTGTAATTGGACGTCTCTGATTGATTGAGCGGGATTGTACATGAACGAAAGATATTTTATTCATTCTTCTGTGTTTAATTCTATAAGATCGGTTTCGGATATACGAAATCGGCTTTAATACCAGAAAACCCTTCTCAGGCTTCAAATTGATTTGATTGCCGTTTCAAGACAACTTATTTGTCGCTATGAATAATCACTATTAATTTGATTACCAAATTCAATTAAGGCCATGTGATTAGCACTTTTGTCTTCTTGTTTCGGTTTACTATGAGTATTGTCGTCAGTTATACTTTTCATTGATTTTAAAAAGTACGCTACAAAGCAATTTATTCAAAATGTAAGCCAACGCGCTACATAAATGAAAGCCGCGATAGCTCACTTAGCAGAGCACTCACCTTGTACTCTTTACACATGTTATATCCGGAAGGCCCTGGGTTCGAATTCTACTCAGACATTGTTCTTTTTAATCATCTTTTTTATACGCCGCCGGAGGCGGACGTATATTGGCGTCATCTTCTCCGTCTGTCCGTCCGTCCGTCCGTCCGTCCGTCCATCCGTCCGTCCGTCCGTCCGTACGTCCGTCCACTTTTCTTGTCAATGCAACTCCTCCTAAGTTTCCAGCTGGATCTTAATGAAACTTGGTCAATGTTATCACCTCAATTGGTAGATGTGCATGAAGGAAGGATTTTATGGTTCGTTGATTTTTGCCTGAGTTATGCCCCTTAAAAACTTCGTCTCTGGGGCTTATTGAAATTGCAGCCTTGTCAAGACAACTCCTCCTAAGTTTCTGGCTAGATCTTAATGAAATTTGGTCAATGTTATCACCTTAATTGGTAGATGTGCATGAAGGAATAATTTTATGGTTCATTGATTTTTGCCAGAGTTATGCCCCCTTAAAACTTAGTCTGTGGGGCTTATTGAAATTGCAGCCTTGTCAACGCAAGTCCTCCTACGTTTATGGCTGGATATTAATGACACTTGGTCAATCACCTCAATTGGTAGATTTGCATGAAGGAATGATTTTATGGTTCATTGATTTTTTCTAGAGTTATGCCCCCTTAAAACTTAGTCTCTGGGGCTGATTGAAATTGCAGCTTTGTCAACACAACTTCTTCTAAGATTCTGACTGGATCCTTATGAAACTTGGTGGATGTTATTACCTTAATTGGTAGATGTGCATGAAGTAAGGATTTTATGGTTCATTGATTTTTGCCTGAGTTATGCCCCCTTCAATCTTAGTCTCTAGGGCTTAATGATATTTCAGTCTCGTGAACGCAATTCCTTCCAGGTTTTTGACTGGATATTTATAAAAACCTTTTTGTGAACACAACTTTTTACAGGTTTTTGTGTGAATATTTATAAATCCTTGTAAATGTCATTTTTTTTGTCTCAAGTTTTATAAGTGGCGGCGTATATTGTGACCATGGCACTCTTGTTCGACTTCTATCTCCACCATCGTTGGCGAAAAAACGACCGCAGTGATTTAGAATCGATCTTAACACAAATTCAACGAAATAAAGTAATGAAACGCCGATCATTTACATACAATTCCGCTCAATCAATGAGAGGCGTCTAAATATAGTGCTCCAAGCACTTTGATTTTTATTCCTGTTTAGAGTAAAAGAAAAAGAAAAAAACACGGTAGCAGTTTTTCCTGGTTGTGGTTACAAAACAAATTCAATACATACTTTTCCTGAAACAAAATACCAGATGAATTGGAGCACCTAACCATGGATTCCTCATACAAGTACTACCGCCGCATCCTTACATCTACAGATGTGCATAAAAAGAAGAAATTGGGAACGTGCCGTCGGGAAAATGGCAGTGGAGTACAATAAGCAATTTAAATGTTCATGTCATTATCAACGAAAATTTGAGAATTGCAATGTCCCTATCTGTAAACATATTCATACGATCATCCAGGTACCATCTGTTGCAGACCCATTGCTTCATCTTCTTAGCTCAATACACGTAAACGGGTCGCTTAAACGAAATAAATACAGATCGCTGTCACTTAGTCTTATACTAGTAATAATCATTGTTGTCATGACCATTGATCAGTATGTACATAGGTCATGATACTGTCGAATATCAGTGATACAGATGCTGGAGAAAAAAAAACTCCTAACAGCAACTATTTTTCTGAATAGGTGGATTTCACTAGTGTCTCATCTGAGACTGTTCAGATGGAACCCCGATTTGTCATCGAGTCGAACCCGAGTTGCGAAATGAACTCACTCCCCGATAATCAATTTCAAAACCCTGGTTCCAAAGTACGTCTCGTGGAAACCCCGTTCCTTTAAATGTGTCAAAGACTTAAACAACAATGATCAAAGAAAAGGAACCTATCATACACAATACGTGCATTAAATTGGGTAATCATTCTAAAATGTGTGTTTTCAGTAAACACATCAAGAAAAACAAACGTTTTACAGAAGAAATAATCCGAACTGGTTTTGAACCAACGGCGTTCCAAATTTCAAACTGAAAAAAGGTTGCGAGGTTAATCCTTTCCCGTTTGAGCTATCGCTGCTGCTGATGATATAGGGTGTCTGTTTACATTATAACCATAGTGTATGCATGTATCGCTTTCTAAAGATCTTACCCTTTACACAATAAATATTACGAAAGTAAAAAAACTACAAGAAAATGATTAAATCGAAAAAAGATCGTAAAGTTGGTTAAGACGTGGCATGAATTGAATCGGCCAATGAATCTTATAGTATTTGTTAGAGAACACATAGAAAGTAGGAAAAGATACGACAGTTTTCCTGTATGGTCGCAAAATCTATTTTGCACTTTGGTCAACTGGCAATTGAGTCTGAGAAAGGGTTTTTTGGTAATGAAAACCCATTTCGCCTGTCCAAAAGTGGTTATAAGAATTGTACGTCCTTTCGGACGTCCAATTAAAAACATCGTGGAAAATGAAGAATTTGCTTGTGACAAGCAATTTCTTCATTTTCCATAATGTTCTCTACCCGAACAGATCAAAAAGTGTAACATTTTATTTTCTTAAAATTGTCATCTGCAACATCTTTGAATCTTGAACAGTCCAAAATTTTGCCGTTTAGTAGGCCTAATGGATTAACTTAAAACACTAAACTGTACAACATTATTATAGTTTAAACGTACATGTATGTTGAAGCAAAACATAATTTAGAAAGAAAATTTCGTTTCGATTTCCGTAAAAACTGATCGGAAGGGCTGTTCGTTGAGACAGGTCTATAGTTTGATGTGGAGACATTCTCTCAGCTAGAAAGAATATTTGAGACCAACATGATCCAGGTCAAACTGATCAAGCGAACGGGTTTTAAAATCCAACATTGTTCTCCTACAGCTGTCAGGATGAACCATACGGATCTAAATACACGTAACAGGCCCGTAGGAAGCAATTTAATATAGGGTGGTCAGAAACCCCTGTGTCTGAATATTGTTTGGGGGGGGGGGCTAATTTGGATTTTGCCCAAAATTTCAGTGTAAGATAAGGAAAATTCGGCATTGGACGGTGGCTAAGCTCACCTAGCCCTCCCCGTTCCTACGGGCCTGTGTAAGACAGTGTGTATACACAGGCCAATGTGGTCTGGAGCCTTGATAATTCAAATACAATTCTGCTCTTTCCAAGATATTTTCTCAAATGATTAAGATGCGATATGTGACTTAAATGTCTTCTTCCGCAGGAGATCTGACAGTAGGAACGCTGCAATAGGGAACAACTTTTACCAGTTAACCGTGACGTAATTTCGGTCAAACAAAAGTAGTTCGTAGGTGTTGTTATAAAATTTCGATACTACGTAACTAATTAAGTCTTAGCTACTAGATTTTATAACAACATTAATGGTTTATCAAACCAAAAAGTAGACCCAGACTATTTTTGGTACAAAATCCTTTGCTATTGATATTACCATGCGTAATAATCGCCCAGTGACAAAGGTACATATAAAAGGGAACATAATTGTTTGGAAGCGCCAATTATATTTTGAAAAAGCGTTAGTTTGCTTTTTTGAATGTGTTGCATTGGTGTTTTCATTATTAGAACAAGGCTATTCGGTATCACATATTAATTGTAACAACTATGGGAATGGAATACTACATTATAGTATAATGGACTTAAGTTTGAACCCACCAGCATGAAGCGACTCTGTACGGAAATGTGTGGCAAAATTTCAGATAAAAATCCAATTAATGTTTTATTTTTCATGAGCTTTGTCTTATCTACATACTTGACATTATATGGCAGATTGACATTTGTGAACAGAAAGATGTCTGCTTAAAGCCTGAACATGTACGATCAAAATATCTGTCACAAGAATCTATTCTAATAAGAATTTTAAAGAAATAGTTAAACATTCTGTATTGAGAATCCTGGTTCATATTTTGTAAAGACAAAAAACCAGCATATTTACAGGGTATGCGCATTATAAACCTTGATATCGTCGCTTTTCAACAAACACCTCACAACTGTAGCTTGTTTTAAGCTGCAGTTAAGAGGTTTTTGTTGAAAAGCAGCGATATGTTGCCTTAATGAATGAATATAATTCCGAAAGCTTTACGTGCGAAACTAATCTAAGAACTTATGAAATACAAAGTCTGAAGATGTCATTGTAAATTGGGCTTGAAAAAAATGATATTTCATTTCCTTAATTATTTCCTTTAGCAAGAACTGGACCTGACATCATCGTACAAAAATAATTTGGGGAAATTGAGACAAAAGAAGAAATTGCTGATAATCTGCATTTTCTCCATCCCTCCAAGATTTTCTATGATATAACATGGACATTTTCTAATTTTTGATATCAGTTTTTTTGTGTTCTGCAACTCCTTTCTACTTGGACTAGTATTCGTTTTCACCGTTTTGAAGAGTGTTGAAGAAAACGATATATTTATGACACAGCAAATGGTCGAAAACAGTTTTGCCATAAAAATGACGATGCGTTGCCTGGTTACTGCGATCATGTTGTCTATTTGTGTCCAAGATGTGTTCAGCCTACGTAAACCGGTGATCAACGACATTGATGTACGAAGAGAAAATGTGGAAGGTTGGTACATGTAGAGTCGTCTTTGCATAATACATGTTGTTGAAATAACATTTTCCCAAAAAGATAATTGGTTTGATGTGCCTTCTTGAAAAAGTTTGGAGAAATAATATATACGACAATCTGCAATTATCTCACAACCTGTAGCGAATCGAATTAGGATTTTAAGGGACACTTTCTATAAATTCTGCACATATGTACGTAGTGGATAAAGTCTGAACATACGTTATTGCATGGTACAACGCGTTATCTCGAGAAAAATGAATTGAATGGAATCGGTAACAACATTCTTTTTTACTTTCTTTACCAAAACTACGCGTGTTCAGACTTCTTTCATCTAGTTTGGAGGTTTAACCCATTACCAAACGACAAAATTTTAGGGTGCTACAAATTCAAAGATATTGCATACGACAATTCAAACTGAATGATTTCTTTCGAATCGATTTTTAGTCTTTTTGCGTAGAAAATATTGTGGGAAATGAAGAAATTTCTTGTCACAAGCAATTTCTTCATTTTTCACAATGTTTTCCAAAACCATTATCTTGTAGGGAGTCAAAAAGAGTCACTGTGTGGAAATGGGTTAAACTATTTAGAGAGTTCTCCTGTTAAAGGAATCAAATATCTTCCCGAAACTGCATGTGTTAAATGGTAAGAATAGATTTTTAATTGTCTAAAAGGGATTTTCATTTTTACCAAGGATTCCTCCCAAGCTTAGCCATTCTTGCTGTACATGTATTGTTGGATGACTCTTTGTCTGTATCGCCTTCTGTTTCTAATTCAAAGGTGACTAGCACAAAAAGGTTTTGCATGTCAATCCAATTTTTTTGCAATTTGACCACGCGTGTTGCTGCAGCTTTAGAATTTAAGTTATTAGAATGTGTTTTTCTTTCTTATTCAGAAAAGGTCAATTTGGTCAAAATCTTCTGATCACCGTCTAGACATTTCTCAATAACCTGATAAAATCGATACAATTAAATTATTTTATTGATCAGCTTTTGAATCAACTATGATGTAATTGAAGTTTGCTTATTGCCAATGTTACATAATATTGATAAATGTATTTTATTGAATCAATTATAGTGATCCCAAGGTAATCTGATGTTTATAAACAAACCTTTAACCTACTAGTATATAATAATAAAAACGTGTTATTACAGAGACGCACGTGCAAATTATCTCGTCTATATTACATAAAATACTGACAGTGCGTTCAATCGGCTGTTCCGAGTGTGCCGAACAGTCCGGTACTCAATGAAATGACACAGAACAGTGTTCGGAACATGTTCTGCTTGTTCCCGGAGACTAGGTGGTGCAAGCAGAACAGTGACGTCACTAGCACGGCAACCTTCGATTTCAACTGTGGAGTGTTGAAATAAATTAATATTTCTAATCAAACTGTACAATAAAAATCAAATTATTTCAGCAAATATGATGAATTATGCATTTTAAGACCATATATGTCCAATACACAACACCCAGCAGGCGATCAAAGTTTATCTTTAGACTGGCCTGCAGCGTTTGGTCTGCGTTCTGTTCCGAGAGCATTCCATTCGGCATGACTTGAAAAATAACGAACAGCCCAATGGAACGCACCCTGCTTATCATCGATATGGTTTCGTTTTGACCAGTATAACATATAATTAGTAAATGAAATTTATTTTCATTGTTTGGCGGGAATCACAATATCGTTGGACTACTATATATTGTTGTCGAAGGATGTGAATAGGGAACGATGTTATCTAGTGAACAGTCTATTTCTGTCTGTGTGGATAAGGGCAAAAACTAGTACATTCGGACTATGCTTGCTGAAACGTTAAAAGTGTGACGTTCACGATAACAACAATAATAATCCTGTTGATCGGGGTCCTCGTGGATATTTATAAGATGATGACTATGCATAGCTTACAATAAGTGACCTGGCAGAGCATCTATTAACTAGGAATGCTGATTGCTCTGCCAGGTCATTTATCGAGTGCTATACAAACATGACAATTTCTATTTCATTTTCATTCCTACAGGGTCAAAAACTGAATATATCACTGTAGACCAACAGGCCAGGATGTTCCGACGAAAGAGAGGTACAGAACATCATGTTGACTTCCCGAAAACAATGGGGTTTAAACTCAAGTTCGCTGATCGTGACGTCAGTCTACGTCTCAAACGTCATGAGTATATGACGTCGGATATTCAAATGACGGACAATGGTGGACGTATCCAACATGATTTAGGGGTAAGTCTGATTTTTGATACATGGTGGCACGATGACAAACACGAAATACGTATTTCAGATTGCTTCAAGTTCAATAGTCAATGAAAACGTCTATGAATAGTGTCGTAATATTCATTGTATGATCTAAATGGACCATTTTAAGAACATGTTGATAACGTATTGTTATCGACAATTGCTTTCATTATTGTACACCGTGTGCCAACAGTACTATAGGACGAAGTACCTAAGAAACAAGAGTCGGGACAGTTAAACCCAAAAGAGTTACTGTTGACAATTCATTCATTTTTTGCGTGTATCGATGAGTTGAATTTCAATGTGTAAGGTTATCAATATACATGTACTCATCTGGAAAATGGAGGAAAAAACAACAACAACATCACAACTGTTTTGATGAATTTTTTGTAACTGAAAATCTGTAAAACCATTCACTTAATCCTTTCCAAACAAACACAGTTTGGACCAATCAAAACTGAAATGTGCTGCAGACGACAAAATTAATCTGATCGTTACAATAAGCTCTCCGCAAAAGCTTTCCTTGATGAAGGGGAACATATTTTATGAAAAAAATTAAAAATGCTGATTATATCCCTTATCTTCTATATATGCCAGAAAAACTTCCCCATTTGGTAAAGTGTTACTGTTTTCGTTCACTTCACATTGTTTTTTCAGAAGAAAGCCGGTCTATACAGAGATCACGATCATCAAGCGGCGTTCGTGGTGCAATGTGAGGACTTTACAGAACAGTGTACATTGGTATGTAACCATTAGCTGGTATACCTCACGATAAATGACCTGGCAGAGCTTCTCTACCGTTTAACATTGGCTGCTCTGTCATTTATCGTGAGGTATAAATTCTTGATATAGAATTACTGTGCTGGTGGTATCAAAACATATGAAAACATAAATCTAGGTGGATTTTTTCTAAAATGTGACCCGTCACGCTAGAAGGGACCTTATCCGAATACCAAAAATCCAAACTTTGACAAACTTTTCAGACTCAGCACAGGTAAACCAGATACTGTATTCGAAGAATGAACTTAAACTGAGATAGGGAAAACATTCCAGATATAGAAAAAGTACATACAAGTGAAAAGTGTCGGCCCTAGTTTGGCTGCGCGGACTGCGCAGACTGACTAGGATCGATATTTTTCACACTACCGATAAGGTCCCTTTTAGCGCGACGAGTCACAAATCGTTAAATTGTTCCTTCTGACAATGTTATGTTTAAGCATACAGAGTACCTTTCACGGGGCGGTTATCACGTCATCTTGTTATGAAATATTTCTCAATTTTTGTCAACAAACACGCTTGGAAAATATGTTTTTTTCCGTTTAAATACTTATTCCTTGCATGCAATGACCTACCAAGCTGATAACCCGAGTTTTCTCTGATGAATTTCGCTCTTTGATGTGTTGATGCTGCTCATTGTAAATGAGCGTAATTCGCTCTTTGATGTGTTGATGTTGCTCATTGTAAATGAGCGTAATTCTTTCTTTGATATGTTGATGTTGCTCATTGTAAATGAGCTTAATTCGCTCCTTGATGTGTTGATGTTGCTCATTGTAAATGAGCATAATTCTTTCTTTGGTGTGTTGATGTTGCTCATTGTCAATGAGCGTAATTCTTTCTTTGATATGTTGATGTTGCTCATTGTAAATGAGCGTAATTCTTTCTTTGATATGTTGATGTTGCTCATTGTAAATGAGCGTAATTCTTTCTTTGATGTGTTGATGTAGGTCATTGTAAATGAGCGTAATTCGATCTTTGATATGTTGATGTTGCTCATTGTAAATGAGTGTAATTCGCTCTTTGATGTGTTGATGTTTCTCATTGTAAATAAGCGTAATTCTTTCTTTGATATGTTGATGTTGCTCATTGTAAATGAGCTTAATTCGCTCTTTGATGTGTTGATGTTGCTCATTGTAAATGAGCGTAATTCTTTCTTTGATATGTTGATGTAGTTCATTGTAAATGAGCGTAATTCGCTCTTTGATATGTTGATGTTACTCATTGTAAATGAGCGTAAATCGCTCTTTGATATGTTGATGTTGCTCATTGTAAATGAGCGTAATTCTTCCTTTGATATGTTGATGTTGCTCATTGTAAATGAGCGTAATTCGCTCTTTGATATGTTGATATTGCACATTGTAAATGAGCGTAATTCTTTCTTTGATATGTTGATATTGCTCATTGTAAATGAGCGTAATTCGCTCTTTGATATGTTGATGTTGCTCATTGTAAATGAGCATAATTCTTTCTTTGATATATTGATGTTGCTCATTGTAAATGAGCGTAATTCTTTCTTTGATGTGTTGATGTTGCTCATTGTAAATGAGCGTAATTCTTTCTTTGATATGTTGATGTTGCTCATTGTAAATGAGCGACATCAACATATCAAAAGGCGAATTTCATCAGATAAAACTCGGATTACCAAGCTCACCGCTTTACCATCCAATTTATTCTGATTGCAAAATCCCCCCCTCAATTCCTTGCAAAAGGTTTTTTGTTTCAACTTTCAGCGGGGATCCATGGTACTGGATGGGGAGAAATGGAACATTGCCCCAGAGGCTACAGGGTCGACAATTCATCGAGCCGTGAAGACTAAAGACGAAGGGAAAATAAGGCTTGGAAAAGGAACACCCAAGATTCCAATTGAGAAATCCCACAAATCAGGTATTTGTATTTGTTGGTCATTAGCTCATGACTGCTTAACCCTTTCCCAAAATGCTACATATCGGATCAGAAAAATTGACAGGAGTTGTAGATGCCCAATTGATTAGTTTCAGCAGTGGTAAATCCATGGTGTATAATCGCGTTACTCAGAATTTCCGATAATCTTCAATATCTTTTTTAAATACTTCACCAAATTGAATTCGGTTTGAAGCAGAGAAGGTAGGAAAATGCCAGGAATATGCTGGACGTGTTGGATTTTTTGAAAAATCAACTGATAAAAAAGTAATTGAAGATAAACCGAGATCTTGGTTTAAATTCAATAACTATTTTTATCAGTAGATTTTTCAAAAATCAACCACGTTCATCTAATGAGTGACCTGTCCACATTCTCTGCTTCAAATCAGTGCAGTATTTACAAAATAATTGAAGATTTTCTGAAAATATTGTATCACGTGATCATCCACAGTGAAATCCAAATTAAGCTGATTTACAGAAGTAAGACAGAGTCTGGAAAATAACCCTTATCTTCTTTCAGAGGAGAAAAAAGTCGAATTTGGAATATCTCGATCTACTTTGGTAGTGCTTGTTCGCATAAGGTGAAATCGAAACGTATTATAAATGGAATGTATCATTTTCTTTAGCAATGTTTTACCACTTCCTTCCAGCAAAAGTAGACACAGAGAAACGTAAAAGACAGAAAAGAGCGATACCGACCAACTGTGATATTGTGGAATGTTTCGCCATTGTTGATGAAAGTATTTGGGAGTTGTGAGTCATTTGAAGATATTTAGCCTTTCCCAAATAACACATTTTAATAATTTCTTATAATAAAAAGAGCACATTCAGACTGTTTTTAACACACCGATTTTCTCCTTCAGAAAAAAATGCATTACAAGAGCTTAGCATGAGTCTTGCTTGATTTTTTTTAATTATGAAGTGAACGAATTTGCAGTTTATGAAATCATTTCATCTTAATCTGCAAAGCATATCACGTTCCAAGAATCAAAATCATCAAACCTTTAGGCCCCCTATATCATAGCTGGCCTAATATTTAAAAAATCTGAACACTTTTGAGTTTAAAGAAGAATAAAGAAATAATTAATTTAGGCAAATATGTTTATCAAGCAAACACTATACGGAAAAAAACTATTCTTGATGCATCTCAATGCATTATCTATAGCTTCTTGCCAATGAGTTATGTTTTTGTTTCATCAAATGTTTTGTTGATTTATTTATTTATATGCACGTTTAATCATATTTTTCAATCATATGCCTTAAATTTTCTTAAAGAATAAACTATTGAAATGAATTGAATTGATAATAAAATACGTTTTGCATTTTCTTAATGACATTACCCCTTCTTGTCTGTAGCTGTGCTAACTGTTTGCTATTGCAGGTTTAAAAAGAGCGCGGGTTACAAAGCTTACAGTCCTTTCACTTCGTAGCTTTTCAACAAAAACCTCGTAACTGCAGCTTAAAACAAGCTGCAGTTACGAGGTTTTCGTTGAAAAGTATGGATTTATGTTTCAGTTATTATAACATGTCATCTCTGAACACCACAGCTGCACACGACTCTATAGCCGCATATTATCTGGCCTTATACGCAGAGGTACGTACGGACGGATTGTTATATTAATTCAATCTTAGAAATCGCATTTAGCAGGAATAGAGCTTTTCAATAAAACATGAAGAGAATATCAAGTTGTAAAGAGTTTTTGGATAATTTATCATAGTCATTGATATATGGACAGTTTTGTCTTATAACGTTAGTCGGTACTGATCTTCACTAGGCCCGTAGGAACAGGGGGCTAGCCGGGGATGGGCTAAGCTCCTCATAGTTGGCAAAAATACATAATTTTCCTTATTTTACACTGATAATTTAGTAAAAATCAAATACCCTCCCCCCCAATATTCAGACAAAGGGGCTACAGCCCACTCAATATGAAATTGCTTCCTACGGGCCTGTTTACAGGATTCTTCGAATACAAAACACAAACATTACTAATGATTCAAGGAAATGTCTTGAGACTCTTAAAAAAATATTTTTGATAATAGATCCATGCTTAATATTTGTAGCACCTTTAAAAGTAAAATAGTGTGAGTTTGAGACCAAAACCGTATTACTACAGATTTTTCAAGCTGTAGTTATGGTGTTTTTATTCGCCATCAACGATGTATTTTATTCATTGCATATAGGCAGATATACACTATGACCAAGTTGGCTTCAGAAGGAATGGCAGTTGTATAAGGCTCTATCTTGCTGGACTTCACATACAAAAGGTAAATACCCTGATTATCATACTCAGTAAAGTGAAGGTGGTTTATAGTCTCAAATACGAACTGGGTCTATATTCGCGCGACTTTCACACTTTACTCCACGATCATTGAGTTTCAAGTCGGCCGTTTACAGTCGGCGCCACTGGCAGCCACAGCACTTCGGCTTTAAACTCTCCCGTGTACCCATTTGTACACCTGAGTGAAGAGGAGCAACGTGTGGAAACGTTTTTGCTCAGAAAAATTTCCATGACCCCGGCGGAATTTGAACCCGAGACCTCTCGATCCCGAAGCCCGCGTCCTACCACTAGACCACGACTTTACCTTATTATCATACTCGATTTTGTTTCATTCACTACATTAATCAATCGAGCCATTTTCAATTATTGAATATATTGTGACTAAAAAGGATCTTCAGCATTTTCTTATTTTGCCTTTATGTTTTCAAATCCCTCATTGAAGGACATTAAAATCTTGTTTGTGAAAGGGATGACCAAATGCACCCCCCTCCCCAAGATTTTAGCTATTCTGTTTGTCATGATGTTTAACCCTTTCCTTAACAAATAAATAGGCTGATGGAAATTCAAAACTACCACAAAAACAAACACAAACAACAGCATAAGAACCTACAAAAAAGTAATAAAAATGCATTTGTACATATTATAGCAAAAATATTCAATAAAAAGGAGAAAAGGTTGCTCATCAGGATCCTCTTCCATATCTTCTTTTGTCTCAGTGTTTCGTAAAACATTTTTACAAAGGTAGATAAAACCCGCCGTATGGAACAAGACGAGAGCATCGCTAGAAATAGCCGAGTTAAAAATAATCAGGGTTAGCTTTTTTCCTTTTTCTTTTCTTTAGAGTTCCAGTGAGTCTTGGTCATTCTCGAATGAACTCAAATTGGGAAACCCAGATATAGCATATGTTGAAGGGGTTGGCGGCTTATTCCGTTGTGGAGAGCAGGGCGATGCTTTCAGGAACAGTACATTTACAATTGACCTCGTGCAGTGTTTTACAAGGTAATGGATACACGTACTAAATAGTTCAAAATATATTTAAAGTGCTTGTCGTAGAGAAAACCATGCATAGGTGTAGCAAGCCGTACACAAAAACGCAATTGCGTACACATCGCATTTTTTTAAATGTGGATTTTTGTTTTTTATTTCCCTTGAAATAAAATTACTTTTCTTTTCTGCCTTACCAAATGAATTTAAAGCGGACTCATGAATGGCCGCATGAATAGCCTTTTCCTTTCCCAAGGTATCCACAGGGCAGTAGAGCTATTTGACCCATAGCTGGGGGTCTGTACATGGGCTTCAGGGCATGTCCACACGCCGGTGGGCCTGGCAAGCATGTCTGGGGGCAGACCTCCTCCGAGTCCCTTGTGGTTTAGCCTGAGGCCGCAAGGTGCTCAGTTGACGTGTGTCGCCACGGGGAGGCACCACATAGGGCTTGCTTGACTGGTTCGAAGCAAACCTTGTGCAGATGGAACCTGTCATCAATGCCAAAAGACAAGCCCTTATTTGCTACAAGGCCAACTCAAGCCAAAAGAACTTGGAAGCTTTGAGATCCACAAGAAACAGGTGTCAAGAAGTTTCCAGGAAATGCGCCAACGACTACTGGCTACAGCTCTGTACTAGCATAGAAACATCAGCACTCACTGGAAATGTCAGGGCTATGTACGATGGTATCAGACAGGCAACAGGACAAACCATAAGAAAAACTGCCCCTCTCAAGTCTAAAGAAGGTGAAATAATCACAGACAAGGCGAAACAGATGGAGAGATGGGTAGAGCACTACTTGGAGCTTTACTCTACAGAGAACCGAGTTACAGACATTGCTATCACAAGCATCCCAGTCAGCGAGATCAGGATGGATTTGGATACCCCACCAACATTATCTGAGGTTGAGAAAGCTATCAAGTCCCTCAAAAGTGGAAAGGCTCCAGGTGAAGATGCAATCCCGCCAGAAATTCTAAAGAAGGGGAAAGATGCCCTCCTGCCTCACCTCCATGACCTCCTTTGTCTCTGCTGGAAAGAAGGTGCAGTACCCCAAGACATGCGAGATGCAAAGATAGTAACTCTCTACAAGAACAAAGGAGACAGGAGTGATTGCAACAATTACCGTGGCATCTCTCTCCTAAGCATTGTAGGCAAGGTGTTTGCTCGAGTAGTGCTGACTAGACTCCAGATGCTTGTAGAAGATGTATACCCTGAATCCCAATGTGGTTTTAGATCTGGAAGGTCCACAACTGATATGATCTTCTCTGTCAGACAGCTGCAAGAGAAATGCAGAGAGCAACATCAACCACTTTACTTGGCTTTTGTCGACCTCACCAAAGCCTTTGACCTTGTTAGTCGTGCTGGCCTCTTTATACTTCTTGAGAGAATTGGATGTCCGCCTAAACTCCTCAACATCATCAAATCATTCCACACTGATATGCTTGGTAAAGTCAACTTCAATGGTGAAAACTCAGAACCCTTCCAGATTCGCAGTGGCGTGAAGCAGGGTTGCGTTCTTGCTCCAACCCTTTTTGGAATCTTCTTTTCCCTTCTTCTTTCCCATGCTTTCAAGAACTCTACCGATGGTGTCTACATCCACACCAGACATGATGGAAAACTATACAACATAGCACGTCTTCGAGCAAAGACAAAAGTAGACCGTGTCTTAATCAGAGAACTGCTTTTTGCTGACGATGCAGCCCTAGCGAGCCATACAGCTGATGGCCTCCAGCGTTTCATAGACTGCTTTTCTAAAGCCTGTAATGACTTCGCTCTCACAATCAGCATTAAGAAAACAGAAATAATGGCTCAAAGTACATCAGTCCCACCAAAAAATAACCATCAACAACTCTACACTGGCTGTTGTGAGCAACTTTAAATACCTCGGATCAAACATCTCTGACAATCTGTCTCTTGACCCGGAAATAAACGCTAGAATCGGAAAAGCTGCAACTGTTATGTCAAAGCTCAATGGAAGAGTATGGGAAAACAAGAATCTGACCCACAACACCAAGATCAGAGTCTATCAAGCATGCGTCATCAGCACACTTTTATACGGCAGTGAGACATGGACAACATATGCCAGGCAAGAATCCAAGCTGAATGCATTCCATATGAGGTCCCTCCGCAGACTCCTGAATATTTCATGGGAGGACAAGGTTACAAACACTGAGGTACTAAACATGGCGAAAACAGTGACTATACAGGCAATGCTGTCTGAGCGTCGACTGAGATGGCTTGGTCATGTGAGACGAATGGGAAGCGGGCGTATACCAAAGGATCTGCTCTATGGTCAACTAGAGAACGGAATCAGACCAGTCGGTCGCCCATGTTTGAGATTCAAAGACTCCTGTAAGAGAGATTTACTGTCAGCAGAGATTGACCTCGACACCTGGGAGGATACAGCATCAGTTCGCTGTCAGTGGAGACAATCAGTCAAATCTGGTATCAAACGTTCGGAGGCTCACCGCACAGAACATAGGGAAATAAAGAGGCGTAAGCGTAAAGATCCTGATGTAAACAACAACAACTCAAACTTCATCTGCCATGACTGCTCCAGAGACTGTCACTCCAGAATCGGCCTATACAGTCATCGCAGACGCTGTTCCAGAACAACTACGCGCAACCCATCGTCTCGAGGGACGGACGGAGGCCAATGAATGATTTCCCTTGAAATATACGCCTGAATCGCAATTAAAATACATAACAAATACCCACCAGGAGTCACGATTTCATGGCTCAAGGTGGGCATTTGGTATGTATTTCATAAACATCTACATTAACTTTTCAAATTTTTCCTCGGAGATGCCCGCAAGACCCACCCCAGCATTATTGAGCCCGCCATAAAACCTCCCCTGATACATAAGGTATGTGTTTTGCGTACACTTTATTTTCGCCTATCTACGACATTGCCATGCAACACTTTTCACACACACTTTTCACCGCGAGCCATCTATATCAAGCACCTTGAATTTAGGGACCTGGCTTTTTGGCCAAATTTTTTTCAACGCTATAATCTTCTAAAATTGGGAAAACTTAAATTGTTAACACTTAATTTATGGATACTCCTGTCTTATGTTACCGAATACTTAAACTATCGTGATTGAAATACTGATTACCATGGTAATTGATTGAAAGGGGGTATGGTGGGGCAGTATGAAAATATCTGCTATTTCTGTAAATGTTCTGAGCGAACCAACCGAAAAGTATAACAATATCTTAAACAGTCGTTTATGAAAAGAACTGTTGTATTTTAGCTCATCCAATAACTCTACGCCAATCTGAAGCACAGAAACATAACATGTTATTTCCAACATGGCGTCCAAGATGGTCGCCAAATATACTGAATTCGTTATAACTCTTGTTGGTGGTGACCGAGCTTGATTTGCATCGCTTGGGCTTCTTACCGGAAGTAGAGATCGAGATGAAGTCAGGGAATTAAGGCGATCGAGTCGATCTGATCGGCGATGCAAGTAAAACATTTATTTTTTTACGTCGGACACTTTCTAAAAATAGATTTTCTTTATTTCATTTTTTTCAGAAAAGACATTGTCTGGAATGTAAGATCGGGACGGCCTGATTATTTCTCCTTCTATAGAGGTAAAGTATTTTTCATGATTTTTGTTTTATTTTCTTTGTCTCTTTCAATTCGCAAATTTGCTCTACATTTTTTACACAAAATAGATCAGTTTAAACAAAGGTTGAGAATCAAGTTCGTACAATTTAGGTTCATTCCAGTTGATTAAGCTTCCGGTAAACTTCACAAGTAGGCTACTCGCCGAAATTGTGTACCGACGAAGAAGTACTTCCGCTACCGGGGCTCTACCTCATGGTTAGAATTATTTGTGAATATGGTCTAAAGTCGGATCCATGATTTTGATAGCATAATTGTTTTAACACACGTAATTGTTTTTGAAAAAATATAGCCATTGAAATATAGTAGGAAAAGGAGAAACATTCCTTATTTCGAGCTAAATATTTCCCCTTTTTGCTATATCTAAATCATAAGCTTACTTGATGTACACCAACAATGAATAAATATCATTTTAATCGATAGAGGACAAAATTGGATTGATCGAATTCCTGATATTTCGAGGTAAAGTGACTTCCCCTACGACTTCAAGCCAATAAGTTTCAACTCCATTTTAACCCATTCCCACACATTGACGCCTTTTGACACCCTTTTAGATAATGACTTTGGAAAATATTGTGGAAAATGAAGAAATTGCTTGTGACAAGCAATTTCTTCATTTCCCACATTGTTTTCTACGTAAAAAGGCCAACAAATATTAAATTTCATTCACTTGAAATTGTCGTCTGCAACATCGTTGAATTTGGACTAACCTAAAACATTTTAAAAACTTTTTTTCCAGAGCTGTCATTCAGAGGGGCTGTTTGTAATCCAGAGTACGATCTGTATACTGCAGGTGTGCTAGAATCGCTGGGTGATAAGGTCGAACTACTTATAGCACGCATAGTAGCTGTCGGGTGAGTAATAAATACTGTTTCTGTTAATTAAGGTATACAATCCATTATTAAAAATACCACTTTCTAGCCATACGGAATGCATCAAATTACACACACTGTCTTGTGAAACACTTCACATAAGTTGATTCACCGTGCCGGATTTCTAGATTTTGCTTCAAGAAGAAAATAATTTACAAGTATTATTTTACTCTTTTCGTAAGCATGGGAGTTAATTTTGAACATTTTTGACAAAAAAATCCATAAGTAGGCTATGCATTCTTTCAAAATTCTAATCCGTTCAAAAAGCTTATATGTTTGTATTTGTAATGGAAATGTAACACAGTTTAGGAATGACTGGCACTTTTCAAATTTCGCCTATGGCTCTTTGTTGCTAATGATGGGTTGCACACCTTAAATAATGAAAAGGCCTTATCCACAAATTCCAGCTATACCTTTTTCCGAAGAAGACCTGGTTTTCACGCCTCTAAATGAAAAGGCTTAGGAAAATAGAGATCCAAAAGGAGAAATCTTGATCCTCAGCACTTCTCGTCTTGTCTCAATATTTTCCGTGCGATGCTGTACATGAATCTTATTTTTAAATCAACATTCATTTTTCCTCAGATGCAATAGTTTTCAATTTCATGGTCGAAATTGCTTCTATTTAATATGAAGTTGATATTGACTGACTGATGATTAGGCCGGAAAAAGTAAAGAGTGAATAATGATCAGACTGGAACCCAGTCTAACATTCGAATAAATTAAGAGTAATGTCACTACACCTTCACAAGTACCAATCATCTTAACTTCATCAACATGGTCACCAAATATAGCGGCTTTGAAGTGTTTCGCGTCAAAAGTTTGTTTGAACAAAGTAGCCTACATTGTATTCTGTATAATACTTCAGCATTCAAACATACTCGTATATAAAGAAAATTCTCAATATGAGCAAATTCTTCTTTTCTTAGTAAGCTTTCATCCACAATTGTTGATATATATTCAGGCGCTGTTCGTTTAAGGTTTATGTATGGTACTTGGACACTGCAGCTTCAAAATATTCTGCGGAGAACCCTGACTGATATCGACATAACGGATTTTTCTGCTTATTGTATTCAGACTAGGTGCCAAAATCGACGGAGATAGTGGCTGTGCTGATGAGGACGGTTATATAATGTCCAGTGAGGTTACCATTAATAAAGATAAACTCAAACTGAAGAATATCTGGTACTTCTCAACGTGCAGTGTGGACCAGATCTATACTTATCTAGAGTCGTAAGTACAGCGAGGTTATCATCAATAAAGATAGACTCAAACTAAAGAATATCTGGTACTTCTCAACGTGCAGTGTGGTCCAGATCTATACTTATCTAGAGTCGTAAGAACAGCGGGGTTACCATCAATAAAGATAAACTCAAACTAAAGAATATCTGGTACTTCTCAACGTGCAGTGTGGTCCAGATCTATACTTATCTTGACTCGTAAGTACAGCGGGGTTACCATCAATAAAGATAAACTCAAACTAAAGAATATCTGGTACTTCTCTACGTGCAGTGTGGACCAGATCTATACTTATCTTGACTCGTAAGTACAGCGGGGTTATCATTAATAAAGATAAACTCAAACTAAAGAATATCTGGTACTTCTCAACGTGCAGTGTGGTCCAGATCTATACTTATCTTGACTCGTAAGTACAGCGGGGTTATCATTAATAAAGATAAACTCAAACTAAAGAATATCTGGTACTTCTCTACGTGCAGTGTGGACCAGATCTATACTTATATAGACCCGTAAGTTTGGACAATTAAGGTTGTCCACCCCTAATGAGGTTCGTGTGACGTCGGAATTATTATGGCGACGTTGAAAACATTCGGTGGTGAAATCCGATGTTTTATAAGTTTAAAAATGGCCACATTACGGGTATTCTACCTTAAGAAAGGGCCATCTCTGTAAAGTAATGTACAATACTGCTAATGTGTTTAAAACTGTTTACAAATTGAAAGAAAGGTTTTTGTGCATTTTGTCTGGATCATTTGACCCCACCAAAAATTCTTGCATATATCTTCAATTACAAGAAATCAAGATTTGTTTTCAGTGATCTAAATGTATCATTTCCTTTTACAGACAAGATTCGTGTTTGAGAGATAACAGTTTTACCACCTCACAATACGACTCCTTTGAAGATCAACCACTTGCTGGTTTAGAATATAGCCTGAAGGAGCAGTGTGAAGCAAGATTTGGTAATGGGTCCGAACCTTGCGATCCCACCGGACAAAACAGGGTAATTCATGCTCTCAAGTATTCAACAAGACATGTAGATTTAAATCAAAATAAATCAAAATAAGTGTTGCCATTTTAGCTCCACTGCTGAGATTTTGTGACATTGATTACCCTTTTCTCTAAAACGATATAGTAACGATATGTGACGGCTCAAATAAATGGTAAAAAATATCATCAGGCTATTGGTCAATCTTCTTATCAAATGTGACCCATCACGCTAAAAGGGACCTTATCGGATGTGTGAAAAATATCGACCCTAGTCAGTCTGCGCAGTCCGCGCAGCCAGACTAGGGCCGACACTTTTCAATTTTACGTAATTTTCTAAATCCGGAATGTTTTCCCTGTCTTACTATATGTTCATTTATCGCATACGGGATCTGGTTGATCTGTGGTGAGTCTGACAAGTTTGTCAAAATTTGAATTTTTGGAGGTCGGATAAGGTCCCTTTTAGCGTGACGGGTCACAAATGCTTCAAAATATCAGAACAGCCAAACATATCATCATGGCCCTCTTCGCTTTAGGTTTTAGTTCTTACCTGTTTAGGCTTGAAAAATTATCATTTAGTTTGACAGTTGTCCACGGTGTCATGTGTGACCGGGCCTCAAATTTCGACAAATGCAAATGTTCGCAAACCTATATAACTATACTCAGTTCCAAAAGAAAGTGTGCACTTTCACTTTTTGCCATATACCTTAATATTGACAAAGTCTATGACAATTTAGAGTGTAAAAGTGATATAATACTTCAGGTTAGACTTTTAAGAAAATTGGCATTAAAACAGATGTCGATAGAATCGATCATACTGCATACACGCAGTCAGATCATTATGGTGTGGATGATGCTGAGATTTGCAATGCTTACAGCTTCTTCTGTGGAAGGAGTAGCATGCTTATATGCCGTTGTAGGTTTTTTTACATACCATCAAAGCCATTTCCACGCTTTTAAAAGTTGGAACTTTCCTGTAGACGTTACGTGCGCGTCAACCTTAGTAATCGCTACGCTAGTAAATTGTCGGACAGATTCAAATTTGTGAGGGTTTTTGTTTTACCAGGTTCGTTTTTGTTCACCGACGTT
This sequence comes from Fragum sueziense, assembly GCA_963680895.1. NCBI lineage: Eukaryota > Metazoa > Mollusca > Bivalvia > Cardiida > Cardiidae > Fragum > Fragum sueziense. The sequence continues at coordinate 13,362,831 of OY804595.1, read as the reverse complement.
AATTGTAATTCGTTTCACGCTGATGCGCTATGTACAAATGTAATGGATATGTGATTTTATGCAAAGGTATGCCAAAAGAATGGCATAAATTTTAATTTTAGATCGGTAACTCATCCAGCACGTAAGGCATGCGTGAACACTAAAATGCAAAGTCGTATACAAGCTGAAAATTCGTGTGTGCTATGTGATTTCTTTATCAATATTTCGTTTGTCAATAGCCTTGAGATGTGTCGTTTAACATTTTCTGACGGTAGACGGTGTACTTTTCGATATATTCAAAATTTAAAAGTGCCCACTTTCTTTCGGAACTGAGTATAAACATCAGTTATGCACTTTATTTATATAATTTCATGTGACCCGTCACAGCAAAGGTGACCGTCTAGGTAGTCCATAAACAAAAGTAAAAGAACAGACGTAACAGACCTGAACCAGATGTTGCATTTGGAAAGAATGTATATATGTGTTGAGAAAGGAAAGAACAGTCTAGATTCAGATATTATTTTAGAGAAAATATACTGAGAGGCAAAATTAAGTATACACCCTAGTTCTTTCACGTTTTCGGAGAAACTGATTAATAGATTGTGTACGATTTTTAAACGCCACCGAAGGTATTCGTTTATTGATGTAACCTTCTCAGCCGTTCCGTCCATCTATCTTTTCGTGCGGTTCGACGGTTTTTTCATGGCAAGCAGCGTCATCGAAAAAGGGGACTTAATCACTAAATTAATGCAAGCATATACGTTGACACATCCCCTACATTTATGAACGGATTTTGATAAAATTTTCACAGAAAAAGTCTAGTCACCTAGGACTATGCGCACATTGTTAGTGCTATTCCATATTACGGTGCGTCATGGCAAAATAGTACTTGTTGCAAACGGGTTATCTGACATAACTCCATCTAAATTTATTGACGGATTTTGATAAAAAATTGCGTAGAATGTTCCTAGTCACCTGATTGAGTGAATATAGAGTCACGTTTCTACCAGCCACCGAGAATTGACCAAACGCCGACTGTCAATCAAAAATATCGATTAGCCAATAGACGACCAGAAATGTCATGCCCCAATTGTTCTTCGTTGCACGTGTTATTGTATCGGTTTATCGACTGACAATCAAAACAATCGACAGGCCAATGGCAAAGAATTTTCTGCTAACAATAGACTAGGTTTACCGTTATGTTTTGATAAACCGTCGGTGTTGTTATAAAATATCGTAACTACGGCTTAAGTCAAGCCATAGTTACGAGATTTTATAACAACACCTACGAAATACTATTTTGTTGGTCCGAATTTGCGTCACGATTATCTGGATAAAATCGTTCCCTATTAACGATTACATCCCCATTGTTTGTCTTAAATTCTATGTTGGGCGGAGCGATCTGTCGATTGGCGTTTGGTCAATTGCGTTAGAATGTTAGAGAAAATTTAACGTTGTGATTTGATGTGGTAAAGATTAAAGACACCAAATACGCATTAACGGCAATATTTGATGCTCCGCTACGTGCAAAGTTTGCTAAATCGGCATGTAGCAGGAGTATGGGTAGTCAAAGCAAGTTCAGGTAAAATTTATCAAATTGTGTTATTGGTTTTGGGATAGTAATAAAAAATGCAAAATTTTGAGTCGATATGATGGAAATTAAGAGAGATATTCAAAGATAAAAAGTGTATACTTTCTTTTGCCTCTCAGTATAGTTTCGATCCTGCTCAGTCTGTGCAGACTACGCGGGCTGACTAGAGTCCATACTTTTCAAAGTTCCCCGACGCTTCCTTTTAATGTGACGGACCACCACATGTGTTTCATTTATTGCAGACACAAGTATCAGAAATTTGCAAGGATGGAATGTATTGTACTGAAGTGGAATTTGGCGATGGTGACTGCACAGGACAAACACGACCTTTTGACGGGTCCTCATGTGGAACATTCGGATCTGTAAGATAATTATTTGTATTTATTTTTACACTCGTTGTGTCGAAGTCAGAGGGACCGTCAAAATACCTCGACATATCCACATTTCGACTCATCCGATTTTGTTAGACGATTTTGTTACAGAAAGTCGATATTTGACCGTTATTTGAAACTTATTAAGTACAATTATAATTGAAATATAGTAGGAAAAGGAAAGAAATTGCTCGTGTCGAGCAATTTCTATCCTTTTCCTACTATATTTCACTGGCTATATTCAGTTCGAAATTATTTTGTTTTGAAAAAAAAAATGTCAATTGATAAGGACGGGACCAGATTTGAACTTCGACTTAAGCGAAAAATCGACTTATCCGATGTCGACATAACGAGTGTCGACTGTATTTGTTTTATTACTTCGTGGCAAAACCCTTGTTTCACTATTCATTGCCTAAGACTTTGAATAAATTGTGACAGTAGCGTCTTTATAGAGCCGTCTGTTCTTCTCTTTTGTGTTCTTTATATTGGTCAGAGTTTACGTATTTTGTAGATTTAATACATACAATTCAATTACAATCTACCATTCCAGTGGTAGGCCGTCAATATTTGTAGAGCCACATGTGTGTTCCCCTTTTTACTGTAAAGCTTCTCTTATGTACATGTATTTTCATTTTTAATTAGTTTGTGTTTAGGAATGGGGTAAACTACATAATATTTTTTGCCCACACAAACTACATATTTCAAGTCGGAACTCTAATTGATTTTAGTTTTAGATTAATATTACAACAAAGGTTAAATTCTCTTTATTGCAGTTTTGCCTGGAGGGTCAATGTATTATACGTAAGTATATATTTAGAGGTCGTGCATTTCTCATAGAGGTTTGCTATTTATTCGATAATAGTTTTCAATAGGGCGGAACAATTTTATAGTTTATGTCATACCGATATGCTCATATGATCTTTTACGGTCTTTAAGTTCTGACTGGTTAACCTTTTAAATTGCACATGCTTAGAAGAACTTGTCATTCCGATTCATGCCAAAAGAACATGCACAATAATTACGGAAAAGTACAAACTGCTTATAGACATCAATTGCTTCTTAAATCTCAACGTTTTACAAAGCAACTGTTAGGGACGTCAAATCCAAGTCCTTTTGTGTAATGTGTTATCAGTTTCCGATATACTTTAGGAAAGGGTCTTGGAGAAAATTGTTCGAGCCACAAAGAGTGTACTGCTTCAAACGCCGAGTGTAGTTTTACCAACAGCACGTGCCTCTGTACGGACGGTTTCTATGACGACAATGGTGACGTAATAGGAGGGACATGCTTACCTCGTAAGTAGTTTGTCTTTATTCTTACCAACCCTTTCCCAAAAAAACAATATCGTACTACAAGTAATCTTAAATTGGGTAAATGACAGCCGAAACTTGAAAATATTGACGAAAAATAAAACAAGAATTGTCCGCGGACCAAAACTCGCCCTAACGAGAGCTTGTCACAAAGAAAAGTCATTTCCAAGGTCAAGGTAAAGGGTCATGGTCAAAAAGGAAAATTCTTGGCAGGAGGTATCAATGTGTATAAGATAACGGTCAAATTAAAGGTTTGGAAAAGTAGGTAAAACTCCAAGGTCATGGTAAAATGTGAACGGTGTTGGCAAGAGGTGTCCATATGTGAAATATCAAGGCGGTATGTGTAAAAGGACATTAGATATCAGCCAGGTTAAAGTTTTTTTAAAAGTAGGTAATCTCCAAGGTCAAGGTCAACATGTCCAAGGTCATGGTAAAAAATGAACGGTGTTGGTAGGATGTGTGCATGTGTGAAATATCAAGGCTGTGTGTGTAATAGCACACGACATATAGGCCAGGTTAAAGTTCTTTTAAAGCAGGTCGGTCAAACTCCAAGGTCAATTCTCAAGGTCATGGTCATAAGTGGAATGTCTTGATTGGGGTGTCCATGTGTGAAATATCAAAGCGGTATGTGTAAAAGGACATTAGATATTAGGCCAGGTTAAAGATTTTTCAATAGGTAAAGCTCCAAGGTCAAGGTCCAAGGTCAAATGTGAAAGGAGTTGGTAGGAGGTGCCAATGAGTGAAATATCAAGGCTGTATGTGTAATAGGGCATAAGATATAGGTCAGGTTAAAGTTTTTTTTCAGGCCAGCTTAAAGTTTTTTTAAAAGTAGGCCAAACATAAAGGTCACAGGGTCATGGTCCCAAATGAAAGGTCTTGATTAGTGGTACCCACAGGTGAAATATCAAGACTGTATCTCTAACAGGGTATGAGATATGGGCCAGGTTAAAGTTTTTGCGGACGCCGACACCCGAGGGTACGACAAAAGCTCTTTCGAGACTTTCGTCCCGGGCGAGCTTAAAATGCGGGTATGTGTATTAAACTCTTCTTTTGTGTCGATCTTTTCAAAAATCCGCCCGTATTAATAGATCCATTTGCTAAGAGATAGGGATAAATGTAAAGGTTATAAAACATATTTCATATAACAATGGGTTAAACCCTATAATTTCGAAGTCGTTCAGTACACATTGGAAAGCAATAATTCGGTTACAATGACCTGCTATAGGCCCTAAATATCTATTCTCATTTCACCCAATTATGACTTTGCACATGACTTAAATGTCCCATTTCTTTGCAAGAGATGTATGCAGAAAGAAATAATGTTACGTTTGTTTAAGAGAACCATGACAATATTTACTGTTTTATTACAGAGGTACGGGTGGGTAAGGCCTGTCCACAACTTGACGCCTGTTTGGATGTCAACTCAGAGTGTATATCAGGAAACTGTACATGTCTACAAGATTACTATACAGACAGTGGTGCTTGTCTATTGTGTAAGTTTGCTGGATTAGTCTTCGATTAAATCGCAAGGTCTAATTCAAGTCAAGTACATTTGACATTGATTTCTCTAAATTGGTTAGTTTGAATTTCTTCTTTTATCGAAGAGAGAAAGTCTTGTCTATGTCTTCGCAACATTTGGAAATCAAATATTGTATAGATCTAACACATTTTTAGAAACTTTATTTGATTGTATAATTGTAGTAAGAGATTGAGATCAACCATGTATTTCCTTTTAGAGCTGTATTTCGTTTATTCAGAATAATGCGTTTACAACCAAAATTGTCATTAACGCAAACATTGTATGAGTCCAGTTTCGGATATATATCTAGATATAACTTGGCGTTCGTTGTGATGTCCATGCGCTGTATAGGCCTACGTCAGACAGATTTATTGAGATAATTCTGTGATGCAAACGATAAATCGATTCATAATACAAAGTTGATCTTTTTGCGACGTTATCTATGATAAATACGTTTTTGTTTTGCTTCTCCATATTGTCATGTCTACGTAACTTATTACAGTGAAGAGCATCGGCAGCAGCTGCAACTCTTCCGACCACTGTGCTGGCAACAATACAGAGTGTTCCGGATCTCCCTCTACATGTAGATGTCCATCTGATCGTTATCTCAACATCGACACGGGCAACTGTGATACAAGTAAGAATATTTAACTATTGCCTATTGGAATGCGAGTAGTATACGAAACGAAATGGTGTTGCGGCACCAAATTGATTGACCAAAAACGTTTTTACATGGTAAAAGAAATACTTGAGTATTTTTCCACCAATTATTTCAATTTGAGAAAACCCCTTACAGTCAAATACATTTACACTTTGGGATTTCATACGTTATCTATCCGCAAAACGACTAACTCTTGTGGTCAAGAAATTTACCCATTTAGTTCGAATAAAAACATTAAAACAAAAGGTATCAAGACAAACAAAGATTTTGATTGGCTGACACAAGCCGGGCTTGATTGAATAGACGGACCAGTCAAACTATAGCTCGAACTATCGTCAATCGAAGTCGGCGAAAATGTAGTTATGAGCAGTCATGGAACTGTTAGTTACTCCACGTCCTTCCACCAGTGACAGAACTCCAATAGCATACCAATAGAACGGCGCGCTGCACGCGCCGTTCAATGACGACGTCATTTATTCAGCTATATAACAGTAAATTACTTAATTAAGCGACGGCCATGTTTTGATATCGACGGACCTTTTTATAACCCAAAGTTTATAACTGTAGATTTGTATATAAACACTTTACTTCTTGTTGTTGAAAATGACCTATAAATCCACAAGCAAAAATTGACAGTGACGTAGTTTTGTGTTTATCGTTTGTACAACCAATTATACTCTGTTTTTATTCGGGAGACAGGGCGGAGCCAAATAAACGGTTCATTACATTTAGCTTGAGGAGAAACAGCCTTGTCGCTTAGCGGTAAATCGTCGGTATTATTGCAAAACATTATAACTACAGTGTGTATCAGGATGTATAGTCTATCGGTTATAACTGTAGACTTGTATACAAACACTAGAAACCAAATATTGACGGCGAGATTTGACCCGGCAGAGCAGACCAAGCGGAAAGGTCAACAGACTTATCGTCCAGGGATGATAGGTATGCCGGAATCCCTCGTGATTTGCCGAACACTTCGCATGCTTCACTATTTACAGCTAATACTCATATTATTCAACGACTTAACAGTATTTGCACGTGCATACATTTGTCGCTTCATCTTAACCCATTACCAGACGACAAAATTTTGGACAATTCCAAATTCAAAGATGTTGCAGACGACAACTTCAAGTGCATGGAATTTTACATTTTTTGTTGCTTTTGTTTAGAAAACATTGTGGGAAATGAAGACATTGCTTGTCACAAGCAATTTCTTCATTTTCCACAATGTTTTCCACAGCCATTATCCTGTGGGGAGTCAAAAGGAGTCACTGTGTGGTAATGGGTTAAAATGGTAATTGGTTAACTGAATATGCAAAAATGCCGATGCCAAAAATGCCGGTCAGCCTGTGCCATCTGTGCGGTATGACAAGGATGTGAACTGTATTTGAATATTTTCATTTTTGGAGATTATGCCTATTTTAATGATTATCTTACTGACAATTTCGATCCAAACGGACCACGGTAGCTTTACATTTTTATTTGACTAGATTAGATAAAATCTTATTTTCACATGGCGGCACAATGTTGCATAACGGATACAACGCACGCTTTTAAGTAAATTAACGACGGACCATTCCCATCTAAACTAGACAATAGACTTTTCCACTTTTCAGTACAGTTAAGGTCACTCTGTCGGGTCAATTATTTTCCTCTATACATAGTTTTAACATTTACCAAACCATTTATCGTAAGCTATACAAGCTAATTAATGTCATAATTCTTTTATTCCCAAAAGAGGAAGTGTTTGTGTTGGACCATTTATCAACAACAAGGAGTAAAGTGTTCGTATACAACTCTCAATTTATAGCCGATGAGTTATAGTTACGAGGTTTTATAACAACACATTTTACAATCGAACATTCTTTAAATTTCGAAATGTGTTCATGCTCGTGCCGCACGTTTTTCTCTTATATCAACCAAAATATCGAGGAGTAAACTCGTCGAATAACCTCTTTGCTTAGCCACACCCTGAAAGGTGAATAAAATTGGATTATAATATGTTCATTTATCACGTGCACAATGTAAACGGTGCAAATGAGAAGAGTTTATTGGTTTAGAAACAGTAAACACAAAACTACGCCACTGTCAATTTTTGCTTGTGGATCTATAACACAAACACTTTCTTTTTCGAGAATAAACGAGTTAGGACATTAATTCGCTCGTCTAGCTTACGATAAATGGTTTGGTAAATAACTAAAACTATGTATTGGTTTAAAAAGTGTTTGTACGAGGTTTACAAGTCTACAGTTATAAAATTTGAGCTATACGTCAAAATAGTATTTTGAAAATAGAAAATGTTTCGTATCACGTCGTATTCCCAAAGGAAATATTCTTTTTATGACAAGAAATGCATCAACCAATAATCTGTTTCTCGTATACTTCAGAAAAGGCACTAGGAGAGGGTTGTTTAAGCGACATAGAGTGTAATGCTTCAAACACTGAGTGTAGTTTAACCAACGGCACGTGCGTCTGTACGGAGGGTTTCTATGACGACAATGGTGACGTAATAGGAGGAATTTGTGTAGCACGTAAGTTGTTTGTCTTTATTCCTATAAACCCTTTCCCCAAACCACGCAATATCTTACCAATCTTAAATTGAGAGAATATCAGATGATACATGCAAATATGAATGTTTTGTTAAAGAAGGCCTAATTAAGTAAAATGGTTACCAAATGATGACGACAAATGAAAAAAAATGTGGGTAATCGCATCCCATTCTTCTTTTGGGCAGATCTTTAACCATATCCTGGTCTCTTATATTCATATTCTAATAAGGATTTTAGTATGAATGAATTAAATATATTTCATATATCAATGGGTTGTTATCTATAGTTACAAACACACAATCGGTTGTAAAGTATGAAAAGCAATGCTTCGTTTACAATGATCTGATTCATTTACACCTTTCTTTTCGCCCAATTGTGATTTTGCACATGGCTATTTTAAAGCATCCGATTTATTTGTAAGAAATTTAATCTAGAAAGAAATAATGGTACGTTTGTTTAAGAGAACCATGGCAATATTTACTGTTTTATTACAGAGGTACGAGTGGGCGAGGCCTGTCCACAACCTGACGCCTGTTTGGATGTCAACTCAGAGTGTATATCAGGAAACTGTACATGTCTACAAGATTACTATACAGACAGTGGTGCTTGTTTCTTGTGTGAGTTTTTTCTATAAGTCTTTGATTAAATCGCAAGGCCTAATAGGGAACGATTTTATCCATTCAACTGTGACGTAACGGACAAACAATGGTATTTCCGTATGTGTTGTTATAAAATACGGCTTGATTTTAGCTGTAGTTTCGAGATTTTATAACGACATTGACGGTTTTTCAAAACATAACGGTAAATTAATTCTATTTTGATCACAAAATTCATTGCATTTCAAGTTAAGTACATTTGACATTGATTTCTCAATATCGGTTGGTTTGGATTAGTCCTTTTATCTGAAAGAAAGTCTGGCACTTGACTTCGCAATGGAAATCAAATATTGTATAGCAAAATGTTTTGAAAATTAATTTGATCGTATGATTGTAATAAAGATTGAGAAAGTTGTCCGACATGAAACAATATACAGGTATCTCCTTTTTACGCCGTATTTCTTTTATTCAGAATTAACGCCATATGGTATGAGTCCAATTACGGATATCTAGATATAACTTGACGCTCGTTTTGACGTCCAAGCGTTATATACGTCGGTCAGATTTATAAAAGATAATTCTTTGATGCAAACATTAAATCGAGATATAGATCTAGTCGATTATAATGGATAATGCAATTAAAAATTGATCTTTTTGCTACATTATTCCTACATGTTGCTTTTTTTTACTTTTCGTTTGTCTGAGACGGTTTTGACATATTGTCATATCTATGTAATTTATTACAGTGAAGAGCATTGGCAGCAGGTGCAACTCTTCCGACGAATGTGCGGGCAACAACACAGAGTGTTCAGGATCACCATCTACATGTAGATGTCCATCTGATCGCTATCTCAACATCGACACGGGCAACTGTGATACAAGTAAGATTATCAACGTTTCGCTTGTAATATCCGACGACATCATTTATTCTGCTGAATGAGAGTGAAATACTATTTAGCGTCGTTCTTGTTTTGAATCGACGGGCCTTGGGTGTTAAAGTGTAAATATAGCCATACATAGCCACAGATTTACGTCAAAATGGTATTTTGAAAAATAAAAAATATTTCGAAACACATTGCCGTACTAAAGGAAATATTCTTAAATATGAAAAGAATTACATTAATTTGTTTCTCTTATACTTCAGAAAAGGCACTAGGAGAGGGTTGTTCAGGCGACATAGAGTGTAATGCTTCAAACACCGAGTGTAGTTTAACCAACAGCACGTGCGTCTGTACGGTCAGTTTCTATGACGATAACGGTGACGTAATAGGAGGGACTTGTGTAGCAGGTTTGTTGATTTCCGTTTTAACCATCACCATCCCACATAAATTATTATTTAAACGTACGTGTCTTCGATAAATAAAGATCGAGCATTATCTTGGCATGGCTTTAGGACTATTAGAACTATCAACACATGTTATACTTTGTACAACTATTGCATGTATGTTCTTTAATTTTATTATTGCATCAGCGCGAGCGTTTGTGCCGAAGATTCTACCTCCACCTTTTCCCGAAAAAGGTTCCTATGGAACAGAGTGGGGACAGAGTCCTTGGATTGTGGAAATGCTGCTGGGGCATAGTGACTTAGAACTTTTCTATCTTTTTGTGTAGCCTACCCAGTTTTGAGTTAGCATGACACTTCCAAATCATCATAACTACATAATTCGGTAGGCCTACGTTTTGTTACATTGTTTTCGTCAATCTCCTTCGCAGTTATCTACCCTGAATTGGGTTTGGGTAGATGTGTAGATTTGTCGCTGTGTGGAGTTTGTGTTTTAATAATACCTACGACCTGTTCTATGTTCTGTTTTCAGTGGAACGTGCACAGCTAGGCGGGGCCTGTTCACGATCTGACGCCTGTGTGGACATCAATGCAGAATGTAGGTCAGGAAATTGTACGTGTCGTCAAGGATACTATAAGGACAATGGGGCTTGTTTAGTGTGTAAGTTTGCTTTTGATGTTTCAATATTTGTAGCCCATTGAAAATATCGTTTACCCATTACAAAACGATATACTGCCAATTTTGCAGTGGTAATATTGTCATACGTCATACAAATATAGTAATAGTTACTAATAATAATGTTGACTGTATTTTAATACCTCCTTGAAATGTATGTAAATCTGGTTGTAGTGAAGAGCATTGGCAGCAGGTGCAACTCTTCCGACGAATGTGCGGGCAACAACACAGAGTGTTCCGGATCACCATCTACATGTAGATGTCCATCTGATCGTTATCTTAACATCAACACGGGTCACTGTGAAACAAGTAAGATTATTTAACACTTACTGAATTTTTTACTAGAGAAACGACGCCCTAGTGCTTCGTATGAAAGGATGAGTGAATACGATAATGATCTTGTAATCGAGACCATTATAAAATGCACAAACGTCTATTTCAAAATGGGCAGTATTACCAGATAGGATGTGGCTTCATTTGGAAAATTTGGACGATTGTCTGTCGAAATAAATTTCATTCCTTTCGGTGTTGTTAAACAGATGAATATCCCGATTAATCAAAGTATTGTGTCAATTGTACTTTAACACTTATCTAATAAGGCATATATATGTCACCGTTTATTTACTTTTAAATCGTCCGGTTACTAGTAATGTAATATTCGGTATATTTTTTCTGTTTAAAACGCACATCTTGTTGTTACAAAGAAAGTACTAGGTTCTTGATGCAAGCCTAGGTTCGCCCCCTTGACCTGGATTGATAGACTCCGACAAATGCCGAGTGACATATCCGAGCTCAGCTTATACTTCATAAATCCATGATCTTTTTGTTACAGAGAAAGCACTCGGTTCTAGCTGTGAGCCGGGGGAATGTGACGAACAAACAAATGCTGTGTGTCACCCCGTTACTAAAACATGTCGCTGTCCGGACGGACTGCAGATAAACGGGACCGTGTGTCAACTACGTAAGTTACTAGCCCATTACCCAACAAGGTTTAGGCAACCGTGTTTAAAAAGATTGGGAAATATTTATAAAAGGTCAGAGAAGCAGACCACTGCTTTCAACGAAAAACTAGTAACTGCAGCTTAAAACAAGCTGCAGTTACGAGGTTTTCGTTGAAAAGCGACAAAATGCTGATGGCATTATTTTCTCCTTCTGTCCCAATATTTTATGTGATATGTTTTTTTATATACACATTCTCACCAACTGAAAACATGGGGCCCATGTACAGAGGGCATTGAGATAAGCGAAACCACCTAGGTCTTAGTAAACCCCTTCCCAAACAACATTTTCAGATCAATTAAATTTGAACGCTGTTACAAAATTGATGTCACTTTGCGTTACAAGTTGTGCCTTTTAGTATGAAAATACTAAGGCAAAAGGAGACATTGCTGGTTATCAGCATTATCTCCTTTTGTTTCAATGCATTCCAAAGCATTTTCTAATAGGGGTGTCAAAACCAGCTTAGATTTTTGGTATCTTATCAATGCTCGCTTTTTTCAGAATGTCCAGACGGTTTTGACCAATTCAAAGATTCGTGCTACTTTTTTGGGACGGAAAACATCTTTTATCAGCCGGCAAGGGTTCGTGTGATTTTAATGCATTTTTCCATGTTGAAACTTTTTCGCAAACGACACTGGTGTTTCAAAATACAAAATAAATCCCAACATACCGAAAATGCAAACTGTGTTTATCGCTGCTTTTCCTCTAGGTATAACTAGGTATACATACACCTTCATACGAGCACGCATGTTTTAGAAAAAACACGACTATATCAAGATTTGTATTACATCTACTTTTTTCTAAATTATGCCAGTTGATAAGTAATATTTTTCAATGGAATTCTATAATCATAATAAGAATGTTTTGCTTTATTATCGAAATTAACAGATTTGTTCAAATTGATGTTATTATCAAAAGATTTTACTATTTCAGCCATGTTTTATTTAATTCATTTTCTTATTTCTTTTCTTTTCAGAATTTTTGCGATTCGTTCGATTCTGATTTATTTGAGAGCAATCTTGTACAGGTCGACTCAGTTGAGGAGTTGGATTACTTGAAGGCCGAAATGGAAGTCAGGGGTGTTGGAACTAAGAGAGGTAGGATAAACCCTTATCAAACGACAAGATATTAGACTGGTCCAAATCGAAATATGTTGCAGACGACAAAATAAAAGCAAATAAAATTAAACAATTTTTTGTCTTTTGGGGTAGGAAATATTGTGGGAAATGAAGAAATTGCTTGTTACAAGCAATTTCTTCATTTTTAACAATGTTTTCCAAAGCCGCTAATTACAAGCAATTTCTTCATTTTTAACAATGTTTTCCAAAGCCTTTTAAATTTCTTTACAGGAGTCAAAAGGAGTTAATGTGGGGTAATGGGTTAAGTAATGACAAAAGTTAGCGATGAGACAATTTGAGAGGTACTGCAGACGACCGGATGAATATCAAGTTGATGAAAATAGGATTCGTGTATAAACTGAGTCAAAAGGAGATAATCGTCCCTTTTCTACGAAAACCTCGTAACTGCAGCTTGTTTTAAGCTGCAGTTACGAGGTTTTCTAAGAAAAGCGGCGAAAAGCTGGTTTTCCTGAGCAGCTGTTACCAGGCACTCGCTTTAATTGTCCAGTCACTCACCACTACTCGGCCACATCACGTTCAACAATACGCTGGTCGGATGACGCTAGTCAGGTCAAAGGACGGCACATAGTAAAAGAGATACAGTAGACACTCGTTGTGTCGAAGTCCGAGGGGCAGTCAAAATACCTCGCCATATCCGGAGTTCGACTCATCCAATTTTGATTATTTTCGATGAAAATGTTTTTAACCATTTTTGATGGGCATCATATGTGTCCATGATTGAAATATAGTAGGAAAAGGACAGAAATTGCTCGAAACGAGCAATTTCTATCCTTTTCCTACTATATTTCAATGGCTGTATTTGTTTCGGAATTACATGTATTTTGAATAAACATTTTGATATACATATTTTGAGGATGGGACATGACTTTAACTTCGACTCAAGCGGAATTTCGACTTATCCGATGTCGAGATAACGAGTGTCGACTGTAGTTCATAAGCTCTAAAGAGTTTTTAACACAGACACGTTTTCGTACGCGCTCCAGCAATAAATGTGCTAGTATGACAACGGCTTCAGCACCAAATTTTATGGGTGTTCCAACATCTGAATAGGATTATTTTAAAATTAATTCACATAAAATGTGGAAATATTTTTCGTGTGAGCTTTTGCGTAATTTGGGTTCAAATGTGTCGGATAGCAGCTTTAATCATTTTTAAATCAAAGCAAAACGTCTTTCTGGAAGAACTTTGTGCAAAATTAACCCTTTAGGAAACACTAGCAATTGATTCAATTTTGTTACTTACTTTTCTCTTACCGATTACTTACTATTTCAGGCTATTGGAATGACCTCTTCCAGAACACAACTGATGGTAACGAAATATGGCTTACATCCGGAGATCCATTAATTAGTAAGATTATTTTAATCTAGTATGACAAGACTGAAAGAAGGGAAGACCCTCGTCGATTTTGCCACAAATTTTCTCATACAGTTATGTCGGAATATAACGAATAGTTTTAATGAGGGAATTCTCAAGTGTCATACATTTGCTTCAGGAGCGTAAAACTATTTCAATAGTTCTATCATCAACCATTTATGATGCACATGTATAGGGCCTTTTCTAGATTCGGACTCATATCAATATTGTAATAGCAATGAATTTTGTTCTAAAATAGACTTGATTTTCCGCAATGTTTTGATTAAACGGCGGTGTTGTTATAAAATCTCGTAACTACGGCTTGATTCAAGCCGTAGTTATGCGATCTTATAACGACGCCTACGAAATATTGTTTGTCCGAAATTACGTCACGGTTTACTGGATAAAGTCGTTCCCTATTTCTTGAATTTCAGTATCTGACTGGGCTAACAAGGCTCCTAAAGATGGTGACGTAGTGTTCGCTTGTACTGCATTCTGGAAGCGGAAAGATTATAAACAGGTTGATCTCGAGTGTAAAAATGACATAACTGCGGGCCAGGATGATAAAAGTTGTAAACCACTCTGTGAGATTAAACTGCAGTAATCAGTGCTTAAAGGCAAAATATTTACTTATAACAAGACAAAATTTCATTTAGACTGGTCCTACTTCAAAGATGATGCAGATTAAAGTTTCCATCTTTTATAGAAAATATTGTGGAAATTGAAGAAACAGTTTCTTCATTTGACACATTGTTTTCCAAAGCCTTCATCTTGTTGGGCGTCAAAAATGCCATTATATGTGGGAATGGATTAAAATTTTGAATCCGATTTTAAAACATGAGTATTGTTATAATGTAGAATGTGTGGAATCAAGTAGCAAAACGGTAAACGTGTTTCATTCTTTCAATGTTTCGACAGCAGGGGCCCGTATTATCAACGATCGTACGAAAACGTTTTTGTGTAAACAGTGTAACAGAACATCCGAATGCACGAGAAACTATATTTTGCACATTAGACAGGCGATGGTCCGTCATTATCACTGGTGAACTTGGCCAAAGCGAGGGACGTTTTTTTTCCACGAACAAAATATTCCGTCGGTGTTGTTATAAATGCTCGTAACTACGGCTTCGAAAAAGCCGTAGTTACGAGATTTTATAACACCGACGGTTTGTCAATACATAACGGCAAACCCGGTCTATTTTTAGAACAAATGCATTGCCATTAGAAAAAAAAAATCTTTAAACTCACATTTAAACGCAAAATATCTATACCTTGTTGTAGAGAAAAACGTCCCTCGCTTTGGCCGAGTTCAACACCAGTGATAATGCAGTTGACCCTTTCCATAACGACAAAATGTTATGGTGGTCCAATATGATAATTGCTGCAGACGACATAATTGATGTCCAGACTCCACGCATACTGACTAGGGTTGATACTTTCAACAATATTAGTCTAAGCAGAAGCTCACTTTTAGTGTGGCAAATCACAAAAGGAAGATGGACCAAAAAGCAATTTCAGTATGTAGAAGACATCATTGATTAGGGTTTAACGTCTCTTTCAATTGCCGTGGTAATATTGCTGCGGATTTTGAATTTGAGCAAGGGTCTAGAAAAAACGGCCCCGACAGCATTGGAGACCACCATGTTTCGTGACCATGCTAAGCCAACTTGACGTCTCATCATTGATCGACGCTACTGACTCTCAAATGGTTGCTACAAGTCATGAGGAAGTTGTTAGAGAACAATATTGACCTTGATCAGACTGTGTTTATGCACAGGTTGATTTAGTGACCATGTTGGTCTCAAAAGCCATAAAGACCGTTTTCAAACCGTAACCAGACCGCAAAAATCTAGACTGTAACTGTTCCAATATCAAAGATGTTTAACATTACCAGACAACAAAATTTTACGGTGATCCAAATTTAAAGATGATGCAGACGAAAATTTCGAGTGAATGGAATTTGAAATTTATTGTTCTTTTTATACAGAAAACATTGTGGGAAATGAAGAAATTGCTTGTCACAAGCAATTTCTTCATTTCCCACGATGTTTTCTAAAGCCTTTTTCTTGTGGGGCGTCAAAAAGTGTCATTGTTTGGTAATGGATTAAGAACTTAAGACTCCTATTTTAAGTGAAAGAAATCTTACATTAATTGGTCACTCTTTGTAGAAGGCACTGTATGAAATGAAGAAATTGCTTGCGACAAGCAATTTCTTCATTTTCCACAATGCTTTCTAAATCATTTACTCTGTTTGTCATCGAAAAGAATTTAAATGTTGCGATGCGTTAAGACCCCAGCTCATTTGTGGGATATAGAAACATAATTCCCTATTCCAGATCATTAATTTTATTGTGATCATTAATTAAGCCATATAAGTTTTCACTTTGCGATCAATTTTTCGTCCACAGACGGGGCATATTTGCGTATTTTCCGCGCAGTCCTCGCACATTCTGTGGTGTGTACACGGAATAAAGAGCATGTTGGCATCCTTCTCTTCACACTGTATACACTTGATCTTACGACGTAAACGCTCATTCTCTTGTTGGAGAAAATTGGGATCTACAAGTATAAACAATTGCATATGAATACATTCATTGTATCGAGTTTTACGTCCCACTCAACAGCTAGGGTCGTATGGAGATATGACCTCGGTTTAAAGTCTCATCCAAAAACAGACTGACAAATATAGACAAACAAGATGTGAAACATAAATGTCCCAGTAACAACAAGTGCAAGTCGAATTGCGATGCAATACAGGAGTCCCCCACCGGAACAAAAAATCCTTTCTTATAATATATATCCTACTTACTAGATCTATAACTGTATACAAAATTTGAAGTTGCTAGCACATTAGGTTTTGGACAAAATGTCCCAAACAAAAATATAAGGGTAAAAACAACCAAAGGCAACTAGAATATCACTGAAAGTGATCATACGCCCCAAAAGCGCTGTGTTTGTGCATTTTGACATTTCAATGAGAAAAGTTTTCAAGTATATGAACATTGTATCTTAAATATTTCATAAAATGAGTTTAACAATTTAAACAAGAAAGTTCACTCAAGGACCATAACTCTATGAAAAATCAATGGACCGTGACCAAAAATATAATATGCACATTTCCACTTGGTAATGAGTTAACATGTGAAGTTTGAATAAAATCGATTAGGTAGTTTATGAAATAAAGAGTGGACAAAAAACAGACAAACTTATCAACACACGCTGATGTTGCGAAAAATGACAATTTTCAACAAAGGGCCATAACTCAGTCAAAAATCCATTTAAAAATCCATCCAATAATCACAAAGAAATTGAGTGGACAAGAAAATTCACTCTAGGGCCAAAACTCTGTGAAAAATCAATGGACCGTGACCAAAAAAATATGCACATCCCCATTTGGTAATAAGCTATCATGTGAAGTTTGAATAAAATTGGTCAAGTAGTTTATGAGAAATAGAGTGGACAAAAATTCAGAAACTGATCAACATGTTGATGTTGCAAAAAATGGCAATTTTCAACAAAGGGCCATCTCTCAGTCAAAAATAAATGAACCATAACCAAATTTTAATATGCAGATTTTTAAGAGCTAGTATGCATACCTGTAAATTTTTTTTGAAATCTATTTATTAGTTACCGAGAAATTGAGCGGACAAGATAATTCAGTCAAGGGCCATAACTCTGTAAAAAATCATTGGACTGCAACCAAAATATTACAAGCACATCTCCACTTAGTAATAAGCGCACATGGGAAGTTTGAATAAAATAGGAACAGCAGTTTGTGAGAAATAGAGCGGACAAAATATCAACAAACCGATCAACACATGTTAACATTGCGAAAAATGCCATTTTTCAACAAAGGGCCATTACTCAGTCAAAAATCAATGAACCATAACCAAAATTTCATATGCATATATTTGAGAGCTACTGAGCATAACTGTAAAGTTTTTATGAAATCCATTCATTAGTTACCGAGAAATTGAGCAGACAAAATGTCAACAAACCGATCAACACATGTTAACGTTGCAAAAAATGCCATTTTTCAACAAAGGGCCATTACTCAGTCAAAAATCAATGAACCATAACCAAACTTTAATTTGCACATAAATGAGAGTTACTGAGTATAACTGTAAAGTTTTTTATGAAATCCATCCATTTTTTACCGAGAAATTGAGCGGACAAGATAATTCACTCAAGGGCCATAACTCTGTAAAAAATCATTGGACTGCAACCAAAATATTTCATGCACATTTCCACTTAGTAATAAGCTCACATGTGAAGTTTGAATAAAATAGGAACAGTAGTTTGTGAGAAATAGAGCGGACAAAATATCAACAAACCGATCAACAAATGTTAACATTGCGAAAAATGCCATTTTTCAACAAAGGGTCATTCCTCAGTCAAAAATCAATGAACCATAATCAAAATTTAATATGCATATATTTGAGAGCTACTGAGCATAACTGTAAAGTTTTTATGAAATACATCCATTAGTAACCGAGAAATTAAGCGGACAAGAAAATTCACTCAAGGGCCATAACTCTGTAAAAAATCATTGGACTGTGACCAAAATATTACATGCACATCTCCACTTAGTATTAAGCTCACATGTGAAGTTTGAATAAAATTGGACTAGTAGTTTGTGAGAAATAGAGCGGACAAAATATCAACAATCCGATCAACACATGTTAACGTTGCAAAAAATGCCATTTTTCAACAAAGGGCCATTACTCAGTCAAAAATCAATGAACCATTACCAAAATTATAACTGCACATATTTAAGAGCTACTGAGCATAACTGCAAAGTTTTTTTGAAATCCATCCATTACTTACTAAAACATTGAGCGGACAAGAAAATTCACTCAAGGGCCTTAACTCTGTGAAAAATCATTGGACCGCGACCAAAATATTTCATGCACATCTCCACTTAGTATTAAGCTCACATGTGAAGTTTGAATAAAATTGGATCAGTAGTTTATGAGAAATAGAGCGGACAAAATGTCAACAAACCGATCAACACATGTTAACGTTGCAAAAAATGCCATTTTTCAACAAAGGGCCATTACTCAGTCAAAAATCAATGAACCATAACCAAAATTTAATATGCACATATTTGAGAGCTACTGAGCATAACTGTAAAGTTTTTTTTGAAATCCATCCATTAGTTACCGAGAAATTGAGCGGACAAGAAAATTCACTCAAGGGCCATAACTCAGTGACTAGATGCCGAAGGGCAACATGTCGAGCCCGCTCATTTTGAAGAAAGAAGACCATACCTATGTCTACAGCTGTCATTACAATGGCGTTGTAAAAGTGGGGACAAAATAAGTTGGAATGATGGGGATCATGGTGAGACAGTTTATTGTTCACAAAATATTACATGTCTATGTATTTATAACGAGATACCAGAATGGATTAATTTGAGTATACATATGTGACCCGTCACGCTAAAAGGGACCTTATGCTAAGTCCATAAAACCAAATTCCGAGAAATATACCAGACCAAGCAGAAGTCCATCCGATGTCGTATTTGGAAAACGAAAATATTGTAAGGTAGAGAAAACATTCTAGATTCAGAAAATACTTAAACGTGAAAAGTTTCGACCCTAGTCAGGCTGCGCGGACTGCGCAGACGGACTAGGGTCGATACTTTTCACAAATCCGATAAGGTCCCTTTTAGCGCGACGGGTCACATATAAGGAAAATAAGCCATGCCCCCTGGCACCCATTTTTTGTACGGATCGGAATAATTTGAACATTCTGAGAAGTACGAAAATTAGCTGCACGTAAATCAACTCATTTTTTACATTTGACCTCAAAGTTTGACCTTGACCTTTCATCTTGGAATCTGGTTCTTGCACGCGACACTCCATCTTACTGAGCTTGACATTTGTGCCAAGTTATTTCTGAATCCCTCCATCCATGGTGAAGTTATGGCCCGGACAAGCAAAAATCATCTCATTTTTGACATTTGACCTCCAAGTTTGACCTTGACCTTTGAGCTTGGAATCTGGTTTTTGCACGCGACACTCCGCCTTACTGAGCTTGACATTTGTGCCAAGTTATTTCTGAATCCCTCCATCCATGGTGAAGTTATGGCCCGGACAAGCAAAAATCATCTCATTTTTGACATTTGACCTCCAAGTTTGACCTTGACCTTTGAGCTTGGAATCTGGTTCTTGCACGCGACACTCTGCCTTACTGAGCTTGACATTTGTGCCAAGTTATTTCTGAATCCCTCCATCCATGGTGAAGTTATGGCCCGGACAAGCAAAAATCATCTCATTTTTGACATTTGACCTCCAAGTTTGACCTTGACCTTTGAGCTTGGAATCTGGTTCTTGCACGCGACACTCTGCCTTACTGAGCTTGACATTTGTGCCAAGTTATTTCTGAATCCCTCCATCCATGGTGAAGTTATGGCCCGGACAAGCAAAAATCTTCTCATTTTTGACATTTGACCTCCAAGTTTGACCTTGACCTTTGAGCTTGGAATCTGGTTCTTGCACGCGACACTCCGCCTTACTGAGCTTGACATTTGTGCCAAGTTATTTTTGAATCCCTCCATCCATGGTGAAGTTATGGCCCGGACAAGCTCCATCCGGACGGACGCACGCACTAACGCACTAACGCACGCACGCACTAACGCACATACACCGAACCGCCATTGTGACAACTATGTCGAGCTCACCGCAAGCGGGCTCGACAAAAAATCAATGGACCGTAACCAAAATATAATATGCACATCTCCACTTGGTAATGAGCTAACATGTGAAGTTTGAATAAAATTGGACCAGTAGTTTAGGAGAAATAGAGTGGACAAAAAAGCTACAGACGGACCAACAGACAGACAGACAGACAGACCGACCGACAAGCTGACTCCTATATACCCCCCAAATTGAATTTGGGGGGTATAGTAACTCTAAAAGTGGGCAGTGAAGATTAATGATTCTTGTACATGATACTTGTCCTCAATGAGATCTTTAAGTGTACCAAGTTTGAAGTTGCTAGCACTGATGGCTCAGGAGATATGGTCCGGACAAAAATGTAAGGATAAAAACAACAACGAACAATAATTCAAAAAGTGCACGTGGCAGAGTAACAATTCTTGTGCATCAAATTTCTCCACAATGAGATCTACCAATGTACAAAGTTTGAAGTTGCTAGGGCTTATGGTTTAGGAGATAAGTTCCGGACAAAAATGTAAGGATAGAAACAACAAAGGGCAATAACTCAAAAAGTGGACATGGCAGAGTAACATGTACATGATACTTGTCCTCAATGAGATCTATAAGTGTAGCAAGTTTGATGTTGCTAGCTCTTATGGTTAAGAAGATGTTTCGGACAAAAATGTAAGGGTAAAAACAACAAAGGGCAATAACTCATAAAGTGGGCGTGGCAGAGTAATAGTTCTTGTACATGTCACTTGTCCTCAATGAGATCTACGAGTGTACAAAGTTTGAAGTTGCTAGGGCTTATGGTTTAGGAGATAAGTTCCGGACAAAAATGTAAGGATAGAAACAACAAAGGGCAATAACTCAAAAAGTGGATATGGCAGAGTAACAATTCTTGTACATGACACTTGTCTTTGATGCAATCTATCAGTGTACAAAGTTTGAAGTTGCTAGCACTTATGGTTTAGGAGATATGTTCCGGACAAAAATGAAAGGGTAAAAACAACAAAGGGTAATAACTCAAAAAAGGGGCATGGCAGAATAACGATTCTTAAACATGACACTTGTCCTCAATGAGATCTATAAGTGTACAAAGTTTGAAGCTGCTTGCAATTATAGTTTAGGAGATAAGATCCGGACAAGAATGTAAGCCTAAAAACAACAAGGGGCAATAACTCAAAAAGTAGGAGTGGCAGAGTTATGGTTCTTGAACATGACACTTGTCCTTAATGAGATCTATAAGTGTACAAAGTTTGAAGTTGGTAGCACATATAGTTTATGAGATATGTTCCGGACAAGAAAGTAAGGGTGAAAACAACAAAGGGCAATAACTCAAAAAGTGGGTGTGGCAGAGTTATGGTTCTTGAACATGACACTTGTCCTCAATGAGATCTTTAAGTGTACAAAGTTTGAAGTTGCTAGCACACAGAGTTTAGGAGATATGTTCCGGACAAGAATGTAAGGGTAAAAACAACAAAGGGCAATAACTCAAAAAGTAGGCGTGGCAGAATAACGGTTCTTGAACATGACACTTCTCCTCAATGAGATCTATAAGTGTACCAAGTTTGAAGTTGCTAGCACATAATATTATCGTTTAGAAGATATAGCCCTGATAAAAGTGTGACAGACAGACGGACAGACAGAATCGAGCAAACCTATCGTCCCCCAACTGGTAACCGGTGGGGGACTAATAACAGTTTCTGTCACTTGATCTTTTGACTTAACCATTTCCCAAACAAGACCCAATTTTGTTGTTCTTAATAGGAAGAGATTGAGACATTTATTCAAGCAAAAGAAAAATTGCTGATAATCAACAATTTCTCCTTTTGTCTCAATGTTTTCCGTGCAATATTGTATGCAGATCCTGAAAGCATCCTCAAACAACAATCAATCTTATTTGTCAAGACACACATCTCTTCAAATAAGGTAGCTTGTTATGTAAATAAAATCAATAAAGAAATGATAGTGAGTAAATAAGGCTCAAAAGTTTCAATTCTCAAAACATAGATGGATACATAAAATACAAACCATTTTCTTGTTCAGGATCAGGACTTCCTTGGACTGAAAGATAAGAAATATCACTAGTTTAGCAAAACTTTGAATACTCTCTAACAGAACTTTGTCTCATTACCGAACAGCACAGCTTGAGTATCAAGTTCTGAATAGTGAAAGACTTTAAGTGAAAAAACGAAAAGGGATAAATACCGTAATTATTCTAATAAACGCCCATATTCTAATAAACGCCCATCCCCCAAATCTCTGCTGAAAATATGCATATTTCAAGCGCATTTTTAGCAGGAAAGGATGGTTCTAATAAACGCCCATCCCCAGATTGCGGATTAAAATCGTGTTAGTCATAATCAAAAATCACTTCATAAAGCAATGAAAGAAATTATTTCCTATTCCCAGATATGTTTACAATGAAGGAATTTCTTCCATAAATCGTACTTTACAGTCCTAGAAAAAAAAACTTTGCAAACTTTTATTGGTTAATTTGGAGTCCATGAATTGACATTTGATTTGTATGTTTTGACGGACAAAATAAGAATACCCCTAATAAACGCCCACCCCCAACTTTCCTTCCGAACACTTTTTAAATGAACGCCCGGGCGTTTATTAGAATAATTACGGTATTGCTAAAATGTCAGAGTAAAGAACGCCGCAGCCACAGTGCAGTTGGTAGCGCATCTGCCTCTAATTTGAGCTCAATTGATGCAAAAACCCTTTCAGAAAAATATGACACCCACCAATGGTTTGATATCGTTAAACTATGTGGACGAGCAGCTGAGGGCTCAGTTAGGGTATTGTGGTAATTATGGTATGAGAAACAACAGGAATCCATGGTTAGGTCGCCCGATATGGCCATAGCAGTTAAAATGGTGTAAAACCCTAATAAACCAATCAGAATAAAGAATCTTTGTCTAGGCGATGATATAGGAAGAAATGCATCAAAGTTTCAGAGCAATAATAACAGTATAAGTAGAAGCATTACAGGTAAGTATATGGCAATTGCACATAAAATTTAAACCAAGAATTTTTATGTTTGTTGGTGGTTTCAAATCAAAAGCGTTCTTAGAAACGTAGCTATTACATGTAAAAACATTTGCATGTAAATCTTGTGAAACACGACCCCAATAACCATGGGACAGAGCAAGAAATAAGAGGGGGTAAAGGGATTCTTACTCTGTTTTTTTTTTCAAATCCAAACCCTAAGTTGGTACTCATTAGAGTTATCTCAATGAAACGATTCCAATGAGTATCCTCAACAGGGTTTGATGAAGAATTTTAATTAAATATTAGGATTTGTAAAGCCTTTACCCCCTCTTATCTTTAACTCTGATATGACCCCTATTAACCCATTATCACACAATGACTCTTTTTGACTCCCATTAAAAGAAAATAACCTTGGAAAACATTTTGGAAAATGAAGAAATTGCTTGTGACAAGCAATTTCTTCATTTACCACAATGTTTTCTACCAATAGAGAGCAAAAATGTTTAAATCTTATACTTTTGAAATTGTTGTCTGCAACATCTTTAAAGTTGGACCAGTCTAAAATGTTGTCGTCTGGTAATGGGCTAATAATGAGACAAACTTGACCAACCTTCATTAGGTGGAGTATCAGTGGGCAGGGCCTCACCACGCTCTTGTTTACCCCTCAATATCTCTAGTATACCACCAGAAGTCAAGTCTCTAGAACCTGAAGGCAGTATCAAAAATCAAAATTGTTTAGATTTTGTCATTCTGAATCAACACATTTACAAACAAAGAAATTCAGACTGGTAACAGGGAAAATGACAAAGTCATAGTCTCCTTTTGATGACTTCACAGAGCCAAGAAATTTCTTCATGCTAATCTACATGTCATGCTGATCTTCACGCAAACTCTACTGTAAAAGTCTTAAGCGAGCTAAGAAGTTTCTCATTTAAAATGACAATGCCCTTGTCATGTTGCCTTGTATTGTAAGATTTCATTGAAATAACATATGAATCTGTGCTTATGAGTGATAGACATTTCATGAACAACGGAAAATGTCTAAATGAAAATATCTCTCTTGGATGACCATAGAGTGCCAAGAAATGTACTCACAATACTCTCAATGTTAAATTGGTCATCTTATACATGATTTATTAGAAATCCTTCCACGTTTTTGAGCCAAGTTGTGCTTACAAGTTACATGGACAGAGAAACAAGTAATAACTATATACCCTCTTGTTTGAAGAGGGTATAAAGATTTGAATGAATTTTCACAATGCCAAAACACAACATATACTATGAGACAACAGCTCTTCATCCAACATAGAAGACTAGACTATTAATGCAATGTCATGATTAATCCACAAGTGAGAAACAAATAGCTTTAGTAGTACAACATACATGAGCAATCTTGTGATAATAATATACTAATAATGAAACAAACCTTTAGCTTGAAGTTCGTGAATGGCAAGTAGAACAGCTTTTCTAGAGAACCCTTGTTCTAGAACCTGCTTGGCTGCTTCAGTAGACAAAGAATCTGTAAATTTGAGATGGACAGAAATTAGTTTTAGTATTGCACATATGGCACATAAATCCTTCTTTATCAACACCCATTTTCTTGTCTGTAGCAGCTTTCATATTAGAGTTGTCCAATTTTGTTGTTTGGGAGAGAGTTAAAGCCATAAAGCCCAATTTCCTTATCCAGGCTTACCTCTTTATGCACTTGCAAGTTGTGCAAAGAATAGCTTTAGACAAATGTCAAACAAAATCTTCCCCAGGAAAGATTTGAATCCAGAATCAAATCTTTTACAGTAATGCCATAAATTGTTCACTGCAGATTTGAATATCCATCAAGTTTATAAGAATGAGGATAATAAACTTTATTGTACAAAAGAGGAAAATGTATTCCCGATCTACCTACCATTATCATTGAGAGACAAAGCAGCCATGGCACCAGAGGCTGTGGGTGGGGTCTGAACAGCAGACTCCTGAAAGAATTCACCAAAACAATAAATGTTGAAATAGTTTATTGAAAGTGGGCAGCATCAACCAAGACCAGTCTACTCAGTTTGTCCCTATGGAAGCAATAACAATAGGAGGGACCTGAATAATGGACACCTAAAATATTCACCAAAACAATAAACACAAGCTCATGAAATAGTTTATTGAAAGTGGACAGCATCAACCAAGACCAGTCTGCTCTGTTTGGCCCTATGGAAGCAATAACAATAGGAGGGGCTTGGATAACAAGAATCCTAAAATATTCAGAAAAAGAATAAACTGTCCATTTATCTCTTCCCAAAGTGACAAGTTTTTTGGTAGTCTAATTTGAAAGTGTTTTTTTTTTTCAGACAAGAAAACAGATGTTGGTGAAAGGAATTTGGCACAAAATAGCTCAGAAAATATTGAGACTAAAGATAAAAATAAGCATTTTCTTTTTTTTTTTTTTGTCTCAATCTTTTCAGAAGGGTTTTTTTATTGGGATGTCTTGTGTTTGGGAAAGCGTATGTCTTTTTCTGTAACAACAACATTTGGGCAGATCCAAATTGAGAAGTAGACTGCAATATTGATGTTTTTAAAAACATGATAATTATTTGAGCATCATAGTAGGGAGGGCATTAAAGTATTAGTAAAAGGATAAAATGATGGCCATGAGCATTTTTTTCTTTTCCATAAATACTTTACAAAACTCTTTCTTGGTGAAGTCAAGTGTTTTCATTCTATTGAACATCAACAAATGCAAATGTGCAAAGTATAATGCTACATATCACTTCTGCTTGATTTATGCTAAACATTTCTTTTACCCAAACCTTATTGAAGGGAGTTGGTGTTAAAATAACAAGACTTAGTTAAAGCCTGTCTTACAACTGGTCGTACGTGCACCTGCGTGCGGTCTGCGTGCGGTCTGTGTCTAAAACGTATGTTTAGTCATGCTATGCACGCACGTGCAACATACGATTTTGGTGGACGCAACCACAACACAGACTGCATGCAGCAAAGAATTGACTAGACATATTTTGAGGTGCTCTTACAACCCGTCGTGCATCTTTATAAATTGTGCGATTTTGCAGAGTTTGAAAACTTGTGATTTAAAAAGACGCACGACGGGTTGTAAGAGAGGCTTAAGCTTTTTTCCAAGCAAATCCTGGCTTTGATGTCCCTGGTTCAATCCATTTGGGAAAACTATGAGGAACAAGATGTGTTTGTGAAACATGAATGCCCCAAAATGGCCAATGTCAAATTTTCGGACGGACAGACAGACGGACAGACAGACAGACATGAGTAAAACAAATTGCCCAGATCTAAAATGCTAATCATCAACATTTTCTCCTTTAACTCAATAGTTTTCATACTTTACTGAACACAAAGCCAATCTTTATCAATATCCAATTTACCCTTTTCCCAGCAATTTTAGAAATAGAACACTCCAAATTCCTGCCATTTGAATAATTGTTTAAATAAGCAAGACCAGCAATAAAGAAAGCATATTGTCACTTCAAAGAAAACCTCGTAACTGTAGCTTAACCCTTTCCCATACAGCAAAACTTAAGGGTTGTACAATTTAAAAGCTGCTGCAGATGACATCATGAATGGTGAAAAATATTAAATTTGTGTACAATACCGCATAGAAATTATTGACACAAGAGGAGAAAATGCTGATCATCAGCATTTTCTTCTTTTGCCTCAATGTTTTTCTATGCATATAACTTTAAGGACATCAAAACCAGGTCTTGTTTGGGAAAGGGTTACAAGCAACAGTACCTCTTCGCTACTGCTGTTTCTCCCCGAAGCCGCTCTCTGTACAAGGTCTATATAATCTTGTCCTCGTGTCTGTCGTACATATTCACATTGAGGAAACCAGCGAGCATGCTCGATCCACGGATCATCTTGAGGATCCCATCGCTGTAGTCCGCCGTCACACATAAAACAGCGACACACATCTCCATAACCTGCAAAAAACTTTCAACACATAATGACACTTTTTATAGCTTATGATAAATGACCTGGCAGAGCATGCCTATCGATTAGCTAGAGATGCTCTGCCAGGTCAATTATCATGAGCTATGACAAACAACAAGACTAAGACTTTGGTAAACATTGTGGAAAATGAAGAAATTACTCAACTTCTCAAAATGTTTTCTACCACAACAGAGATTGAGCAGAGAGTATAAAATTTCATCCACATGAAATTGTCTTCTGCAATGTTAGTTGGAGTGGGTATAACTATTAAATGTATGCTGTTTGGTTATGGGTAAACAAGGCAAATGTCCAAACTTCCTTGAATTTTTTACCTTTACAATGAAAATTTGGTATCACACAGGTCTTGTTGGGAAAAACATGTGAAATGTGGAAGTATTTGAAGCAAAAGAAAAGATATATTTATAAAACACAAATGGATGCAAAAAAAGCTGTTTTTTTATGACTTTTACATTTAATTTTGACCTTGACTAATGACTTTGGCCTTGAATTTGATATTAAAAGATTCAAGAAATGTACCTGCACAGACTACCTATGTGAACCTTGCAACTTAACCCTTTCCCAAACAAGACCTGGTTTTGACATCCCTAATAGAAAATACTTGGGAAAACATTGAAACAAAAGAAGAAACTGCTGATAACCAGCAGTTTCTCCTTTTGTCTCAATATTTTCCGTACCATTATATTTTACACAAATTCTATCTTTAATAACATCTATTTTGTCATTTGTGGCAGTTTTTGAAGTGGATCACCCTAAAATTTTGCCGTGTGGGAAAGGGTTAAAGGGTGAGAAGTTATGGATAAATGTGAAATATTTAGGTCCAGTTGTACATTATATTTTGCATAGATTAGAACATCATTATACAAAAGAAACTTCTGAGTTCTTCGTGTATTTGATTGTGTACAATATAAATTTTGTTCTAAACAAATATATGTCACATCAAATTATTGTAAACTAGAATATCACTGAGAGTGATCATACCCCCTAACAGCACTGTTTTTGTGCATTTTGAGAAGTACATTTCATTTGAAATGTGAGCTTATCAATTGGGGAAAAAAGAGCAATAGACCAAACAGCACATGTAAATGTTGTAAAAAAAGCCAATTTTTAACAAAAGGACATAGCTCATTTAAAAATCAACAAGCCTTGCTCTGCCATGCACACATTTTTTTTCTATAAATCTAAAGTTCACAACCGTGTATTGAAGACAGTCACTCAAGGTACAATCCTGTAAGGTTTCGTTCAACTTTGCCCTATAATTGTTTCTTTAAAGAATTTTCTCTTGATCTCGTTAAGTCTGATAAGCCCTGCCCTGCCACGACCACATTTTCGACTGAATAAAGAATTTGCGAACAAATATTGTAACGAGTCACTCAATGATCATTCCTGCCAAGTTTGGTAACAAATCGCCAGATGGTTAAGATGAAGAAAATTTTTGAAGTATTATCTAACGATTGCTTGAAGTCTGATAAGCCCCACCCTGCCAAGACCATGTTTTTCACCCAATCAGATATTCATGAACATGTGTTGAAGAGAGTCTCTGAATGGACATTCCTGCCAAGTTTGGTTTAAATTGGCCAAATAATTGATTTTTAAAGATTTTTCACATGATTTCTCTAAGTCCAAAAAGCGCCGCCCTGCCACGCCCACAATTTTTGATGAATAAAAGATTCATGAACAAGTTTTAAAAAAGGTCACCAAAGGAACATTCCTGCCAAGTTTGGTTAGAATTGGCCAAGTGGTTAAGGAGAAGAAGATTTTTGAAGAATTATCTAACAATTTCTCGAAGTCTTATAAACCCCGCCCTGCCACACCTACAATTTTCACCTAATCAAAAATTCATGAGCATGTGTTGAAAACAGTCACTCAAGGGACATTTCTGCCAAGCTTGGTTCAAATTGGCCTGATAATTGATTTTTAAAGAATTTTCACATGATTTTTCTAAGTCTGATAAGCCCCGCCCTGCCACGCCCACAATTATTGACGAATCAAATATTCACGAACAAGTTTTGAAAAGGGTCACCTAAGAAACATTTCTGCCAAGTTTGGAAAGAATTGGCCCAGTGGTTAAGGAGAAGAAGATTTTTGAAGAATTATCTAACAATTTCTCAAAGTCTTATAAACCCCGCCGTGCCACGCCTACAATTTTCACCCGATCAAAAATTCATAAGCATGTGTTGAAAACAGTCACTCAAGGGACATTTCTGCCAAGCTTGGTTCAAATTGGCCAGATAATTGATTTTTAAAGAATTTTCACATGATTTTTCTAAGTCTGATAAGCCCCGCCCTGCCACGCCCACAATTATTGACGAATCAAAAATTCACAAACAAGTTTTGAAAAGGGTCACCTAAGAAACATTTCTGCCAAGTTTGGAAAGAATTGGCCCAGTGGTTAAGGAGAAGAAGATTTTTGAAGAATTATCTAACGATTTCTCGAAGTCTTATAAACCCCGCCGTGCCACACCTACAATTTTCACCCGATCAAAAATTCATGAGCATGTGTTGAAAACAGTCACTCAAGGGACATTTCTGCCAAGCTTGGTTGAAATTGGCCAGATTATTGATTTTTAAAGAATTTTCACATGATTTTTCTAAGTCTGATAAGCCCCGCCCTGCCACGCCAACAATTTTTGACGAATCAAAAATTCACGAACAAGTTCTGAAAAGGGTCACCCAAGAAACATTTCTGTCAAGTTTGGAAAGAATTGGCCCAGTGGTTAAGGAGGAGAAAATTTTTGAAGAATTATCTAATGATTTCTCGAAGTCTGATAAGCCCCGCCCTGCCACGCCCACATTTTTTGACAAATCAAAAATTCACGAACAAGTTTTGAAAAGGGCCTCCCAAGGAACATTTCTGCCAAGTTTTGAAAGAATTGGCCCAGTGGTTAAGGAGGAGAAGATGTTTAAAGAAATTGTTGACGACGGACGACGGACGACGAACGACGGACGCCGGAGAGTGACTGACCCTAAGAGCTCCCCTTGAGCTCGTTGAGCTCAGGTGAGCTAATAAAAATACCGACACCACCTCATTTGTTCCGACAAGTGTTTTTGTTGAATCAGATTTTCATGAAATTTGTGCCTAGCATATCTACAGGTCATAATCCAAACCTGTGCTAAATATGAAGCAAATTGGACAGTAACTGTAGGAGTTGTATGGACAAGCATTTTTTTTGTCAATTCATGGGCCATAACTCAAAAAGTATCTGTCCAATTTGTGAAACTTGCGTCTTGCACATTTACAGGTCCTAATGCACACTTGTGCCAAGTATGAAGCAAATCAAACGGTAACTGTAGGAGTTGTCTGGACAGGGTTTTGGTGACAAACAGCCCCACCAATCAATCGACCGCCGGATGGACAGGCTGATTCCAGTATACCTCCCTATACTTCATTTGCAGGAGTGAATGAAGGTTGGAAAGTTTCACCCTTTCCTAAACAAGACCTAGTTTTGACGCCCTCAATGATATAGGCTTGGGAAAACATTGAGACAAAAAAAAAGAAAATGCTGATAACCAGCATTTTCTCCTTTTGCTTCAATGATTTCTGTGCTATATTGTACACAAATCCTTTCCTTTTTAATATCAATTTTGTCATCTACAACAGCTTTTACATAGGACCATCCTAAAATTTTGCCATTTGGGAAAGGGTTAAGACTCTTTTCAACAGTTTTGGGTTGAAATCTTTTTCTATAGTTAGAGTAAAGACGGGTAATTTCGACACCTTAAGACGAAATCAGCAAAAAAAAAGTTGTGGCAAAATATTCCAGAGAATAAACATTTATCAAAACGGAAGTTGGCTTGATTTTTTTCATTTGCAAAAAACGCCGCCCAAATACGATATTGTCGTTGTCGTCTTTTTTCCCGTTAAATCATGGGACCCATCGTAGTATAAATTCGACACCTTGCGGGTAAATTCGACACCCCAAGAATTTGTGTATGAAAACGATGTTAATATCTCTTATAAACTACAAATCATGTGAATATATTGATTACGACGATGCACTTGATTTTTCTTCATTGAGATTTTCATTCTCATCCACGATTCGGAGACAGAGAGATCAATTTGCGAAATGTGATTTTTTTTAATTGTTCATCCGCGCAAAGTCATTTCCTAAACCACAAATATTCCCTTAAAGCACCTACGTAATATTCCTTCTTCATTTAAAACACCTCGGTCGCCAAACAACAATGTTTTGTTTAGGAAGTTAATTGTCTCCTCGAATGAAATGTAAAAGTAATACCTTGTCGCTGAAATATTCCAATTAATGGTTCAATTAATCCATGACCAAATTAATCTTAACGTAACATGCGCAGCCCGAAATTTCAACAACTGTTCCCTTTTAAGTACTGTATGGGAATGAGTCTATTTCTATTTTCGGAAACTGTTCAATAACAGGTGTTCCACGCGCGGCTGCGCGGCTTTGTTTGATGTTTTAAACTCTCCCTCAGACGGTTAGTGGTATGACGATTGTATGACGTCATTTTGTTCCGACAAAGGAATGAGACATCAGCACGTGAATATCCCTGTCAATCAAGCATATAAATGATCGAATGGGTGGAGACTGACAAACTGTTCCGACCAATCAATTAACAATTCACAGTTTGCTCAGTAGATTTACAAGGCGGTTCCACGTGAATTAAAAGAACCGCATTCGGGTGTTTTGATAGTGGCTAAATAAGGAATTTGTGCACCTTCAAACAAAGGTCAAATTTTTAAATGATTTTTAATTTTCATGCGTTGGATTGTTAACTTTTGTGGTGGAATTAATAAGGATGTTTCTTACAAAGTAAGACTCGCTTTATTTAATATATTCATCTACTACAGTCGAGAACTTTGAGTGACCTCAGAATATGAATCTTATGGAAAAATTTACCGCATGAAACGTTTCAGATGCAAATTGATGTGGGATTTGTTAATAATATGTATATTTAGATCAAAATTGTTTGTTGGTTGATGAAAAAGGCATCAACGCCATTTCTACTGTTCAAAATAAGCGCAACAACCAAACTGTTGTCTGTTTCTGTCGATGTAGGAACATTCAAATTCAAACAATTAATCACATTTTACGGCATGTCGAATTTATACGCTCTTGAAATATTTTGTCGTATAAATTCGACACCCTTTCTCAAGTTGAAAATAAAACGGAGAGATGCTTTTTATCAAATAATTTATGAAAATATATACATTTCCGGCATAGTATTGAAACATTTATCATATAAAAATGATTTTCATAATTTTTCATATGTCTTTGTTTCGATCCACTTTCTTACGATATTCTGTAACGGTCATTTTTGCTCATCAGAAAATTCGACGACCTTTTTCTTCCGCGATTTTTTCGGGTCAAGGGTGGGTGTTTGGAAGACATGAAATATTTTTATACATCAATTATTGCCCCGACATAAGGTTTTCAATATTAGAATGCTATTATCACGATTTTTGTGTCATGTATTGTAAAAATTATAAAAGGGTGTCGAATTTTGACGACTGTCGAATTTACCCGACTTTACTCTACCTGAGAAGAAAAATCCCGCCTCAGCGAGTTGTTGCGGTGTTTGTGATATATTTGTTGGCCAGTCCTGGTTGTAGGATCGAACCCTGGCCTCCATGGTACTATACTGGGGACTCCGGACATTGCTTGATGCAGGACCAGTGTTGACATTGCTTGACGCAGGACCAGTGTTGACTGTGGTGGTAGTTGTTGTAGTAGGTGCACCTTGTAAAGCTGCAATCAAACAAACAACAGGGTAAACCCATTTCTCACACAATGACTCTTTCTCAATCCTCAAAAGGTAAGGCATTGGAAAACATTGTGGAAAATGAAGAAATTGCTTGTGACAAGCAATTTCTTCATTTTTCACAATGTTTTCTAACCCAAAATGGAAAGATTTTTCAAAATTCCATCCACTTGAAATTGTCCTCTGCAACACCTTTAAAATTGGAACAGTACAAATTTTTGCTGTCATGTAATAGGTTAACCATTGCTCTGAATTTTGACCCCATGCACAGAGGTTTCAATAAAGTTTGGCCACCCGGTACTCGGGGTAAAGTAGGCAAGCATTTTCTCTGTGTTCCCTATCAATACCAAACACAATTTTCAAAAGTAGCCTGGGGATGGTACCCAAATAGAAGCGTAATATCCCGGTCTCTTAATGAATCCCCTGCATGCAGTCATGTTAAGGGGATATTTCTGCAATTTTGGAGGTCATGCTGCTAAAGCTTAATAAATTAAGCAATTTTAGAAACAATTACAAAACTACAAAATAACTATTTTTCCTAACATTTTAATTTATACTTTCATTACTTTATGACATCATATTTAGAGGTACATTCTTTAGAGCAAGGATTTTACAATTTCCTAAGATGTTTGAGATAAAGTGTTTTTAACCCTTTACCAAACAACAAAATTTTAGGGCGGTCCTAATTCAAAGATCCTGCAGACGACAATTTTAAGTGAATGGAATTTTTAGTTTTTAGGTCTTTTTGTATGGAAAACATTGTGGGAAATGAAGAGATAGCTTGTCACAAGCAATTTCTTTATTTTCCACGATGTTTTCCATGGCCATTATTTTGTGGGGAGTCAAAAAGAGTCATTGTGTGGTAATGGGTTAAGACAGTGTTGAATCTAGCTTGGCCCGAGAGGGGGCCCGTCGGGCCCACAGCCATCAAAACAGGGGGACATTTGGGGAAAGTGGGGGACATAAAGACAAACATAGAAAAAGAAGTAAAATTATGATACTTACCTTTTATTGGTTTGTACACATGAATATACATTGTTTTCTTGCAGAAGTAAGTCAAAAAATACTGTGTTGACTTTTTAATATTCAAATTTAAAAATGTGTAACGATATGTCAACTTATGGCAGTTTTGCAATATTTTACCTTACGATAGCGATAGGTAGATAGAACTTTCAAAAGTTGATAAATATCACAATAGTTCTTTCGACTATCAACTGTTTACGATAGTTTTCTTAACTAGAAGACCTGAAGGTCTTGAATCGCTCCACAGGCCTGAGATTCTTTTAATATCTAATCCAAGTGTTGATTAGATAGTGAAAACAAAGTCACAGTTAGCATTTTTTTCAAATTGAAAGGCATATAACTGAGGATTTATCTTCCTATCAAGCTAAGAACCACACTAATGCAAGATCTTAACTTTGTCTACATCATGTGTAAGTTTTGAAGTGCTTGTTCAATATTTGTAGATATATAGAGAGTAAAAAACAAAGTCGAAAATAGCAATTTAGACAAATTCTAGGGCACATAAAACAGGATTTAAGATTCAGATGATGCTGAAAATTATATCCAATCCATGCAAGATCTTTTGGCCGGTAAGATTATGAGAAAGTTTCATATTGATTGGGAGATATTTATGGCTGTTTGAGTAAAAATAAGGTCAAAAATGGTAATTTTGTCACTTTCAAGGGGACATAACTCATGATGTAAAATTCAGATTAAGCTGAAAATTACACTCTGGCAAGAACTTATGTTCACAAATATTGTGTCAATGTCCTTTCTTGATAGGTCAATATTTGTAGTTGCTAGAGTCAAAACAAGGTCAAAATAAAGCCGAAAATGATAATTTTGTCAATTTCAAGGGCACATAACTCATGATATCAACTTCAGATCAAGCTGAAAATTATACCGAGGCAAGATCTTATTGTCTTCAACATTCTATTAATTTTTTGTCTTGATTGGTAAATATTTGTGATTGCTAGAGTGAAACAAAGTAAAAATTGAGCCGAAAATGACAATTTTGTCAATTTCAAGGGCACATAACTCATGATATAAAATTTAGATCAAGCTGAAAATTGCACTGTGTCAAGATCTTATTGTCACCAACATTTTGACCAAGTTTTGTCCTGATTGGTCGATATTTGTAAGTGCTAGAGTGAAAACAAAGTCAACACAGCCATTTTTTAATTCAAGGGCAGATAACTCCGGACCTTCTAATTCAATCTGCATTAATTGAAGGAATCTGATAGAGGACCACCTAAGGATCATTCCTGTGAAGTTTGATTGAAATCCATCCAGTAGTTTCTGAGGAGAAGATTTTTAAAGAAAAAGTTGACGACCGGACGGACGGACGCACGCACGACGGACACAGCGCCATGACAATAGCCCGCTGGCCTGAAGGCCAGTGGAGCTAAAAACGAAAGTAGAACAATAGAATCCAGTAAACGCTTGATTCTAAGTAAACATGGACTCAAAAAAGAGTTTCAAAGATCATGAGTAAATTACTTTACTCCAAGAGGGGTGCTCTCAATGAAGTTAATTCATCAATTACTCGGGCAGGTGCATGGAAGCGTCTATTTTGAAGCAAGTCAAATCAGGTCAGAAAAATGATCAATGAAGGCATTTCACACGAAGGAATGTATTCTGTTTTTGTAGGAAATTGGTTTAACTTTCAGAAAATAACTGAATTTGAAGCGTATTTGAAGCGTCTTTCTCCTAAAAACTGCTTTATCTTGAAATATCTTCAGAAATCTTAGGATATCTTTAAAAATCTTGTCCTAAAAATGTGCCTCAGGTCTTGATTGGAAAGGGCCAACCCCATATCTGACAACTATACTTACAAGAATGTGTTGTAATTTGTGCAGATTGCCCGAGCATCACTTGTTGTGCAGTGGTTGTGGTAGTTTGTGTTGGAGCTTGTGTAGATCTTGGCTGACCAGGCCGCTGTGAGGCAGGTTGTGCTCCACCGGGAATTAAATTTACCTGAAAATGAAGGAAATATTTGTAACTTAATAATATATGGTTGTAATTACAACATGACCTAAAAATTTGCTCTATGCCTTCATATCTTACAAGAGTCTCCTTTAACAAATGGACCTAGATTAACAAAAGGATCCTCCATAGCATTTGTGTCCACTCCAATATGAATCGAGATCCACCTCTGCATAAGCAGTTTAGGCCCCAAGAACGGACATTAAGGTAAGCCTTTATCCTTGATTTTACTCAATATATACAATATAAGCTGCTAGCAGTTCAGGTCCCAAGTGATGTAACAAGAAGGGACATTCAGATGAAAGCCTCAAAAGTTTCAACCTTTATCCTTAATTCTACACAATACATATACCTTATAGGCTGCTAGCAGTTCAGGTCCCAAGTGTTGTAACAAGAATGGACATTCGGGTGAATGTCTCACATGCTCAAACAGAGGCTCATCGGTCTCCGACCAATCTTTCATACCTATACCACACTGAAAACATCGCACAAGGTCCTGACGGCCTGAAATTATAACCAAGAAAATATGGAGGGAAAAGAGGAAATTGCTGATTATCACAATTTCTTCTTTTATCTCAATGTTTTCTTAAACTAATTTTACAAGGGACATCTAAACCAGGTCTTGTTTGAGAGAGAATTACATAAAAAATTTAAAATAAATATCTCTTATACTGAAGGAGGCATAAATAGTCCACTTGAATTGGAAAACTGCTTTCAGTAAAAAGATTCATATCTTTACAATTAACCCATTACCAAATGACAAAATTTTCGGATGGTCCAATCTGAAAGCTGCTGCAGATGACAAAATAAATGTAATTAAAGATAAAGTAGTGAATGATATAACCCAGAAAATATTGAGGCAAAGGAGAAACTGCTGGTTATCAGCAGTTTCTTCTTTTGCCTCAATGTATTCTCATGCCAATTCTATCATGGATGTCTAAACCAGGTTTTGTTTGGGATAGGGTTAAATTTCTTCATCAATTCATAGCTCAAAGAAATGAGAGAAAATTGTCTTTCACTATTAAATCTTTTTTCCAAACCAAGTCCTGGTTTTGATGTCTCTTACTAACATGTTCGCCCTTTCTTTTATTAGTATACACAAATTTTCTCTTTATCAGCATCCATTTTGCCTTCTGCATTGACTTTCAATTTGGAACAGTTCATTTCTTTTCACACCTGGAAAGGGTAAATTTACAAACAACCTACCAGTGAAGAAAAATCCCTGTTCAGCCATGTTGTTAGGATCTTGCATTGTGCTTTCTGGCCAGGATGTGAACGACATTTGTCTTTTGTCTCGATCAACGAATTCTGGATAACGGGGAGGTCTTGCTATCGGAGCCTGCGCTCTGTTTCTATTTGTTCCTCGTCTGCGGGCTGTAAGCCGATCCTCACTATCAACAGACGACATCAAGTTTGTTGTGATAGGTAACCCTAGTCTTCGGAGACCAGGATCAGCAGAAGTGACAGTATTTTCACGATTTGGCATGTCCATGACATTTTCCGTGACCTGTATTGGTGGTTGTGGAGGCTCCTCTTCTGGTGCATTCTGGGACGTTTGTTGTTGTTGTTGTCTCTGTCTAGCTCTCTGTCCACCACCTCGTTGCTGTCTTCTTCTTCCCGGAAACACGACAATTTCTACACTGTTTGGTGGCACCTTGACCGGGGCTGGTTCATATTTGCTGGTTGGAGGTAGTGATGTTAGATCATTAATCTGCTGTGATGTAAGCTGTGTTTGTGATCCGGTGTCTACATGGTCAGATAAACAAATGCATGCTATATCATTGTTCTCATCAACATGATTCACTTGTAAAGTTTGTTGTTTATGTCTCCAGTTATTTGCTCGTTTTTGAACATCTCCTGGAAGTGGTGCAACTTCATCCCTGACCACTGATATAGAGCTGGTAGTTGGGTAATGAGACACCTCCAGTTGGATGACTCCTATTCGTAGTCGAGACAGTCGCATATAGTTTGTAATGTAGCAATTTCTGCATGATTCATGACCTCCAGTGGAGTTATCTACACAAAATCTACAGTAAACTGTGTGAAGATCTTCATAAAATATGGTGAGCTTAGTCTTCTGCATTTTTCTCTTTTTTTCCAAGCTGGCCAAACTGACCGAATCTGCAGTTTTACATCTATTAGAATTTCTGCAAAGGACCTTAGAAAGCCTGGATACTTTAATAATATTGTGATGGTTATGGTGTCTTGTGAGAATTTGTCTTGGTGCATCTTCACCTGTGTGTTTCGTCTGTTCCTGGCGAGAAGTTATGCAGAAAGTATGTGTACCAAATTTTCCCCGTGGAGGTATACATTTGGCCATTTTGAAACTTCAGACTTTCTGACATCATACCAGAACTTTCCAAACTTATGACACAATCCTGAAAATAAAGAGATCAAATCTATGTCATAAACACTGTCACAGTGATATCTGATATGAGTAATTTAGCCTTTTCTTTTGTCTGAATGTTTTCTAAATCTACTTTCCCTTAAAACGTCAAAATTAAGTCTTGTTCGGGAAAGGGTAAAATCCTTTTTTAAACAATGATTTGTTAACATAATGTACTAAAGGTAGAAAATAAATTGTATCTTAATTAATCAATATGGAAAGATTTGAATGTAAAGGAGAAAATGCTGTTCATAGTAGATATAGCAAAAAGTTAACAACTTTAACCTAGTACTGTAGGTACCAGTAACATCTTCAGACTGTTCCAAATCAAAATTCGAAGATGATGCTAATCACAAAATTACAAGGGATTGTCAATGAAGTTTAACAATTCTTTTTTGGTCTTTCTAGGTATAAAACATTGTGGGAAATAACTTGTGACAAGCATTTTCTTATTTTTCCACAATGTTTTCCAAGGCCTTTACATTGTGGGACGTCAAATAGCATAATCGTGAGGGAATGGATTTTAATGGGAAATTCTGATTATCAGCAATTTCTGATTTAGTCTTGATCTAAATGCTTTTTTTCTAAAAGTATCTCAAATCCAATTGTCAAGATCAGGGACTGTTGGTGAAAGCGCTAATTTCAATCCTAAATTAAGAAATGCTATTATGCATGGTAATCTAAACTTTATTCTTTTGATCAGGATTTGCCTGAAAATGATCAAATTGCAAAATTTTAGGGTGATTCAATTGAAAGCTGCTGCAGACAGCAAAGTGCATGATGTTTGAATATAGGATTCATGAATAATATAGCACAAAAATGAGACAAAAGGAGAAAATGCTGGTCATCTTCTTTTGGCTCAATGTTTTCCCCTAAATTTTCTTACCTGGGAGGTCAAATCAATGTCTTGTTTGGGAAAGTGTAAATTTGAAAATAATTTCATTTTTTATCTAGATCCATTTTGTCCAGACATTAAAAGAACTTCTTAAAATAATAAATCAAATTAGTAAATTACCAGTTTACCATTCAAAGCTTGATAATAATTAAACATTTAGACTAGGTTATTAGTTTATCATCTTAACACTGATTAAAACTATAGATATGTAATAAGTAAACGCTAATTGATAATCATAAACAACAAGGGAAATAACTAATGTAGATATTGCATGAACTAATCATCAAGCTTTGTCAGGGGTCTTGCTACCAATTTTTGTTTGGGGCCAGGGGCCATAGAAATTGGGAAAATTAGCGTCGTTTTTACCTAAATTGGGAAAAACTAAAACAAGTTTATATTCATACTGTCACTCAGTTTCAGCTGCAAATTAGTTGTGATGTAAAATGCATTTGTTCATACTCTTGTTTAAGAATCTACTCTAAACTGTCTTCAAAATGTTTGTAAATGCAGATGAGGTCTTAACATGGGACATTTTGGGTCCTCAATGGGAAATTTTTCCAGAGAATTGGGAAAAAAAGATACTTTTTGCCATTGGGAATGGGGCCCAATAACGGCCCCAAATTTTGGCAAACAAGACCCCTGTTTGTACTTTCGTTTTGAACTAAAACCGTAAATGTTTATGCGGCAGTTAAAGCTATAAGCGATAAGGTTTGTTTTGAACAATTGCCAAGTAATTTTCAACATTTATGTATAAGTAAAGTCTAGATAAAATGATCATAAGGTGAAGCCTGTCAAAGTCCAGAGACAATGTAGATAGTAATCATAAACCAGGAAGTAAATTCAGACGTTGAAAATTGAACACATCCAGAATATTATAGATCTATTTGTTTTTTATTCGATAAAACCAAAAAAAGGATATAAGAAAAATGCCTATCCTCTAATAAAAAAAAGGTTTTATTGTTAACCCTTCGAAAGGACATTAAAATATGTTTAAGTTTGTCATTAATGAATTCAAAAGATATATTTTGTACGCTTTGTTGAATTATAGATAGATCTACACACTGGTCAAGAATACTTGAACATTTTAATGAAGGTTTCAAGATTGTATTAAAGACAAGACCTCTAACCTCTAACCAAAATATTTGCAAAAACAATTTAAGAAAAAAAACAAAAAACAAGAAGATAGCATCAACTATCACTTATCAATTTCAACTGACCAAGTTGCGCCTGAACTCTCAAGCATTCAGCTACTGTTATAATTTGGTTTCAAGAAGCAGAGAAGGTGGGAAACTGACAAATTAACCAGTGGAGTTTTTTTTAAAAAATCAGCTGATAAAAAGTCATTGAAGATCAACAAAGGTAAAATTTTGGTTGATCTTCAACATTTTTTAATCAGCTGTTTTTTAAAAACATCCACTACGTGCATCTAATATGTGACATCTGTCCACCTTCTCTGCTTCTGTTCAAACCGAATTCAAATCGGTCCAGTATTAACAAAATTGATTTCAAATGAAACCGTGTTTTATCTCAAATACAGTAGGTGATTCTACTTCCGGTTGCTGCTTTTTTATAAATTACGCAGGCTTTTTTGCAGAATCATATGTGATGATTGTGAAAAACTACAGGCTTGTACTTTTCCTACATTGTTGTGTTTATCAAATGTCGTGAAGACACTTCAAGACAGTGAATAAGCCGAACACGTCAGATATGTTTTGCAAATCGTGGTGTCATAGGTAGTCTGGTTCCCGCCTCTAATACACTACGTTATAAAGAGTCTGGTAATGCCTGGCAAACCGGGTCCATTGATTGGTTAGTATACACAACCGATGAAACGTCTCGACCAATCAGAGCCGCTCGTTGACGACCATGTATACGGCCTCGGAGATTAGCTATTACCGTACCTATATTCATAGTAGATTTCAGGTACGGGAACCAGACTAGTGTCATAGGGTACTTCATAACTTCCGGTAGTTGTTGTTGTCGTTGTCCTCCACTCTCTGGAGCCTCACGGTCGTTTGTAGTTAGATCTAGATAGATCTATATATATCAGGCCCGTAGGAAGCAATTTCATATTGGGTGTGTGTGTGTGTGTGTGGGGGGGGGGGGGTTATAGCCTCAGTGTCTGAATATGGAGGGGGGGGGGCTAATTTGAATTTTCCCAAATTTTCAGTGTGAAAATAGACAATGGCCTAGGCCTACATGATCCATTACAAACACCAAGCGGAACCCTTAGGACTCAGGACTGTCCCACAGATGCAAGATATTACTGTCTACCTAAATGGTATTCTGAAACTGTTAAAGGACCTTTTAAATCCCCACAAAGCTGCTGGTCCGGACCAAATGAAACCTCTTGTAGGCCCTACTTCAAAGGCTTAGAAATGTCATTGCTCTGGACAGTCTTACAAGTTATATTCCAAAAGTCTCTTGATACCGGCAAGGTGCCCAAAGACTGGAGTAGATCTACTGCACCTGTCTGTCCTCTTTTTCAAGAAAGGTGATACCGGCCTTACATCCAATTACAGGCCAATATCCCTAACCAGCATCCTTTGCAAGGTCCTAGAGCACATTGTAACCCACAAATTGATATTGTCTCTCACATGGACCAGTAGGCCTACAACCTGCTGTATGACCTGCAGCATGGTTTCAGAACCAAAACGTCCATGCGAGACCCAGCTTGTGATCCTGATAGAAGACCTTATGAGACATTCTTTAGCAGGTAGCCTAACTGACATTGTCTTGCTCGATTTCTCTAAAGCGTTTGACAAGGTCAATCACCAAAATCTCCTGCTAAAGCTCCATAAGTATGGAATAAGAGGGCCCAATCTGAAATGGATACAGGCATTCCTGTCTGGTAGAACACAGTGTTGTTCTCGACAATGAAAAATCTGACACATTGCCTGTAACCTCTGGGGTCCCTCAGGGCTCCGTCCTCGGCCCAATTTTATTCCTCATTTATATTAATGACCTACCGGATAAGACCAAATCAAAAGTTAGATTGTTCGCTGATGATACGGCCATCTACTTGGCAGTTTCAAATCTCCAAGATGCTGAGATATTGCAGCAGGACCTCGACCGACTCCATGAATGGGAAATACTATGGGACATGGAATTTAACCCAAGCAAGTGCATTGTTATATACATGTGACACGAGCAATAAATCCAGTCCCTAGTAGGCATAAATACCTTCTACTCGGTCAGATCCTTTCGAATCGGTTGGAAGCTCCAAGTATTTGGGCGTGGAAATCAGCGGCAATCTAACATTTAAGAAACATATTCAAAACATCTGCCCCTATAAGACCTTGGTGCGCCCATTG
Source organism: Fragum sueziense (assembly GCA_963680895.1). Taxonomy (NCBI): domain Eukaryota; kingdom Metazoa; phylum Mollusca; class Bivalvia; order Cardiida; family Cardiidae; genus Fragum; species Fragum sueziense. Next base: position 13,319,870 of record OY804595.1, on the reverse strand, counting down.
GTGGAATATTCTTCTCCTGTATGGAGCCCACATACTGATGATGACATTAGAAAAATCGAGATGGTCCAACGTAGGGCGGCTCGATGGACACTTGATATTTATAATAGACAGGCAAGTGTCACAGACATGATTACCCAACTTGATTGGCGTTCTTTGGAACAGAGGAGAAACGATTCCCGGCTTTGTCTGTTCTATAAAATTAATCACGGCTATGTTGCCATAGATTTACCACCATATGTCCAGCACCCAACCAGGATTTCCCGAAATTCCCATCCCCTAATCTTTAGACAACTACATGAAGGGGAAGACTTTTACAAATACTCGTTCTACCCCCTCGCAATTGTGCAATGGAATCGGCTGCCTTCCAAAGTTGCATTACTGTCCACCCTTGAGTCATTTAATCTTGAGGGCAGTATGCATGATCAGTCACCCAATGCCATAAACCAGTGCGCTGTTTTTATCTTTTAGCTATCACTGTCAGCTTGTTTCTGACTTTTAACATTTTAACCATTTTATCTTTTACCATTTCTACTAACATTGCACAGACGCGCACCTGCACATAATCCCCGCGAGGGGGTGATGCAGTATAAATACAATGTAGATAGATAGATAGAAATTTGGCATTTTTGGCCAACTTTGGGGGGGGGGGGGCTTAACCCACCTCTAGCCCCCCTGTTCCTATGGGCCTGTCTATATATCCTCTTCTAAATAAAGGCGTAGGAAGAGGGGGCCAGGGGCTGCCCCAATAATTTAGAAAAGGGACCTGCCCCCCTATGGCCCCCATAATTCATCCATATTTCCATTAATTTAAATCTACTTCAACATTTGCCCCCCCCCCTCCCCAATAATTGGGCCAATAAACCTTCCAACAACTAGCCTATGCTAAGTCGAATGTTGACTGTATCCAAAATGAATTCATTTCACACACTCGATGAAGATGCAAAATAATCTTATATATTATTTACACTAACATATACAGGCCCGTAGTCCTAAGCCCGCCCAAATTTGACCCTAGCTATGATCTGTAGATCTGCCCTTGAAAACATAGGCATACTGCTTTGCCCTGTCATAATTAGAGTTATATCTTTTGGGCAGAGAAATTATAAGGGAGGAAAATGGTTAAGAAATGGTAGGTTTTAGGCCTAGTTGTTGAAAGAAGAAAAAAGGTTGCAGTGATATTTTAAATGGCCTAGGCTAGGTCTTTTGTGTTAGAATGAGAAGGTAGGCTACTGACAGAGGACCTTGTCCGCTGCCAACATAGGCCTATAACACCCGGTGGCTGTAAATTCCATTTGTTTTCGTCACACTTTCGACGTGCATGACTAATGTAAGCCTAATACCTAGGCTACTATTGACGAAAATGTATTTGATCATCCGATGATTAGGGTTTTAAATAAAGTTTGTTTCGACCATGCAACCGGCTATTTAGACAATTTGTCAAAATTGAAGAAACGTTGCATTCGACGAATGCATTGCCTTTCCTAGACTGGTACCCATTCGTGTAATATAACTGAATCTACTAAATCCGTAGTAGATTTCAGGTGCGGGAACCAGACTATGTCTTTCCGACCAGCAGATCACGTTTTGACGCCCCACTTAGAAAAGGCAAAAGAAAATATAGGCCTAATGCTGAAAAGCAAGATTTTCTCATGCCGTCTCAATTTTCTCTATGCTATATAGTGTACATAGGCCTACATATTAGCTTTATCAACTTTCACTTTGTCCTCTACGACAGCTTTCAAATAGCGTTCGGTTTTCTCGTGAAACAAATACGTCATCGTCACGCCTCACTGGTCTAAAATAGATTGGGAATCCCTTATCGTACAAATATGGCTGTGAATCTCGCGAAGTTTTCCACGTTCAACTTGCCGAAGATGACATTCTAAGAGCTGGATGGCCGTAATCATTTGTTCAGAAACATTCTTATTCAGAGTTGAGAAGGTTGCAGCACTGTCGTGTACTTTTTAAGGTCGGTAACTATGAAATAAGCAGTTGACAAGTAATGTTTACACATACTGTCCTGTCTTGGCTTCGTCGTGCCGCTCGTGCGTACTCGCTTACCCTTTCCAAAACGACAAAATGTCATGTTGGGCCAAATTGAAAAAAGTGATGATGACAAAACGGATATGAATACTTTTAGTATTTTATCTCAGAGAAAATATTGCGGCAAAAGAAGAATGATCATCAATATCCAAAGAAGTTATCGATTTTGTCTGCTGTGCAGGCCTTTTCAATTTGGTCGATCATCATTTTCTTCTTTTGCCTCAATGATTTCCCAAGAATTTTCTGTTGGGGACGTCAAAACCGGTCTTGTTTGGGAAAGGGTTAATATAGAAAAAAAAGCTAGAATTTGTCGCTGAATGTGATTTGTTACCCCACAGGCTTTCACTACAACAAAGGGCAATAACTTGAACAAAATAAGCAAGGTAGAGTTATGCTCCTTGTACGTTGCACTTCTCCTTGGTGAGATCTATCTACCCGAGAAGTTTCATGATCATAGCTACTTTACTTTCAGAGTTTTCGATGTTTTTCTGGTTAAGCTGTTGAGGAATCTCAAGAAAAAAGTTTGTCATTTCTGGTCTGTCTCCATATCTGGAAGCAATGTTGCATGTTGCATATGCGCAATGTTTCGTAGTTTTAGTTCCCGCCTGCATTATCTATGATCGACTAATATCTCGCTTGAAAACAATAATTTTTCGCTAACACTGTTACGAAAAAAATGTCCGATTCATGACCGATAAACAAAGTATTAGACTGGTACCCGGCAAACGCTGTTGGGGGTATTCCCATCAGAAATCTATTTTTAGCACACGAGCGCGCGAAAACTGTTCGCTATTGGAGCAGTCCATTTTTCTACTATTTGAAAAAGGGCTAATCAATCCCCCCCACCCTTCTTTCGAGATCTACCTCTCTCGCTCCAAGAAATTATCAGGTTTAATTACAATTTGTATCAACGCTATTTATGATTTGGACTGGTCTTTTCAACGTAACTTAAACATTTACTATTTCCCAAATGGCAAAACGTTGGGGTGAAAGCTGCTGGAGACAACAATTTGAATCTTCATATTTGATAACCATAGAAGTTGTTTATAATTACGACATTATGTTTTTACCCTTGCCCAAACAAGAACTTCTTTTGGCATAGACCTACGTACTGCACAGAAATAAAATGAAAAACGTAGCAAAACATTGAGACAATACAATAATGTTGACAACTAGCATTTCTCTTATTACATCTAGATCTCAAAATTTTCTTGTGCTAGATCTAGATCTATAATTTGCAAGAAAAAAGTTTCAACAAAAATTAGATCTCTAACGTTATCCATTCAAGTTGTTGACGTTTGTGAAAGGGGTAAAGCTTTAGGCAGAACGCTAGCTGATCTCTGTATATAGGGCCTATACATGTAGATCTGTTACGTGTAGATCTACGCCTACTTGTATACGAAAAGGATTGTCTTCATTTTTTCTTCTTTTCACCAATAGGGCCTACTTTTCCATATCTTCACCTTATTGATAAATAGATCTACGATGGGAAAAGGTAGGCCCTATTCGTACCTTAGACATACCTTCCCAAATAAAAATAGGCCTACGTAAGGGTTTGAGACTTGATGGGAAAAATCAATATTTGGACCTTTTTCAAAAACAAAATCTGGTTCAAAGCAGACTAGCTCAAAAAGACGCCATTTGGATTCCAGTCGTTTTGCTTCTTGTCGCTGACGCCACATGCTGAACGCATTACCTATCCGAATAATCCGAGTCTTCTCAGATGTAAATACGCTCCTTGATATTTTGATTTTTCGCTATTTCAGTGAAAAATCAAAATATCACGCAAAGAGCGTAAAAATTTACATCTGAGATTACTCGGATTACTATCAGAACTACTGTAAGTGTGACATTAATTGACCAAACAGAAAAAATAGAAATTATGCAGAAAAAAATTCGTCTCGTTCTATTAACAATTAACTTAATAGATACAATATCTCTATATCCGAGAGATTTGTAGGCCTATTTCCTTAATTCGGGTATGCGCATAAATTCGCGCATAACTCACCCGTGCATACGTCATTAACTTGCAAGAAAGAAGAAAAAGGCGAGACATTGCGTATTCTATAAGCATATAATAACAAACAATAAAGAATTAATTTAGAACTAGATTATATAAAACTATTTACTTTGAATATCTGATAAAAATCAATTGAAAAATCTATGTACATGTATGAAAGTTATAACAGCGGACACGTGTCATGCGTGCATGCGCTTCCGGCCCAGAAACAAGAAAATTATGCGTAAAAAATGCATACCGTTTGACCATCCTGTTTATTTTCCACCACCCTGTGTAATCGGTGCACTATGGACCTATACAACCAAATCCATTAAATAAGAATAATTATATTTATCAGCCCTGTCCCAAACCAGCGCTGGTTTTGATGTCCATATTTGGGACACATTTTTTTTAAAACGGATAGGGAAAGAAGAAAATGTTAGGTGTGATATATGCATCCCCTTTTCGCCGATTTTCTGTGCTCTATGTGTAGTACACATTTATTGTGACATCGAATGTGGTGTCTGCAACACATCTAAAACTGGACAAGCGTAAAATGTTGCCATTATGGACAGGACCAAAGAAGATAAAGGAGAGCCCCTCGGTTATCTTTAATCCTTTCCAATGCTACAAAATCTTAGTATTGTTCAGTTTGATCGGAGTTGCAAACAACAAAATATTCGGTGCCAAAAGTAAGAAAAAAAGTATAGGCACTTGCTTAGGTAATATTAGGGAAAAGGTGAAATTTTTGATTATCGGATATTTCTTCTTTTTCTCAATGTTTCCCAAGGCGTTTTATGCTAGGACGTCAAAACCAAGCTTTTTGAAAAAATATAGTTGATGTTGACCAATAAGCGATGTAGGCCTAGGCCTAGGCCTAAATAGCACAGCACTGGTTGTAGGCGTAGACTAAGGCTACTTGTAAGCAAGTAGTTATGAAGTTTTGTTTGTCTGCCGGTAAGGAGATCTATAGGCCTACAGTTCGGAAAACACCATGTCAAACAATCTAACTCTTACTCTCGATATTTGGAAGTCCTAAATAAAGCAATATGCTGCCAATGTTGGTATTATTCCCATTTTTGAAAAATGCGGAGGACGTAGTTTTGTACCCGTTGTTCACTGTGTATCGGAAACTACGTGGGTTCTAAAAATAAACTCGATGGGGGATTTCCAAAAACAGTATTTCGACCTAATTGGCAAAAACTCCAATACGCGGTGTTGTGAATGTTGTTGCCATTTTTTTCGTCTGCTTTTGCTTCCAATCGTTTACTGGAAGTTTCTCTGTGTGTATATCGCCCCACTAACTTGAAATGAAGTAAGTTAAAGGTATAATTTTTTTATATCTATCAAAACTAGGAAATATGCTAGATGTAGAAAGTCGAAAGATGCCTTGAATTTAGATCAAACTAATAAAGTTAAGTCACAAAGAAAACAGCATCTCTTGAATTATTTTGAACCTTTAAGTTTAAGTGTTGTAAAGAAGTTGTGTTTCCGGTTGTTGTTTTTTTTATCACGATGAGTTTGACTCTTAGCCGCCTTCAGTGATCATTGCTTAAATTGTTTCCTAAATAGGGCAACCAAGTGGGGGCTTTTAGACTGATTTCGGTGTCCTTTTTATCACCACTTTTATGGCGAATAATCCGAACGTGTACAGTTTTTCCATTCACTATGTCTCAGGCCCATAGGAACAGGGGACTATGGGGGCTAAGCACCCCAAAGTTGGCCAAATATGATGAATTTTCCTTATTTTACACTGAACATTTAGAGGAAACCCAATTTAGCCCCTCCAATATGCAGACACTGGCCCGGGATTTAGACCCCCTCCCAATATTAAATTGCTTCCTACGGGCCTGCGTCTACCCTACATACACATCTGGCATAGTTTTCGTGGCTTTTCATATTGATACTGGGGTAATCCGGAACACTTTTCAGTTAAGGGGGAATGCTCCAGTTTTTTGGAACACTCGGTCTTTACTGTAGGAAATTAAATGTTTCGTACCAATATGTTTCGCTGCCATATATTCAATAATATAACACATCATTACAATTTACCGTTTTCGACAGTATAAGTGTATTTATTATGCGAAAAAGATTTTCTCAAGATGGAAATCGATTATTTAGAGCAAGACAGTCGTAAGTGTGTATGCAGTTACCACTGTTTTGCCTCATTTTATTCATGTGTAGCTGATAAAACTTGCTGTAATTCACTAATAAGTGCGCTGACCTATACATTTTCTTTTTGAATTATTACCAGGACATGTTGCTTAATACAATGAGGGAGTTTTATCAAATTCTATGATGTAGAACTTGAAATATTTCCAAAAATATGCAAATTTTGACACAAAATACTCCAGCTTCGTTGATCTAACCGAACACGTGAGCATGCTGTTTTATACATGTACCAGTTTATAATAGCACATATTTTGGGTTTTCTGTCCTTATTAAATGTAAGACGTTACCTTAAATCCGTTTTCGGGACTAAACGATTAATATACAGCATTTTATTAGCATTTTAGTGACGTTGGACCGGTGCAAGAAATTGTGCATTTTTTCGATGTAGGGGTATGTGATACGAATGCCTATAAAATTCAAACACGATCGCTGACCATCCATTTTTATTTTATTTTTCAATTGGTAATAACATGTAATTTCAACATACAAAATATAAATAAATTCTATTATTGGGAAAAAAATTAGGAAACTGGAGCATTCCCCCCTTAAATGTGCATAGCTCAATTTTCATGATCCCTTTCAATAATTTCTTTGTAAATTACGAAAGAGCATTTTATGCGCTACATTTTTATCGGCTTTTTACTACAATACGGCACGGAATAACCATTCTATGACCTTTTTAAATTACCCCCTGAAATGTTCCAATTTGCCCCGACGTCGGGGCAAATCGGAACATAGGCCGGGGTTAAATGGAAGACTTATTTTCAATGTAACGCAAGGCAACATTTGAAAAGATATTTCCTTTCTTTTAAAGATGATAATTATAATTTCCTTAATTTTACTCTCAGCGGCGTCGCTGGACTTTCGTAAACATGTCCATGGACAAGGCATGGCAGAAATCCAACCTAGCACTGATAGAATCCACGAAAAAGATATCTACTGGCAAAAAATTGATCGCCTTTCTGCAATATTTAAGATTTTTTGAGTGCGAATGTATCAAAATATTGGTGAGAAGTGTGAGTAATGGTTGTGGACACGCCAGTATAGCTTGCCAGGTGTGCTGACTACCTTGATATGACCTTAGAGCTTGTTAAAACCCTGTTTTTGCGCAACACAAGCAAAGAAAGGGTTCATAGACGACATAGATTGTGTTTATGGCTACGTGCTTCATATCAACATAATTCCCAACTTAACATAACTGATATCTTGTAGGCTAGTAAAATATAAATTGACATCGTCTGCTATCAATTATGCAGCAATTTTAAGTGTTCCAACTTGCCCCGTGTTTAATGTTCCATTTTGCCCCGCCATAGGGTGACCTTTGACCTTCTTCAACCAGCGTGTTTCTGGTGACGATAAATTGAATATATTTTCAATAAAATACGCTGCGATCTTTGTTCTACAAATAGGAATAGAAAAATATCCAGTGAATTCCATAAATGACGTGCGTAGAAGAAAATACGTGTAAAATGCAAAAAATTACTTCAGATGCTCAAAACACATTTTCTGCTGTAGTGACATTTATTTAATGAAACTGTTGAAATTTTGGGTAAACCTCGGTATTGGTGTAACAATTCCAATTCTTTTTTGCTTTGTGTAATTATTGTAAGTATATGCAAGAAATTGCCATTGTTCCGACTTACCCCGTGTTCCAAAATACCCCTGTCTCCCCTACCTTTTCCACATTGGCTTCTAAACTGACCGGGCAAATATGTCAATTAAAGGTTTATTGTTAATTTTATTTTATATAGAACGAAAAAAGAGAGTAAGGATATCAGGATACCGGTATTTCATCTCTCCTATCATTTAACGTCAGTGGTTTTAATTATTAAAATAAACACTAGAACCTCTGGACGCTGAATTATTAATCTTGATATAAGGGAGGTAACTCGTGTGCACCTATTCCATCATAACAATTAGTAGTGTAATAGTTAGCTCCCATTGACCAGTTTTGGGTAAATGTTAGAATTCGGACACGTTCTAGTTGATTTCTCACCTATTTGAATTAGAATAATGTATTCAGTGTGTGTCTAGGTGTGGTATTAAGGTAGTCTGCCCCTAATGAGATTCGTGCGACGTCGGACTTATTCGGGCGACGTCGAAAACATCGGTGGTGGAACTTTCCACCACCGAATGTTTACGACAACGCCCGAATAGGTTCGATCCATACGTAACAACGCCGCTAGATAAAAAATAGTTTTATTAATCTTAAAATTGCCATATGACGGGTAATCTACCTTAAATGCTTCAGGAACTCCTGGGGTTGAAGTTTTTTTCCTCCTGTGATTTTTTAAACCCGTTACTGGACGGCAACATTTTAGATTGATGCAAATTAAAAAATGTTGCTGACGATAATTACACTTTTTAATCTTCCTGTGTAGAAAATATTGTGGTAAATAAAGAAATAGCTTGTCACCAACAATTTATCCATTGTCCACAAGATTTTCCAAAGTCGGGAATTTTGTTGAGCGTCAAAAGGCGTCAATATTATGGGAATGGAATAACCCCGAATTGTTGGTGCTCATGTAGAATCCCGTTTGATATGTCATAGTCCTTATGGAGAAAATGCAAAGCCACAGCGTTACCATGCTGTCATGTTTGACTGAGTTCATGTGAAACCCCGACCATTGTCAGGTAACGCTACTTAGTTCGCTATTTATAAACGTAACAAAGGCACAAACCGTTACTCTGACGACGGACCGTAATCTTAGACCATTCTTGTGGTTTTCCGATACATTTTTCTGATTAAACCATATGATTGAATTTGATTAAAATATCTCAAATTTTGTATTGAGATCGCCGATAAAATACTTTGGGAAATCGGACGGATTAGCGCGGCGATTTGATTTCTTCAACTGTTTCACACAAAAAGCGGCTTTTTAAGGGAGATTTAAGAAAAAAAGATACATAACGCCTCTCTTACAAGCATGCGGTCTACCTCGAAAACGTAGGTATAGTTGTGCGATGCACGCACGTGCAACGTACGATTTTGGTGGACGCAACCACGACGCAGACTGTACGTAGTATAGAATTGACTGGACAATTCTTTGCTACGACCATTCTGCGTCTTTAAGAACGCCAGAAGTACGCGACAGAAGTACAGAGCACGTACGACAGACGTGTGTGTGACGCTGAGAAAATATACAGAAAGTCCAAGACTTCACAAAGAATACAAACTTTCCTCGAAAAAGATTCATACTTTTAACCAGTTTTGAACGGACATGTGTTAAACCCCTCTTAATGTTAATACAGCTCGTCTTGCGCCTTTATGAATCGTGTGTCTTCGGGGTCTTTTGAAATCCATGATTTACAAGGATCGACGCACGACGGGTTGTAACTTACATAAGAGAGACTTTTCTTTTCATTTGTAACAGTTCTTTTCCACATGTTTATGGACGTATCTTTATCTCGTCCGTTCCACCAGCAGATCAAGCTTACAAAGATGATACACCGTACAAAGTAAAAACATGTCGGATACCACAACATTGAGCTGGATAGATTGGTACCCATACCGCTTTGTCAGACGACAAAATTCTAGGCATGTCCAAATTCAATGATGTTGCAGACGGCAATTTTGATGGAATGCAACGTTACAGTTTTTGGTCTAAATGAATGGAAACCATTGTTGGAAATGAAGAAATTGCTTGTCACAAGCAATTTCTTAATTTTCCAAAAAAAGAATCTTATCCTATATATCCTTTGAGTTGTGGAAAAGCGACGTTATATTGGAATGGGTTAATTCCCGCAGATGAGGTCGATTGGGTAACCGCTGGGCTTAATAAACATGCACAGACTACAGAGGGACCCAGATCATACAGATCATTTATAATATAGAAGGAAAAGCGGACAATTTATAGCCCATCAAAAACCTACCGAGAAAAGTGATCGAGTTTGGTGAGAATGAAACGATTCTCTTTTTATTCCTTTTTTCAATTCTCCTTTTGTAAAAAAGAAGTAACAACAATCGTTATTTGTGAAAGGGTATGGGAGTTTGTTTTTCTTGTAATTCCATCAATTATCCTTATTTTCTCTTGAAGTAAAGGATCAAAAGCCCCGTTATATAATTATCTATACAACGTTTGTCAGATGATTACGAAACAAATCTGTTATTCTGTAAACAAATGAGGCGGCATCTGGTAATGGGACCCTTACGACATTAGAGGCCACCATTAACCAAGATTAGTTGTCTTCCCGAATACGGTCTGATCATGATCCATGCTGATATCCCAGAGTTGATACAAGTTATGAAGAGGTAATAGGATATAAATATGAATCCAGATCAGACTGCACATACGTGCAGGCTGATCTGGATCCATGTTTGTCTCCAAAGACATAAGGATCCCCTTTTTCAATGACCAAACTCAAAAATAGAACGCTCGACGCGAGCAGATGCGCATCTTCTGTTATTAATTATGCATTTGTTTGCCTTACCGTTATAACCGGAAGCTATAAAAAGAATCAAAGTACCGATTGTATTTAGATTATTGACCCTTGTTTTATCATGTTGCAACGGTATTCCAACACTTGCCCTTCTTTTAGAGGTGCAGGTGAAATAATTAAATGAGAGATAACTGCATTTAAAAAGACTGATTTACATATGAAATCATTTTTGTCTCGACTTAAAGGTAAGCAAAATACAATGTACATCTAAAAAAGTAAAATTTAACCTTTTTTCTTTTTCGTACGTGAACAGGTAAACCATTACTTGAATATTTTTTTTCAGAATTAAAACCACTTTGTGCAAGGAAATGACTAAAGAAGTTGCAAGATGGTCTTCCTTACTTATATCATACCTTCAAAATTAAACGAGAATAAACAAAACAAAAAAATGTAAAGATTCTCGTTTAATTTTGAACGTATTATACTGCGCGGCGAACACAACTTTTTTCATTATTTATTTTAAGAATAATAACATGGAACCAACCATCTTCACTTTAATGAAAACAAGAAACGAATCTATTACAGAATCCAGATGGTCCCCGGCTTTGATCCGGTTAAAATATGGACTTAAATAGAAATGCGTGGAGTTAATTAATTCTCCGTTACCACATTGTTCTTATCAAGTAGTTTCAGAAACTATCCAAAAATAATTTTCTGAGCTGCGTCATCGGGAAATGTGAGTTTCTTAATTCATTACCCAACGATAAAATTTTAGACTGTTCCAAATTGAGAGAAGTTGCAGAAGACATATTCAATATACTGTAAATGAATTTGAATTTTTTACAACTTTTAGAGTAGAAAATATTGTGGAAAATGAAGAAATTGCTTGTCACAAGCAATTTCTTCATTTTCCACAATGTTTTCCAAAGCCTTTTTCATTTGAGGAGTCAAAAAGTGTCAATGTATGGGAATGGGTTAACAGTGAGGAATACTTCTCGAATGACTTAACCATTTCCAAACAACAATTTTGAGGATTTCAATTGAAGAGAGGATGGTATGTTTCAATGTTTTCTGGCGATCAGGACTTCTACTAGACTGATGCCAGTCGGTTAAGAATAACATCATTTGTATTAATTAATAAATATAAAACTGAGGTAGGCCTACATAGTATAGAAGTGTTGCTCTGTGTTGTTATGTATGTGCACTTTATTTCTGAATTTTTTTTTCCTTTAATTCCTCCAATACTGAAGATACAATTTCCATACAAACGAACAATACATTATTAAGAACATTAGACAAAATAACATCGCTTTTTAGGGAAAACCTTGTAACCACAGCTTATGGCAAGTTGTATTTACAATGTTTTCGCTGAAAAGCAGAGATGAGAAGATGACTATTTACATGTTGATTGAACTATATAAGATGATAATGTCACTGTATTCTGCATTTTTTTAAGTTGTTATACCTCCAATAACATTTTATTCTATTGTCTGTATCAACTTTGGAATTCGATAAGTCCGTAGTCAAATTGTCTGGAAATATGTGCACGATTTTCCCGTGCCGCGTAACACATGTTACAGACAGAATGACTTAATCTAGCGTCATTAGACCGGGTATTAATGCCCGAAAACAAAGACTGATTCGTCAACCGTTACTTTAGTGAGCGTCATTATAGAACCAATTTTTTGTCCTTAACCCTTTCTCGAATGACACATTTTTTATGTTCGTAAACTGTTGCAGACGACAATGTTATTTTACAAAAATCAATATTGAACTGATTCGTATGTAATATCAGAGCAATATGGGGGGACGAGGAAGTGCTGAATGTCAATATTTTCTTCTTTTCTATCTGTGTTTCGGAATGCTTTCTTTAAAAGACATATCAATTATTGTTTGGGAAAGGGTCATGAAGGGTTATAGATTCAAGTTACAGAGAGGCGGAGATTATAAAATTGAATAGAAACAATTTTGTGGATAACAATTGAATTCTATAATGTATGCGTTCAAAAGAAAATCGCATTTTTTAAGGTTTTGAGACGTGTGTAGCTTGGTTTGAGTTACGTGACTTGCAGAGACAGTTTAACCCATTACCACACAATGACTCTTTTTTACTCCCTACTAAAAAAAAGTCACGTAAAACATCGTGGAAAATTAAGAAATTGCTTGTGACAAGCAATTTCTTCATTTCCCACAATGTTTTCCATCCAAAAAGACTTAAAAATTAAAAATTCCATTCATCCGAAATTGTCGTCTGCACGATGTTTCAATTTGGACCGCCCTAAAATTGTGCCGTCTGTTTATGGGTTAACCCTTTCCCAAACAGGACCTGGTTTTGACGTCCCCGTTAGAAAAGACTTGGGAAAACATTGAGACAAAAGAGGAAACTGCTGATAATCAGCAGTTTCTCCTTTTGTCTCAATATTTTCTATGTCATATTTTACACAAATCTTATCTTAATTAACATCCATATTTTTGTCTGCAGCAGCTTTTGAATTGGACCTGCCTAAAGTTTTGTCGTTTGGGAAAGGGTTAATAGTAACGTTCTATGCTGTTTATCATCTCTGGGTACAAGGTCAAGTTAACCCTTTCCTAAACGGCATAATCTTGGAAAGATCTAATTTGAGAGCAGTTGCAGGCGACAAAAATAATGCTGATAAAAAAGAATTTTGCACAATTAAGTCTTGGAAATAATGAGACAAAAGGAGGAAATCCTGTCACAAGCAATTTCCTCATTTGCCACAATGTTTTGCATTATAAGTTCAAGATCTATGAAATTCTATCCACTCGCATTTGTCGTCTGCAGCGTATTTGAATTTGGACCATTGTTATAGTTTGTCGTATGGTAATATTTTATCATTTTTCACGTAACCAACTGCATTAAGTGGGTTTATGAATGAAGTTAATCTTGTTTCACTTGCTAATGAGATTTACGGCGATCGTAAATTACAGGTCACGTGTTTTGTATTCATCCTTTAACATACTACAAAATGGTACGATGCTCCAAATTCAGAGTTCCTGCATTTAGAAATTTCAAATGAATGAAATTTTACATTTTTGGTCTTTAGTGGTAGAAACCATTGTGGGAAAATAAAGAAACTGCAGTGCTTGTCACAAGTAATTACTTCATTTCCAATATGTTTTGTATTTCCAAAGATGTGGGGCGTAGAAACGTGCCCATGTATTGGGAATGGGATAACCTTTTCACAACCAGATCTACAGAATTGTTGGGTTGTTTAAATTATAAGTTGCTGAAAACGTTAAAAATAAAAATTCTGCAACGCGTAACATGTAAATCATCGGAGGAAAAGGAAAACGTCTCGGTCATTGGATTTTTTTTCTTTTAATGGTTTCTAGAATACCATCCTGTACGGTCGCCAATACGAGGACTTACTTCGCTGCTTTTCTACGGAATGCAGCTTAAAACAAGCTGTAGTTACGAGGTTTGCGTAGAAAAGCAACGATTTAGGAAAGGGTTAATGGATGGTTTGACGGGCTAATTCATAACCAAGAAAGAGGACACCTTGAAAAGGTAAACCTTCTTTAATGACGGAAATGCAAATTCAGGTAATCAAAAAGCAAGCTTTTTAATGAACTTAATATTCTCAAAAAGTAAATGCAAACGCCCTTTTTTAAGGTTTACGAACTGAGAATGAAAACACCAATTTCTAGCCATACCAAATGCATCAAATTACACACACTTGTAAATACACTTCACATAAGTTGATTCACCATGCCGGATTTCAGGATTATGCTTCAAGAAGAAAAAAAATCTACAAATATTATTTTACTCTATATTCATATGCAAGGGAGCTAATTTTGAACATTTTTGTCAAATATTTCCACAAGTATGCATAAATTCAAAATTCTAAACCATACAAAATGCTTATGTTTGTATTTAAAGTGGAAATGTAACACAGTTTAGGAATTACTGGCTCTTTTAAAATTTCGCCTCTGGCTCTGCCTTTCATTCTTAGTTCGTAAACCTTAAACGTTATGCCTATTTTGATGTCTGTAGTGAAAAGTTGAAAATGCTGACATTCAGTATGGCATTTCCTCCTTTTCCACTCAATATTTTGTATTCATCTGTTGAATTTGAATAGTCTAGAATTTTGTCCTATGTGAAGGGGTTAAAATAAACGAGTACATTAAAACCCTTTCCCAAACAACAAAAATTTAGGGTGGCTCAATTTGACAAACTGATGCAGACGACAAAATAGGTTTTTGAAAGGATAGTATTTGTGTAAAATATAGCTCAGAAAATATTGAGGCAAAAGGAGAAACTGCTGGTTATCAGCAGTTTCTTCTTTTGCCTCAATGTTTTCCCTAGCCTATTCTTACAGGGACGTCAAAAGCAGATCTTGTTTGGGAAAGGTTTAAGAGTATCTGTTATGCACCTACATTCTCACCCCCTGATCGGGAAACCTACTTCAAGTAGGGATAGAAATGTTCCAATAAATGAATATAAACCTGTATTGTCAAGTGGACTTAACACTGTTTTATTAGAAACATGTTTTTTTAGGATCTATTTCACACGTTTTTAATATCTGGTCCTATGGCTGTTTGATATAAAATGAGCAAGGACCTGAAACTGGATCTTATATTAGCTTTTGAGACTAAGAACTGTGTTTATAGTTCAGATCAGTCTGTGACTAAGTAGAGTTAGATCAGGATCCATACTGCTCTCTCAAGTGCGACAGGTCATGAAGAAGCTATTGGCGATCAACATGGCTCTTGATCAGACTGCCATAAGACCCTTTTCACGATCCACATTGAAATAGGTCTATAAATTATATTAAAGCTGTGATGTGGTAAGACCTACATTGGTAGTTGAGTCCGATATTTGTCCAGATCAGAGTGTCCACAATCTGATCAAGAGCCATATTGTCTTCATCCTTGACGCGTTTAAATCCAGATCTTAATCCTACTTTGGTCAAAGCATTAATTGGGGGGGGGGGGGGGGGGGACAATATCACTCAAATTAGGCCCGTAGGAATAGGGGGGTAAGCCTTCAAACTGTCAAAGCTGGCAAAAAAATCCAAATTCCTACTTATTTTACTCTGAAAATTTAGGGAAAATTCAATTTCGCTCCTCCAATATTCATACACTTGCCCGCCCATGGGTCCATTGCCCCAAAATAAAGTTGCTTCCTACGGACCAGGGGCCCGTTTTACTAACGAACTTACGATTATTTTTTGCATAATTACTTGTAACAACAAACCTGATTGGCCTAATCCGATTTTTCGTGCAATCAGATGCCTTGTTACACAGTTTACACAAAAAACATGATCGTAAGATCGTTAGTAAAACGGGACCCAGCATACTATTGACATACTAATCACGGAATGATTCGGTCCCGAGTGTAGGTCCCTTATCTTCAAATATAAATGGCTTTCGAGATTACAGAAACAATCTGCGTAATGTTGTCAATTTTACGATAGCTTTTTCATTCAACCAAGTAACGCCCATTTAGTGATGACATGACTACCCTGCTCCTAGGTATGCATGACGTTTCCGAGTACCTGTCATACATTTACCTACAAAATCATTGCGTTCTGTTTGAACCCTGGTATATATGTACAGGTAGCGTGGCCGAGCGGTCTAAGGCGCTGGTTTAAGGCACCAGTCTCTTCGGAGGCGTGGGTTCGAATCCCACCGCTGCCAAATGTTTTGATCTCTCTTGTGTTAATCATATCCTTCGTTTATTTGCTACAACTAGCAATTTTACCCGTCTCGAAATTTGACCTTTGACCTCGATGACCTTGACCTATCCGGGGCTGACCTTTGACCTCGATGACTTTGACCGATGACTTTGACCTATCCGGGGCTGCACTCCACCTAATCCCGTCCCGTAACCCGTAAGCAATCCCGTCCCGTAACTAAGCAATCCCGTCCCGTAACCCGTAAAAACGATAAATTTGACCTTTGACCTCGATGACCTTGACCTTTCAAAAAATGAACCCCTCAAGCTAATATCCGGGGCCGCCCTCCACCTTCCCTCCAAGTTTGGTGAAGATCGGCCCAAGGACCTGGGAGGAGTAGGGGAACAAACAGACAAACAGACAAACGTTGCTCAAATTATAGTATGATGCCATTCATCGGTGAGGTTTGAAATGTCTCGCTGAAGCGCATATAGTATATAAATGGGTACACAGGAATGTTGAAACCCAAATTGCTGTGGCTGCCAAAGGCGACAATTAATAACAGCCGACTTGAGACTCAGTGGTCCCCAGGGTTAAAGTGTAAAGTGGGTTGAGTTCGTTTCTCGGTTCGTAAAACAGACTTTAAACCAAACTTTAACATATATAGAATGGCCAACATGCATATCATATGTTGCTAGATTATTTCTGTCAAAGGAAATTTCAAATGAAGTTCATTTAGTCCTTATAGATCAAATCTGTATATGATTGACTGACCCACCTTTTATATTTATTGTGATATTTATGGGAAATTGGACCTTGATAGATAGTGAAAAAATTTGGCATATTCCTTTCTTTTGGCCCCAGATAATTCAATGCACCACATAACAATGCACACTCTGACTGTGCCCATGTTGTTCTGATCCCTGGCATTGGCCCTTTTTAACATTTAATCATAAAAGCCTGTATATTGTTGTTTTTTTTTATTGTGTTATATAACATTTCATATCTTTTGCGCAAGATTTTCTGTAAAAACATAAGAGTATGTAAAATTACAGATTTATTTCACATTTGACCTTAAATTTGATCTTGACCTTGAAACCATTTTATTATTTTTTTTTTTTTTCATTTTAAAATGTATCATTAAAAAGACCAAACACACTGCATGAAATAAATCTAGGTTATTTGATATACATATATACATTAAGTCAGAACAAACAATCATATATGATAGCCCATTTAGTTTTCATTGTGGCGGCCATATTGGATACCATCTTGGATTGTACAACAAATAAGATTATTTTCTAGCCTTACATGACAGCTTAATATAGAAAATGAGTATTGTACGAACATAAAAAATAACACTTTGACTTTAATTTCAATGACAATTATGTATATCAAAATTGGGGGAAACCGGTAAAATACAGTTTTCCATTATTTTTCAGGAGGGGTCTGTAGACGCCATCTTGAAAATCTCCATGGAAACACAAGATATGTTAATCTTTATGTTAAATTATTAAAGCCTATATATTGTAGTTTATTTTGGTATATAACATTCCTGGCTTTTTCATGCAAACTTTTGAGTAATAAGAAAAGAAAACTGGTAGATGACGTATTTTTTCACTATTTTTCACATTTGACATTGAATTTGACCTTGACCTTGACATTGTGACCATTGTAAAATATATCATGAAAAAGTTCAAACATAGTATATGATATTAAACCTAGTTTGTATGATGTATAGATATATACATTAAATCAGTACAGGCAATCATATACAACAACCCCTTGTTTTCAATTCTGGCGGCCATCTTGGACGCCATCTTGGATTTCTCAGCTCGTACCAATATCCAAGACTTGATATTTACCGTTTGACAAACTTCAGGATATGACAAACATTTTGGTATAGGTTAGAAAATGTGGTACTTTTGTGACCACCCCACCTTCAACCAAGCCTTGAAAGTCACCCTACTATAGTCTACCAACATAACCCCGGTGTAACAGTGTATCTTGGCCCCCCTGGGCAGCTTGGCCCCCGGGGGCTAAGCTACCCGCGGGTAGCTTGGCCCCCACCCTTGGTAGCTTGGCCCCCACCTGAAATCTTTTTCCAGAGTCCCTCAAATTAAACAACAATGTCTGTAAATGTTACGCCTACTGTTAAATGAAAAGAAAAACCAAAGTTTAATGTGTTTTGGTCAACTTAATTTTTCGCATTTTTGGCATAGAATAGGGGCGGGGGCCAAGCTACCCAGGCCTGGGTAGCTTGGCCCCCACCTAAAATCTTTTTCCAGAGTCCCCCAAGATACAAAACAATGTCTGTAAATGTTATGCCTACTGTTAAATGAAAAGAAAAACCAAAGTTTAATGTGTTTTGGTCAAATTAATTTTTCGCCTTTTTTGGCATAGAATAGGGGCGGGGGCCAAGCTACCCAGGCCTGGGTAGCTTGGCCCCCACCTAAAATCTTTTTCCAGAGTCCCCCAAGATACAAAACAATGTCTGTAAATGTTACGCCTACTGTTAAATGAAAAGAAAAAACAAAGTTTAATGTGTTTTGGTCAAATTAATTTTTTGCCTTTTTTGGCATAGAATAGGGGCTGGGGCCAAGCTACCCAGGCCTGGGTAGCTTGGCCCCCGCGTAAAATCTTTTTCCAGAGTCCCCCAAAATACAAAACAATGACTGTAAATGTTACGCCTACTGTTAAATGAAAAGAAAAACCAAAGTTTAATGTGTTTTGGTCAAATTAATTTTTCGCCTTTTTTGGCGCAGAATAGGGGCGGGGGCCAAGCTACCCAGGCCTGGGTAGCTTGGCCCCCACCTAAAATCTTTTTCCAGAGTCCCCCAAGATACAAAACAATGTCTGTAAATGTTACGCCTACTGTTAAATGAAAAGAAAAACCAAAGTTTAATGTGTTTTGGTCAAATTAATTTTTCGCCTTTTTTGGCATAGAATAGGGGCGGGGGCCAAGCTACCCAGGCCTGGGTAGCTTGGCCCCCGCCTAAAATCTTTTTCCAGAGTCCCCCAAAATACAAAACAATGACTGTAAATGTTACGCCTACTGTTAAACGAAAAGAAAAACCAAAGTTTAATGTGTTTTGGTCAAATTAATTTTTCGCCTTTTTTGGCTTAGAATAGGGGTGGGGGCCAAGCTACCCAGGCCTGGGTAGCTTGGCCCCCACCTAAAATCTTTTTCCAGAGTCCCCCAAGATACAAAACAATGTCTGTAAATGTTACGCCTACTGTTAAATGAAAAGAAAAAACAAAGTTTAATGTGTTTTGGTCAAATTAATTTTTCGCCTTTTTTGGCATAGAATAGGGGCGGGAGCCAAGCTACCCAGGCCTGGGTAGCTTGGCCCCCGCCTAAAATCTTTTTCCAGAGTCCCTCAAATTAAACAACAATGTCTGTAAATGTTACGCCTACTGTTAAATGAAAAGAAAAACCAAAGTTTAATGTGTTTTGGTCAAATTAATTTTTCGCCTTTTTTGGCATAGAATAGGGGCGGGGGCCAAGCTACCCAGGCCTGGGTAGCTTGGCCCCCGCCCCTATTCTACACCAAAAAAGGCGAAAAATTAATTTGACCAAAACACATTAAACTTTGGTTTTTCTTTTCATTTAACAGTAGGCGTAACATTTACAGACATTGTTTTTAATTTGAGGGACTCTGGAAAAAGATTTTAGGTGGGGGCCAAGCTACCAAGGCCTGGGTAGCTTGGCCCCCGCCCCTATTCTACACCAAAAAAGGCGAAAAATTAATTTGACCAAAACACATTAAACTTTGGTTTTTCTTTTCATTTAACAGTAGGTGTAACATTTACAGACATTGTTTTTTAATTTGAGGGACTCTGGAAAAAGATTTTAGGTGGGGGCCAAGCTACCCAGGCCTGGGTAGCTTGGCCCCCGCCCCTATTCTGCGCCAAAAAAGGCGAAAAATTAATTTGACCAAAACACATTAAACTTTGTTTTTTCTTTTCATTTAACAGTAGGCGTAACATTTACAGACATTGTTTTGTAATTTGAGGGACTCTGGAAAAAGATTTTAGGTGGGGGCCAAGCTACCCAGGCCTGGGTAGCTTGGCCCCCGCCCCTATTCTACACCAAAAAAGGCGAAAAATTAATTTGACCAAAACACATTAAACTTTGGTTTTTCTTTTCATTTAACAGTAGGCGTAACATTTACAGACATTGTTGTTTAATTTGAGGGACTCTGGAAAAAGATTTTAGGCGGGGGCCAAGCTACCCAGGCCTGGGTAGCTTGGCCCCCGCCCCTATTCTGCGCCAAAAAAGGCGAAAAATTAATTTGACCAAAACACATTAAACTTTGTTTTTTCTTTTCATTTAACAGTAGGCGTAACATTTACAGTCATTGTTTTGTATTTTGGGGGACTCTGGAAAAAGATTTTAGGCGGGGGCCAAGCTACCCAGGCCTGGGTAGCTTGGCCCCCGCCCCTATTCTATGCCAAAAAAGGCGAAAAATTAATTTGACCAAAGCACATTAAACTTTGGTTTTTCTTTTCATTTAACAGTAGGCGTAACATTTACAGACATTGTTTTGTAATTTGAGGGACTCTGGAAAAAGGTTTTAGGTGGGGGCCAAGCTACCCAGGCCTGGGTAGCTTGGCCCCCGCCCCTATTCTACACCAAAAAAGGCGAAAAATTAATTTGACCAAAACACATTAAACTTTGGTTTTTCTTTTCATTTAACAGTAGGCGTAACATTTACAGACATTGTTGTTTAATTTGAGGGACTCTGGAAAAAGATTTTAGGTGGGGGCTAAGCTACCCAGGCCTGGGTAGCTTGGCCCCCGCCCCTATTCTGAGCCAAAAAAGGCGAAAAATTAATTTGACCAAAACACATTAAACTTTGTTTTTTCTTTTCATTTAACAGTAGGCGTAACATTTACAGACATTGTTTTGTATTTTAGGGGACTCTGGAAAAAGATTTTAGGTGGGGGCCAAGCTACCCAGGGTGGGGGCTAAGATACCCCGGGGTAGCTTGGCCCCCGGGGGCCAAGCTGCCCGCGGGTAGCTTAGCCCCCGGGGGCCAAGCTGCCCAGGGGCCAAGATAAACTGATACACCGGGACATCTGCATGTACCCTGCTCTGGCAATGTTTTCTTCAGACATTCAACTTACGAAATAACCGACGAAACAGAAGTTGTCTGAGGTTAATTTTGGTCGACTTATTGTCCAGCAAGATTAATCCGGGACATCTGGCCCCGGTTTCTCGAAAAAACTTAAGTATATTCTCATGAGATCGTGCTCAACTTCAAAGGGATACTCTTCAACGTTGGAGGTTATTCGATTGAAGTTCACGTGGATTTCGTACGATTTGAGCACGATGCTCAGATTTGAGCATGAGATCGTACTGAAGTTTTTTCGAGAAACCGGGGCCTGCATATGTATTGGCCCCACTTCGGCGATGTTTTGTTAAGCCGCTCATCTAACGGACTTTGCACGCGAAAAAAAAAAATATAATTGTCCCGGATTAATTTGGGTGGACAATACCTATTAGTCTGGCTTACCTGACCCTAATACTGTGTTTTTGGGCCAGACACACACCAATCATGGCGGCGCCCACTGGCTTATTATTTTTACAAAGGTAAAGAACATTTTTTTTTAATTTTGTGAGCAGGGAAGGGTCATTAGAAGAGTAGATAGTTTTCGGTATATTTTTGGAAGCAAATTTTCCAAATTTGCTTCTCTTAGCAGCCATGCGTCTCTGCACTTTACCATTCTCTGCATACCACACAACATCTTCCGGTCTTCCTCACTATAAATAGTTCTATCAAAAGCAAAGATTAATGAGGTAACAGTCATTCGAACATTCAATATGTAAGTCTGAATTTATGTGTAGATATTGAATCGTGTGATTGAAAATGAAACATTCAATTAATCATGTCTCTGAGAAATGAAAAGATCCACGTAGTAATTAACTTTATTATGGTTCAAAGAATTAGTCCAATGGCCTTCCTTGTAAATGGGTCAGTCGAGTTTACTGAACTATGAAATATATTCAGCTTACACAAACGATTAATATGCATGAAGTTGTGCTAAAAATAAATACAACTCCATCATGAAATCAAAGTATGCAAGGTATTCTGGATAATCAAAGTACTTAATCAAAATACTCTACGAATCAAAGTATTCAAGGTATTCAAATGGATAATCAAAGTACCTAATCAAACTACTCTATTTCTTGCCCCGGTTTCTCGAAAAAACTTAAGTATGTTCTCAAATCTGAGCACAGTGCTCAAATTGCATGAAATCCACGTGAACTTCAATGGAATACCCTTCAACGTTGGAGAGTATCCCTTTGATGTTGAGCATGTTCTCATGAGAATATACTTAAGTTTTTGTTTTTTTTTTTTTTTTCGAGAAACTGGGGCCTGGACAGGCCTACATTTTTGAAAAATTTGCTTCCAAACAGTACTGTCAGTACTTTGATTAACACTAGCAATAAAAGTTTTACCTGAACTCCACGCTAACCCGAAATAAAGCGATTTAAATTATGAACATTTAAACTATATATTGGCAATTTGATTGTATGTAACGATAGTACCCAAATTGTCACAATATATACTGACTGTCATTAGAAACGCCTCAGTGAAATTTGTCATTATTTTCCTTAAGCCTATTACAATATTAGTGAAATATATGCTGTATATAATATTTTTGACCAACAGTTACGTCAAATGAACAAATATGCGTTTCTATTCATCATGATGCTCATTTCCGGTGACTGGTCACGTTTTCTACGTGCGCTTCGTGTTTATTTGTCATATGATGAAATTGGTCTCATTTTACACAGTAACATGTGTTAGTGGATAGGCAATCAGGAATTCAAAGATTTTCTTATCAAACATTCGTATTAAAGGATGCAAAGGCTAAATTCTGAAAAGGGAGCTCACGGTATGGCCATTTTCGAATGCGAGAAATACGCAAACAAGTCGCCAGACAGTTCAACACATTGTGTGTCTCGATTCGGAGTCTTGATCGACGCGTTTGAGTTTCGGGAACGTTTATCGATCGGTCACGCTCAACTGGATCTCGTGTAACGCCTTTAAAACGAAAAAATTCCTAACGTCAACGTCATGTACGTTTCAGGTTTGTGACGTTGGGATCGACGTTGTGTTGAGTAGTCGATTACTGTGGTGGTCAAATAAGTGTTTCATTGCATTTTACGTTGTTTCAAGTAACGTTTGAAACAGATACATTGGTTGGAAAATAGAGCTCGTATATGAGCCATTTTTGAATACGAGAAACTAAAAAACAAGCCGTCGGACGTTTTGACGTCTTGCATTGCACAATTAGGCTTCTTAGATGACGAGTTAGAGGGACAGAAACATTTGCCAATCGGCAAAAGTCAGATAGACCTCGGATAAGGCCTGTTATATGAGAAGATTTCTCACGTCAACGTCATATGCGTTTCGTGTTTATGACGTTGGGCTCGACGTCGCATGCAATATTCACTAACTTTGAACGCCAAATAACACGTTTTACGACACCTGTTATTGTCGAAAGTAAAGTTTTAACCACGTGCAACTGATTTTTAAATGGAAATACTGATACCGCTCTGTTTAAATGTGCTATATTTCTAAACTGTAACAATTTGATAATTTCTTTACAATCATTTTTCAACACCAGATAATCAAATTTACAGATGGAAATGAGTTTTTGTAATTTCAAATCAAATAAACTGAAAAATCTGATATCTAATAGGACTGAGGCGTTTCTTATGGCCGTCAGTATAGTTTACATGTTCATAATTTAAAACCGCTTTATTTCGGATTAGCGTGATGGTCGTATAAAACTGTTACTGCTAGTGTTAAAGTTATACCGAAAACTATCTACTCGTCTAGTGACCCTTCTTTGCTCACAAAATTAAACAACTTTGCTCTTTATCTTTGTGATGAAATCACCTAAGTGGGCGTCGCCATTGTTACTGAGTGCCTGACGTACTAAAATACATAGTACGACAGGGAGCCAGACTATCTAATACATCGAAGTTGTTACAAAAATAAATCCATTTATCCATTATACGAGATCAATATATTCAGGTAGCGTAGCCGAGCGGTCTAAGGCGCTGGTTTTAGGCACCAGTCTCTTCGGAGGCGTGACCCGTACGAATCACACCGCTGCCATGTAGTTTTTATATATGGAGACCAAAGGATAAAGTTTGCTAGAATTTAAATTAAAACCGATCGTTTCATTTTAGCATCATATACCTGGTAACCAGGCATGGAAAATGGAGTGAGTATCATAGGTATCAATAAGGTTGTAAGAATAGTTTACTTTATTTATTCTTTCAGAAACGGTATCCGTATTGGTGACACGCGTACTGCATGTTATCGGGCAATGTATAATTTTAGTTCCATCTAATGAAACCCTGCTGATCAACAATATGTAGCTTTGAATTCACACGTTTAAACTTTTCTTAGCTATAGTTTGCCCCTTATTAGGATATTTTCAAAAGTTCACAGTGTCAGCTTTTTATTATTTTACAGGTCTAGTTCACAGATTTGATTTTATAGTTCCGAAAATTGTACGAGAATTGTTTACATTAGCCACATTGGTGTAAACATTATGGCACTTGGTGATGCTACATTTTACACACACATTCTTTCTTTTTAGATCCATTTTCTCGCCTTAAACAGCTTTCCATCTCAACAAACCTTAAAGGTACATTAGTTTCCCCATGCCTTAATCTCTACTGGTGTTGTCACACAGTTTATAGACTTTATATAACATAATACAAGATTCATACAGTAAATGACATAAATCGATAATCATGCAGCGGTGTAAAACTGTGTAAACTATTTACAGCTGGTTGATCGTGTTTACGAAATGATTTGATATGGGGTTTTATATCCGTCGTAATATGTCAGATAAAGCTAAACTTTTGCACAGAGAAATATTAAAGGCCATATTTTAATCATAAACAGTTATTTGTATAGAAAATTACCCCGTAAATAAGTAAGTTACTGTAAGTATGAATCTTTAAATTGTGCCGTTTGGGAATGGATAACCGATTTGAGATTATCCAGGATTCATAGAAGATTACCTCTAGCGGCTGCATGCCTTATGTTCGTGTAAGTTAACACGGAATCTAATCAGATTGTGGGACACCGTAGTCTAGTGGTAGGACGCTGGCTGTGGGATCGAGAGGCACTGTGTTCAAATTTCACCAGTGTTAAGAGAATTTTCTTAGCAAAAATAATCACCCCACGTTGCTCCTCTACACCCAAGTGTATAAATATGTACACGGGAGAGTTGACAGTGCTGCATCAATGGCTGCCAGAGGCACCGACTGTTAACAGTCGACTTGAAACTCAATGATAGTGAAAGTCGCTTGAATATCAAACTAGTTTGTAGAATTGAGACTATAAACTACAATTACTTTACTTTACCTTACAGACTGGCCTTTCTCCCATAATTCCAAAACATAAACTTTATTTGTTTCAAAGATGTCGTTGATCTATGTTTTGGAAATTGTAGAAAAAATACGCGCATTTTGTGGAAATAGCAATACACCATTTTCTTTCAACCAAGTAAAACTTATTTAGTGATGACATGACTAGACTACCCTGCTCCTAGGCATCCGAGTACCTGTCATACATTTACCTACAAACCATTGCCTTCTGTATGAACACGTAAGTCGTTAAACAGGTAGCGTGGCCGAGCGGTCTAAGGCGCTAGTTTAAGGCACCAGTCTCTTCGGAGGCGTGGGTTCGAATCCCACCGCTGCCATGAGTTTTGCTCTCTCTTGTGTTAATCATATCCTTCGTTTACTTGCTAGAATGCCATTCATCTCACTGGTGGTGAACTCGGACAAAGCGAGGAACATTTTTCATGAACACAAGGTACAGATACTTCATTGCACATCCGCATTTTTGTAAACAATACACGTGGCATTTTGTTTTACTTCTCTTTCCGTCTTTTTTTAAAGGATGCACTCAAATGGAAGTTACTAAGGTATGTAGATATGATTTATAATACGCACGAAAATATCAGTTTTATCGATCATTATTTTCAAATGGTATAAACGGATTGCAAGTGCACAAAGCGCATATTGAGATCATGTGGGTTGATCTTAATCGCCCGAACGAAATGGTACGATATCACTGTTTATGTTTATCTATTTGCATTGCAAGTGAACAAAAAGACATATAAATGTACAAATAAAGGCTGTAAATGGCAGTTTTCGGTGTCATGTTATTGAAAATCATTGTGCGGTTTCTTCGTGACAACGTTACAGCATGTTTGCGATGTTATCTTTTTCAGCTACGGTGTTTCATGAGCACATGTTTGATAAATTAATCGATTGCACTGGACTTAATGGCACATTTAAACATTTATTCGGTAATATCGCACTGATTTGAGCATTTAACCATAGATTTCCGGCATCAAATTCGAGCACCAGGTACTTGTTTCAATATATATCAATATGTACTGCCTAACTCCCCTTTCAGATATATTACTGACAGGTGATGACAATTAGATGACATCATCATCATCATCATCATCATCATCATCATCATCATCATCATCATCATTTTTATCGTTACCTTGGAGTTTCACCGGTAAGATTTTCGTTATGCCTTCTTAAATTTGGTACAGGTGGAGAATAAGCTATTAAATGAGAACAAGATGGATCTTGATCAGACAGTGCACATGCAAAGTCTGATCTGGATCCATGTTGGTCGCAAAAGCCTAAATGAACGTTTCCAGATCTATACTGTAATGTTTGTCATTACCATTATCACCATTTATTCTAAGGAGGATCCACTGTTTCACACATCCCAGGCCCGTACGAACAGGGGGACTCTGGAGCCAACCCCTCCCCCCTCATAGTTGGCAAAAATGCCGAATTTTCATTATTTCACATTTAAAACTTATGGCAAATCTTATTTAGTCCCCCCCCCCCGAATATTAGACACTGGCCTAGACAGGGCCCATATGGAATTGCTTTCTACGGGCATGCATTCTAAAGTATACTAACGGGAAAAGTTAACAGTGCGCATTTCCTTTTTAATTAACACCTTGACTGCATACGGTACATGAATAAAATTTTACAAATGCACATTTAATCTTTTACTTTCAATAATTGTCAATTCATTACTATACTTGTTATTACCGTAACAATTCCTGAATGTGGATAAGGATAAGATTCGCGTTTACAAGACATTTTCGAGTGTGAACATGCTATGCATTTGTCCTTAGAAAACAATAGATGCTGTCTAACCCACTGAAGGTAATGTTGTCAATAACATTGTAGCAAGACTATTGGTATCGCAAGACGTCTGAAACGGACGGTCTAATCCGTTAATCAGCCTCTTCTGCTGATAGAACTCAACCCAGGAAGCAATCTATCTGTAACGTTTGCCTTTTTCTGTCGATTTCACAGGTAGTCGTCCCGATAATGGTTGTCTTGTCGGAATGACGTCACGTGTAGACGTTGGATGTGTTGGAATCGTCTCAAAATTGTAGCATGGCAAGAAAATCGAAAACAGTCTAATTAATGGGATAATTCGACTGTTTTAGATTTACTTGCCATGCTTCAATATCTTGTATTTATTTCAGTACATTTATGAATAATCCTAAAATTGGCGACCATTTGCATTAGACAAGTGGCTACTTTCTTATGACGGGGAGTATATTTGTGTTACTATGATTAAATCCATTTGTTTCAATATTTTAGATTTCTTAAAGATAAAATGTTAAAAAGGATGTTTCACTACATTTCTCCTGAAACAAAAGTTTACGTTCGTGATCTGTTTTCATGACTTTATATTATCGCCACCAAACAATACGACGTCGTTCCCACGTTTTGTGTAATTGGCGTTGAAGAACGTATAGCTTATTATCATACAACTTCTACTTTTTCAATTTTCAGTTTAACCTCTTAACAATACAATGTCCAATAGGATATACAAACTAAAATCAAAATTAAAATTAGCATGTTTTTGTGTATATTATTATACGCATGGGGCATGTTTCCGTGGCGATTTCTTTAATTTAGGACGGTGGAACTTTCCTATTTCTATATATTTAATTCTTATACCTATGTATATATATTTTTTAAGTTCTGCTTCGAAAGGCCACACTAATACTTAATGTACAATGACTTTGTAAATATGACAGTCCAAAAAACTTTCAGACAGTTTTCAAGAGAATTTCAATCGCTATGCATTCCGACCTTTGTATTTTTCCCAATATTATTGTTGACAGATTACGTCAAAATCATTGTTTGGGAAAGGGTTAAAATGTTTCACTCATGGGAAAGGATAATGATACTTTTCCGTTTAAGGCACCTATCAATAAGAAGAACACATGAATAAGAGATATCGGTTATGGCAATCAATTGTGTGCTAAAATAGATTTGGTTACTGTTCTGTTTTTATAAACCGTTGGTATTGGTATAAAATGCCGTAACTACAGCTTCAAACAAGCTCTAGTTGCGACGTTTTACATTTACATTTACGGAATGCCATCGTAGTCCGAAATTAATCGCTGCTTTCTCGATAAAATTGATCCATATTCAAAGACGAAGCAATGAAATACATTATGTACATGTATTTCCCAAACAGTTCCCCCCATTTAGAAAGGTTTGGAAAAACATTGAATCAAAAGAAGAATAGATCTATACTGAAAATAATTTGGCTCCTTTTTCCTTAATATTTTTTTTTCATATTTTCTTATTTAGTACACACATTTGAACTTCTCAACATATAAAATTAATGTATTTTGACATCAAGAGCAGTCAGCTAGAGAAATTGGCGGACGGGTAGAAAAACGGACGGACGGGCAAACGAAGCACTATCTATATGGTGGTCATTACTGAAAGCCTTCTAATTGGGGGGCTACCATTAATTCGTCTTTGAAAAAGAATAAATTTTATCTACTATATATAGACCTAGTGACGTTTTTTCGGACAAACACTAGTGCTTCGTCGGTGTAAATCTTAAACGTCACAAACTCTACTTTATTGAAGCTGTAGTTACGGGATTTTATAACAACACCTACGATTTATCCATATTTAACCGAAAACCCATTCTATTGTTAGGACAAAAGTCATTGCAATTCGAACAGCCATTGAAAATGTTCACGGGATCATAAATAAACCGTACAAGTCCCCTTCAAAAAACGTTAACTTCGATTTTCACATCGGAAAAAAACTTCTACTCCAAGAATTGTAATACCAACTTCAGAATCAGTCAGAGAAATGAAATAACAAAATTTACAATAGCCTCTAAGTGTCTCTCCGATTCGTCCATATTGTTTTGGGCGGATAAACACGTGCAAATCGTTGTGTACATGCTCAAACTAGTAAAACTGGTTTTTAAACGCGCATTTAAACATGAAGTATCTGTACCTTGTGTTCATGAAAAATGTTCCTCGCTTTGTCCGAGTTCACCACCAGTGCATCTGTAAGGTTAGAAATGTCTATTCTGGCTTATACCTCACGATAAATGACCTGGCAGAGCAGTCCATGCTAATCGAATGGAATGCTCTGCCAGGTCAATTCTCGTCCACTATACATGCTCCTAATAGAGATTTACGAATTACTACGAAATGGAATACGAATACGAAACCGAGATAAAATGTAGGGGGGGGGGGGGGGGGGGGGAGGGAGCATCTCAGCATACGTGATGATGGTTCCCTATCTCTGTGTTGAGTGAACGAGTCTAAATTCGGAGGTGATGGGTTCAAATCCTACGTTGTCTTTTCTCTTTTTTTCTTTTTATGTACCGGTATTCCCTTTTGATAATAGATAGCATTGAAATATATGTGCTAAAATACACTTCAAATGCAAATATTTGTTTAATTGTGTATATTACATTTAATATTTCATCGAAAGAAACGAAATTTGAGCAGCCAATAATTGGATCATATACAAACTGCAGATGGCATCTGTACAGAAAAAAATCTCATTCACAGAAGAAGAGCTAAACTTCACGTCACAGAAAGGTGTTTTTTTAAACAAATCAATATCAGAAGAGAGATATCCACCTCTTGTGTCAATTACGAAAACACGACGAGTTGTGCCTTTCATAATGTTTGATCCTGCCCTTATCCATGACCGACCATTGACGGAAAAGTGTCGACTTCGATAACACCAGGGTAGAGCTCTGACCGATTCGTGTCCGTCCTTTGATTTTTTAAGGTGTTGAGCGTGATTCGTCGCTGAACAAATCCGTCTACTGGCGGGTTCAGCCATCCTCGATGTACTTGACACAATTATATCCGAAGATCTGACTATGTCTGTGTCAAGTACATGTATATGACCGACTCTAATCTCCGCTCCCGAAGTCAGTCTGGACACTGATCGGACAGTAACATTTCCCAATTGTTACGGTTGCCATTTGTGTTGCTGAGAATGATCCGTTCCGTGAGAGGTGAGAGGTTCCTGAGCCTGAGGAGTTACCCAGCAATGGATGCGTCGAAAAAAGCCAATCGCTCTGAAAAGGGAATAACTCGTGCATGCCTGAGGGAAAAGGGCAAGTTTTGAGATTAATTCGAATTTGTCGCTGGTAAAAAGTCGTTTAAGAATCGTTACTTGGCAGATTTTTTGTCATGCATTGTGTAATCTATGCATGGTTGACAAATCGCGCTAAAATTACGGACTATGGCAGCAAATGACACTACAGCTTTGGCCGTTTCAAAGACCATTCAGCTGGCTTGAATACCAAATTTAGGCACTTCGAGTAAAAAATGTCTAAAATATTCATCTTGTATAAAATCTTACCGACCATACATCTTGTAAACTTTTTGGTACCGCTGACTACTATCGGTAGTAGGCAATGAGTTCGAGTTGCAGTTGCGGCATCAAATTAATGGATTTGAACACCGACTCCGGAGATCAGTGAAGCACGTCAAAAATAAACAAGTTAATGTCATATTAATTTAGGCGTGCATAGGGATTTTTCTTAGAAGAATAAAATTGAAAAGTATTCGCGTGTACAAAAGTATTCACAAAAATAATTTTGTGTTGGAAGTGTGGGTCAACATAAAAAAAATCATAGTGCATTAAATTTACACTTATTACAAAATAATATTGAGAGAGAAGAAGTAATTGCTTACAACCAACATGTTTCCTTTCTGCTCAATATTTACCTGGCTATTTAATGCAACATTCGGCCTTTGGCAAGAATTTTTAAGTTTTATGCAACACCTTTTGATTCGATTACCCTAAAACTGTCGCCAATCGGACATTTGCGCACCCGCTGTGCTTTGATACTGAAAAAGTGCTATTTGATCAAAAACAATATGGCTTCTCCTTGGGACAATTTTAACAACGTTGTAAAGGTTCATGGACCTCTTGAGTAAGCACACGGAAATAATAAAAAAAGGTCTACGGACGGACGGACAAATATTGCGAGATCAATATACCACTCTCTGCTTCGTATGTGTGTGTGTGGGGGGGGGGATATAATCATTCCACCTGGTAGCTAAGTAGCTCTCTTTATTGTAAACTCGCACGATTTAGAAACGCAAAAGACATTTTTATTAACCATTCTTTTTCTGCAGCCTCGATCGGCACCATAATTTGGGAACATGCATAAGACAATGTATACCCCTCACAACCCAGCGATTTTGTAGTGTCTTCTTTAAACTAACCGGACATCTAAACCTCCCATCACAAAATGATCTAGTGCCTTGTACATTCAGTTTTTTGTGTACAAACTGCCTAATTGATTTACTCATTGAAAACACACGACAACTATGGATAACTTTCGTATGTAAATTTTTTGGGATTATGTTGAAAGACAGGAACAAGTTTTTTTGACTTTTGGCCGGCAGTGTTTCGCAAACGTAGGTAGCTAGACGTTTTTTTTAAATGTAGCCGAGGTAGTGTTTTCAAGGTTACTGAGACGTGTAAACGACCAGGGAACAAATGCAGACCACCCACGTCCCGGTCGGCCGCGTGTAACAACTGTACGTCAAGACAATTATATACGTCAAAGTCATTTACGCAACAGATTTATGACGACTAAGTCTACAGCAAATGCTATGGTTGGTAATGGAGGGTGGCCGATACATCGTGACACGGTGATAAATCGCGAGAACCCGGGATTCACTGTCGTCGTCCTGATTGGTGCCAGACTCTCACCCAACGTCATCGCATTTGGGCATAAACGGACGTCCATTCAGACGATATTCATGCTTTAAAGGTCATTTTCCCTGTTATGTTTACAATTGTTACATATACAATAATACTTAACCATGCATCCGTTATGCAGATCTAGTAGAAACAGTCTGTAAAAGTACTTTTTGCGTTTTTAAATCATGTCAGTTTAGATGACCTATCGACAAATTTATCTCGGACACTTTTCACAGACCATTGCTACTACAGTTCTCCTTAAAATGCAATAAATACATTTTACTTTTTTCAAATACTTACAAATACTTACCCTTTCGAAAAGGGCAGAATATTTGGACCGTCAATAATGAAAGCTGCTACAGACAACAAAATTGGTGTTGATGGAGATATGATTTGTGGTTATCAGCATTTTGTTCTTTCGTCCCGATGTTTTTCCGTGCATTTTCTATAAGGGACATCTAAGTCATGTCTTTCTTGTGGTTATCAGCATTTCATTATCTTGGCCTAGTTATGTTCTATGCGTTTTCTATTAGGGGCCACAAATCCAGTTTTTGGGGTTTTTTTCCAATTCAAAGTTTGACACTGTATGAAAAACTGGAGTTTACATAAAATTACAAAGAGGCAAATATGAGTGACCTGCCACCATATTCCAAGTATCCTGATACATCCCCCTGATTTCATTTCCATTTCCATTTCGTATTCCATTTCGTACTAATCCGTAAATCTCTAATACTGCGTTATTGGGTCAGGCTTACACTAACAATGGCGGCGCCCACTGGGGTATAATATTTGTACAAAGATAAAGAACAAAGTCCTTTAATTTTGCGAGCAGAGAAGGATCATTAGAAGAGTAGATTTCGGTATATTTTGACGCTAGCAGTAACAGTTTTAAACGACCATCAAGCGAACCCGAAATACAGCGGTCTTAAATTACGAACATATAAAATATATTTTGGTAATTTTCATTTAATCACACCAGTTGTCTGATTAGCTCAGTGGTAGAATGTCCGACTTGGAATCCAAAGGTCCATGGTTCGAAGCCCAGTTCGGACACATTTTTTTGGTCCCCAATATTTATTTTTTACATTTTTCTACCAAATGGTTCAAGAAATTGCAGAGACGCAATAAAAACACAATTGCCAATTATTTTTATTGCGTCTATAATAGATTAGTTGAAAAAAATGTAAAATACATAGATCTATTAGAAAAATGATATGTACCCTTGGTGGGATTCGAACCCTGGAGCTTTGCAACTAAAACCGGACGCCCTACCACTGAGCCAATCAGACTAGTATAAACGAAGTCCAAATTGTCAAAATATAGTTTACATGTTCATAATTTAAAACCGCTGTATTTCGGGTTAGCGTGATGATCGTTTAAAACTGTTACTGCTAGTGTTAAAGTTATAACGAAACGATCTATTTGATAAATGTGACATCTCTGCTCTCTAAATCAAAGGACTTTGCTCTTTAAATATCGTTGTACGTGTGTGTGTAGTGAAATATCCCCACTGGAGGCCGCTTTTGTTACTGAATGCCTGACGTACTAAACTACATAGTACGACAGGGAACCAGACCTAGAAATGTCTCGCTTTTAAAAGCGCATAAAGTCCACCAACATAAACCCGGGACATCTGCATAATTATATAATGACGCCGCCCTGGCAATGGTTTCTTCGGACACTCTACTTACGGAATAACCGACGAAACTGAAGCTGTCTGTGGTTTTCGTTTTTATATTGGGCATAGCCCAATATATTATAACCAGTTTTTCACTACAGACATCTCTCCAGACACTACGTTCTTACCCTAACCCGCTGAGCTATGTGTTCAAGCCAAACTACGTTATTTCAAACACCACAGAAACGTCCTTTATCAGTCACTATCTTCAACGTTTTTCATCTTTTTCACTTCAGCGACAAATAAGGAGGGGGTTAATAATTACATTTGATGAAATTTTCGCTTAGATTGAATACCTGTTAGTATTTTCAGCGTTTTTACAATCTTTTCGGTTGAGTAAAGGAGCTTAAAGCAAAATAGTGTGACTCTAAGATAAATTCCATGTAGTTACAATATTACTGCTCTGATTTTTTCAAGGGTCATTAAGCCTACCAGTGCAAGCACTGACAGGTGTTTAACTGGGTCACTGCTTGGAGGCCCACTGCTTGACCTACTACTTTCATACCCTTAGCCCATTGCCTAGATACAATGTGTGCGCTTTACCCATTCCTATATTCTGACCCCTTTAGGTTCCCATGAAATATATGTGTTTGGAAAACATGGTAGAAAATGAAGAAATGGTTGTGACAAGCAAGTTCTTCATTTCCCACAATATTTTCTTCCTAGTAGAAAGACCAAACAATGTAACAATTTATTTGATTGAAATTGGCGACTGATAATGGGTTAAGGATTTATTCTGCATTCACTTTTTCTTTATTGTTTTTTTTTTTTCAACTCTTGTGTTGAAGGCTCTTCCAAACGACAACATTTTAGAGTTGTTAAAATTAGAAAGAGTTGCAGACGACGAAACAGGTGACGATAAAGATGAAATCATGTCATGTACAATGAAGCACAGAAAGTATTGTGACAAAGGAGAAAATTCCGGTTATCTTTGTATGTTTCATATAATTTGCTTCATAACAATGTCTTGTTTAGAAAAGGACGAATGTTTAGAGGCTAGCCTATAGAGTATGGACACTGTGATTTTAAAATATTTTGATCAAAGTAAAATCATCGTCTTAAATTTGCCGTTTTCTAGAATTTTAACATTTTTACCTCATATACTGTTCTTAGACTGATCATTTGGACCAATGAACAAGTGCATTCTATTTAATGGAAATATGTTTGCAGATCAGAGATCAGTTAGGCTAAGCCTCTACAATGGGTCTGTACTTGGTATTATTCTGATTAGCTAAGAATAAGAAATAATCCAACATGTTGATCTAATGTAAAATCCGGTAAAGTGTAACATTTTCCTTTTTCCCAAACAGCCTCACATTTTGGATTCACCTCGAGAGTGTACATTCAACTTTTTTATCACCTATGCACGTTTGCCTACACAGTAATTAACCATTTTCAAAACGATGATCCCTTTTTACTCGCTTCATAGAAAATGCTTAAAAACATCGAATAGAGAATGGGGCAATTTTGCAAATCAGCATATTGTCCTTTTGTCACAATATCAATTTCTCAGTGATGCCCAATATACAGTGCTGACAGCACTTTGATTTACAATTTGACCATGCACGTTGCTGTAGCTTTAACGCATACCCTTACGAAGTTCATGGTGGATAATGCGTTCACTTGAAAGTTTGAAGAATCCATGGTATTCGGTGTAGATTGAGTCGGGAATGGCCTTTAACCCTTTCCCAAACAAGACCTGGTTTTGACGTCTCTAATCGAAATGGCTTGGGAAAACATTGAAACAAAAGAAGAAACTGCTGATAACCAACAGTTTCTCCTTTTGTCTCAATATTTTCTATGCCATATTTTACACAAATTCTATCTTTAATAACATCCATTTTGTCATTTGTGGCACTTTTTGAAGTGTATCATCCTTAAATTTTTCCGTTTGGAAAAGGGTTAAAGGCGCTTACGGTGCACTTTATCTCGCCACAATCCGTAGAGTATAAGCTGAGAAATAAATAAAACATAATCTTGAAGCGGGTGGGTTTTCGGTGTGAACGTTTCCCAAAAGTCTCTCGGGTTAGCCACTGTGGAAGTTTTTGCACGTAATATTTACTAGAATAAATCTCGCAATAACACGATGATCAAATTTGTAGGTAGCCTTGTGTCAGGCCCTGTATATGTCTCTTGAAAAAATCAAGAGAGACTAACACTCAGAAATAAATTACACATATTAATATTCTTGATCTACACTATACAACAAAGAGCAACAATTTTCTATGTACGTCATTTTCATATTTCTCAATACAAATGATGTTAATATTAACAGACTCATCAGTCTAATCTGTAGGTAGCATGACTGAGCGGTCTTAGGCGCTGGTTTTTAGACACCAGTACATTCGAAGGCGTTTACATCCTAGTTCAAATTAAAGAAGTTGCTGCAAATTGTAAATGACTACAAATTCGTTGTTCAGGGGGAATTCTCCAGCTTACCATTTCTTTTCCTTATTACAGATTTTTTCTATATTTTGTTTGTTGAAAGTACATCATATTACAAATCAAATAATGAAATGAAAATGTATGGTCATCAATCTTGTTAAAATTGAAATACATGTATGTTGTATCGCATACCCCTACAGCGAAAAAATCAACAATTTCTCGCAACTGTCCAAGGTCACTAAATTGCTGAAAAATTGATGTAAAATCAAAGTTTAGTTCCGAAAAGGGATTTAAAGTAACGTCTTACATTTGATAAGAACAGAAAACCTAAAATATGTGCTGTTACGAACGCGTAAGTGTATAAACAGCATGCTCATGCGTTCAGTTAGATAAACGAAGCTGAAGTGTATGAGGTCAAAATTTGCATATTTTTGGAAATAATTCAAGTTATACATAATATAATTTGATAAAACTTTCTCATTGTATAAAGCAATGTGTCCTGGTAATAATTGGAAAAGAAAATATGTAGGTCATAGCACTTATTAGTGAATTACAGCAAATTTTATCAACTACATATAAATAGAATGACGCAAAACAGTAGTAAGTGCATACACACTTACAACTGTCTTGCTTTAAATCATCGATTTCCAACATGAGAAAATAAGTTTCGCATAACAAATATACTCATAGGCTCGAAAAGGGTGAATTGTAATGACGTTTCATATTATCGAAAATATGGTAGCGAAACATACATGTATATGGTACGAAACATAAAATTTTCTACATTAATGACCGAGTGTTCCGAAAAACTGGAGCATTCCCCCTTGATGCTTTATTTTGCATTTTAGGGTGCCATATATCAAAGACAAGAAGAATGAATGCGGTCATCGGCATGTTCTTCTTTTGTCTCACTGTTTCCTACGCATTTTCTATTGGAGACGATGGGAAAGAGTTAACCATACTCAAAGTGTTATGTTCCAAAGGCACGAAACTCAAGATTGATAGCAAATGCCTAGATAAATTTGGAATCTATGAACATATTTCATTTGACCATTGACAGATTGAAGTGGGCCCTTTTTGTCCCTTTAAAGTCCTATCATTCCGGCCACTAAAGTAGGGGTCAATTGGTCCCCACTTGAAATACACCTTCAAAAGCTCCAAATTTCTCAGCCTTTTCCCTCATAATCATTGGTTTTAAAGACCAACGTTAGGAAATGGTTAAGAGAACGGATGAAATTGCTAATACTCAGCATTTTCCTTTTTTTCTCTGAATGATTTCGTGACATTATTTCCTTATTTCGTGACAATTTCCGCGATCGACTGGGAAAGCAACAGATTTGGGTAAGTTTAACCCATTTCACAGAGCTAAATTTTAGGCTGTTCAAAATTGAATTACCTTGGAGGCGAAAAACTTTATGTGAATGAAATTTGACATATTTTTGTCCTTTTGCGTCCTTTGAAAATGAAGAAATTGGCTCTCACAAGCATTTTCTTTTCATTTTCCACAATGTTTTCCAAGCCCTGTATCAAGGCTCGTTAAAAAGCGCCATTATGTTTGAATGGTCTAAAATTTTGTCACAAGGAAAATGGTTATCATATAAGAGTAGTGAAGACTTGTAGGCCAGTCACTTTAGCCGAAAAATAGGCCCAACCCACCACTAATTCTAACAGAAACGAAACCAACATTTTTATAATCTACAACCATCTACTCATTCCAGAAAAAAAGTCCTCAAATGTTACTCGAGGGGAAATATGAAAAATATCGATCTAACGAAGAGACCCCTACAAGGCAAGCCAAAAGAATGTTTTTCCGTGTAGGCTTAGAAACCCATCTTTTAAAACCAAATATGTTATTGCAGATGAAACATATTATAGATAACGTAATATTAGGGGTTTATAAAGTAAAAAAAAAACAGACTTTGATATTTTCTTTATTTCAATTAGACATGGAAAATAAATTTGCAGGTGAAATTACCCCACCCACTCATTTACTAAGGTTGACTTATCAAATACATTTAAACCGACATCTGAACGTAAATATTAGACTTCCACTTCTAAAGCTGCTGCAGACGACAAAAACAATTTGCAAAAAGATCGGATTTATGTACATTATAACAAAGAAAATATTGAAACAAAAGGATAAAAATCTAATTGTCATCACTTTCATCTTTTGCAGTTTATTTTACGATTCGATTCTCTTCACAGACGTCAAATCAATGACTGTTTTTCATTACTGATTGGTTTTTGCTTTTTAGAAAGCAACTGGCCAATAATGCATATAGGGAATACTTTTATCCAGATAACCATGACGTACGTAATTTCAGACAAACAATAGTATCTCGTAGGTGTTGTCATAAAATCTCGTAACTACAGCTTGAATCAACGGTAAACCAAGTCTATTTTTAGCACAAAATTCATTTTTATCACTTTGTAATGGATTTCGAGTCATACTAATGTGACCAGACAGTGCGTACACACAGCCTGATCTTGATCTAGATCTACAGTGTGTTTGTATTAAATGTTATAAAGGCTTTTTTTCCAGATACATGTTCATATGGATGTTACTTAAAAATTCAATCCATTTCGAAATCTTCATTAATTAAGAGCACATTAGTGCAGCTTATACCACGACACTCTCCACAACCCACTGAACAGGACAGACCATGTTTCCTACATGTGCACCTTTTGGAATCACAATTCAGTTTGCAATTACACGTAATCATTTTAAGCAGGCGTTCGGGTGCATCAGACAAGACAAGCAGACTGGATTTAATTTGTTGTTGATTTTGTTCCAGCCCCATTCAGTTGGTTCTATAGTGTTTCCTACCAACATTTGGACTTGAAGATAGGCTCTAAAACTGTGGTATCTGGCAGCAGCTTCAGTTGGCGGAAGACTTTTAACTTGTACAAATGTGGAGCTTGTTTGTGTCTTATAAATAATTTTTTGAAATCTTATGTTATTCAAGTGTTTTGTAGTTTCTCCATTGTAAATATGTACAAATATCATTTCTCCAACATTTTCTATAACACTATGAGAAACATCTTCGAGAAAGAGAGAAGAGAAAGTTGGTCTGTGATCATTTGTTTATTGGTTGCTTTCTTAAGGAGAACCCCTTTACCAACACCATAATTATACATGTGAAGTGGTGTCACAACCAGAAAATGCATCTATGATCTACAAATGTCGAATCCTACAGTTCTTCTGGTTTTGTGAATGTCCCATATTTTCTTTCTCATTGTTCCACTTTTTACGTCTGATGTGTAGTAAATGTTAATGTCATTACCATCAGCATGGTAATGCGCCCGAGAGGGGCTTGTCAGTAAAATTGGCCATTCTTTTCAATTCAAGGGCAGATAATTCAAACATGAGAAGTTTTCCAAATCATGCTTCCACACCCAGACACCGTAGAGATTCATCGTGGCTAGTTTGATTTAAA
Organism: Fragum sueziense; assembly: GCA_963680895.1. NCBI lineage: Eukaryota > Metazoa > Mollusca > Bivalvia > Cardiida > Cardiidae > Fragum > Fragum sueziense. The sequence continues at coordinate 13,280,038 of OY804595.1, read as the reverse complement.
TATGGCCGAAACTGTAGGAGTTGTGACACGAGAAATGTGCATTTTTCAGAAAACGGGCATTTGTCCTTAAATTCAAGGGCAGATAATTCACAAACGAAAACAGTTATCTAAATTCCGTAAGCTATGTGTACAACTAGACACCATGGATATTTACTGTGGCTAGTTTGATAAAATTCTGATCAAAACTGTGGGAGGAGTTGCGCACACAATGCGCACACAATAAAATGGGTATTCTTTTTTATTCAAGGGCAGATAATTCAAGAACGAAAAAAATATCTGAATTCCGTAAGCGGTGTGCACAACTAGATACCATGGAGATTCATTGTGACTAGTTTGATTAAATTCGGGTTGAATCTGTAGGAGTTGCGCAGACGAGAAAATGGGTATTTTTGAGAAAATGGGCATTTTTCCTTAAATTCAAGGGCAGATAATTCAGAAACAAGAGCAGTTATCTAAATTCCGTAAGCAGTGTGTACAACTAGACACCATGGCAATTTATTGTGGCTAGTTTGATAAAATTTTGATCAAAACTGTAGGAGGAGTTGCGCACACAATAAAATGGGCATTTTTTTATCCAAGGGAAGATAATTCAAGAACGAAAAGAGTTATCTGAATTCCGTAAGCGGTGTGCACAACTAGATACCATGAAGATTCATTATGGCAAGTTTTATCAAATTCCGATCAAAGTTGTAGGAGAAGTTGCGCACACAAGAAATTGCTAACGGACAGACGGACGGATAGACGGACAGACGGACGATCGGGCCATAACAAATTACGACCCTTCGGGCGTATAATAACAAAAAAACATGTGTGGACTTCAAACCAAGTGGTTGGGGGCAAGTAAAGGATGATTTACTCGCAAATTGTGTAATTCCGATTTGAATAATCTATATCTAACAGATGTAATAATATTATAGTCAAATTGAGCTTCCGTATTTTTGAAAATCGATCGAAGATAATTCCATTTAAAGCGAAATTATTTTTACTTATTCGTTATATCTGTCATTTTGAATTTTATTTATAAGGAATACATTTTTCAATTTTCATATAAAATTCAATCAAATTAAAAATGATATGTGAAAAGTATAGTGTAAGAGAAGCACGTGGTACTCGAGAAAATGTATGGTGGTTAGGATGGACCAGTGTATTACGATCATATCAAGGCATCTTTTAGCGTGATTTAACACCATTTCCCCCCAGATTTGCTCTGAGGACTTTCGATATGTTGATCATGATATAAAAGACTTTCGTTCAGTTACAAAATTACTTCTGTTAGAATTAGTGGTACCCTAAATGCTAAAGTGACTGGCCTATTGGTTATCGAAACACCTGTGTTATCTTTGCTGACTGTCGTTTGACCCATCAAGTTGATAATTTCATTTCCCTTTTTGTTCACTTATATCTGTGCGTACTTCTTTTTATCCTTCACAGCCTATTCTCTAGCTACATATAGCTCACGATAAATGACCTGGCATAGCAACCCTAGCCATTAGCTAGGGTTGCTCTGCCAGGTCATTTTTTGTGAGCTATAGTTTCCTGTCTTGATTTCAACCCCTCCTATCCCTCTTCCTGTCACTCTCTCACTCACCCTCTCTACCACCCTCTCCTTTTTTGTGTGTATTTCTGTCTCCTCTCTCGCCCAGACCAAATCGACCTTGTAAACTATACGTGACGATACACCATTATTCCATTACCAGACCACGGTGGGGATTGTGCATGATGGGATGGATAACGAATACGGACAAATTTGTCTCGCTTCAGGTAAGAAATTGTGCAATAATTTTCTTATTTCTACGTCAATTTTCAAGTGGTTTGTTGCATGTACCCCGCATTACTGAGCTCTTTCCTCAGATATATGACTTATTTTTAGAATCTTTGTACTTTGTCCAAAAATTGATCCCAAGCGACCAGAAAAACGACAAAAAAAATCAGACCCCTTTTCTAGTCGGTTGGGATCGGTTTTTGAGAAAAGTTCAAGGATTTTCCAGAGTAATACAAGTAATACATCTGAGAAAAGGGCTCAGTAAGACGGAGTACATGCAACAAACTGCATGAAAATTGACGCAGAAATAAGAAAGTTATTGAACAAATTCTTACCTGAAGCGTGGTTAATTTGGCCGTAGTCGTTACCATTTCGCTTTCTTGTCGGTTGGGACAATATTTCGGAAAAAGTACCTTGAGTTATCTAATATGTCATACATCCGATGAAAGAGCTCGGTTAGGCGGGGTACATGCAACAAACCTTTTGAAGATTGGTGCACAAATAAGGAAGTTATTGCAAAATATCTAACCAGAATCGAGATTATTTTGTCCGTATTCGTTATCCATCCCGTCATGCACAATCCCCACCGTGCAGACGGCAAATGTTTGTACTGTTCAAATTCGAAATGTTTTGCAGACGATAATATTATGTAAAATATTTCCATTTTGAATTAGAAAACATTGCGTTAAATGAAGAAATTGCTTGTCAGAAGCAGTTTTTTTTCTATTTTCAATAATGTTTTCCCAAGTCTTTTCTTGTGAGGGAGTCAAACATGTACCTGTTCAGTAATTCGCTAATCCTTTCCAAACAAGACCTGACATCCCTAGTTAAATAATTAAATTAGAAAATATTGGAAGAAATAAATGTAATTCCTGATGATAATCAACAATTTCTTCTTTTTCATTCAACATTTAGTTTGCTATTGCATACACATTTCTGCTTTTGACATGAATAATTTCTGTCATTTGCAGCCCAATTCAGTTAGACTAGTCTAAAATAAAAGCTGTTGGGAGAGGGTTAACGCGGTCCATTCAATTACTAGAACGTTTGATCCTGATCGAATGTACCACGTAAGAGTCAATCAATTTCTCCTCAATTAGATCAGGTGCTGATGGAAACTTAATCACACGCGAAATGCTGCCTCATTAAATGTCGATTTAACTCTTTCCCAAACGACAAAATTTTGCCCTGGTCCAAATTCAAAGATGTTGCAGACGACAATTTAAACTGAATGAAGTTCTACACTTTTTTTTTTGTATAGAAATATTGTGGGAAATAGTGCTTGTCACAAGCAATTTCTTCATTTTTCACAATTTTTTCCAAAATCATTATCTTGTAGGGAGTCAAAAAGTGTCACTGTGTGGTAATGAGTTAACCCTTTTCCCATATATAATACTTCATACTTGTTTCAACTGACGCAGAATTTTGGATGACAAAATCGATGTAGGTGATTGTAGTTTTGATTCAATAGCATAGAAAATGTTAAGGTGAAAGTTGAAATTGTTGGAGCATTGGGCGAAAGCGTTCACCAGGCTTTGGCAGTATTACACCTTTCCTAAATCACAAAACTGTAGACAGAAAAGCGATACTTAATGTTTTCGTTTTTGAAAGCACATACTATTTGCGTAAAGAACGGCTGCACTAAGATGCTTTTGAGTGAAAAGAATGATGTAAATGTATAATTTCAATATAAAGTTCTGAAAATGGTCAACACAGAAACACTACACATTCTATCAGTTTAGTACATGTATGTACATTTGTAATTGTGAAAGAACTGATTTTAAGAGACAAAAGAATGAAATGCTGGTAATCAGCACTTTTTGTTCATTATGCTTCGATATTTGCTGAAGTTATCAAATGTATGCCTATTTTGTCGCCTACATATGCAGTTTCTTACCTATTAACCAATGACCATGTTAACCCATTACCACACAGTGACTCCTTTTGACTCCCTACAAGATTATGGCTTTGGAAAACATTGTAGAAAATGAAGAAATTGCTTGTGACAAGCAATTTCTTCATTTCCCACAATGTTTTCTATGTAAAAAGAAGGACAAATGTGAAATTTCATTCACTTGAAATTGTCGTCTGCAGGATCTTTCAATTTAGATCACGTTAAAATTTTATCGTTTGGTAATGGGTTAACCAATGACCATGTTAAGGCCGATGAAGGCAATTATAATGGACACGGCCTTTGATACACTACTCTCTTATGAACAGAGCACATTATCTCTACATTCCATTTCGATAGAATGAGCTCTGTTCTCGCAGGGTCATTTCACGTCTAATCTCGGGGCCTTGGCGGGATTTCAGTATCCAATCGTTGGCGATACGCAACAAAACAATTTAAAAAGCTGATACAAACTTTCATTGGCTGACGCTTCAAATTACCGGCTTCAGCCAAAAATAGAAGCGACGTAATGTATACGTAATCAAACCAGATCAAACTGAATGATTTTGATTCGATAATTCAAATGTTACCGGCTTCAGCCAAAAATAGAAGCGACGTAATGTATACGTAATGATCATGCAAGATAAAACTGAATGATTTTGATTCGATAATTCAAATGGTGTGCTATAATTAGATTATGACGACCAAATAGGCTGTTGGCGTACCGAAAACTGCAGAGGTCATATTTGATGGTTTAATCAATAGAGCTCGGCAATGGAGAGTATTGATACACAAGAAAGTACTTGCATTTGATTGCTGAGGAAAACATCGTAATCATTGCAGTTAGGACGTTTTGGTTGCTGATCCATGAAGCATATTACTCCAAGGCATTTTGTCTCAAGAGTGGGCGACCTTACAAGACGTTCTATGATGTTTTAATGAAGTGGTTCGGATCGAATTACGAATTTAAATGAAACCAATTTACTTGATCAACTAGTTTAAAGAGTTAATTTTGGCGACCTTTTGTTCAATTTCGATGCCCTTTCAATCAGGCACCTGTCCTGCTTACGCTCGCATTGAGTGGTCATTTTGTTCAAAAAGACTTTAACCCTTTCCCACAAAAAGACCTAGTTATCCCATGTAGAAAATCGATAAGAAAAATACTGAGACAAAAGAAGAAGAATACCACCTTTTGACCATATTCTGTGTTATTATGTTCACAAATTATATATCTACCAACAAACTTTTGTCAAAGTACTGCAAGCGCTTTCATTTTTTGTCGTTAGGAGGATGACGTAAATTCGGACAGTAGATTTATCTTTTCATTCTTTCACTCGAAATATAAAATATGAAATAAATGTAAATTAAGGTTTACAGACCCCGAAAAAATAACCACTTTCTAGACATACGAAATGCACCAAATTACACACACCTGTAAATACAATTCAAATAAGTTGATTCGCCGTGCCAGATTTCAAGATTATGCTTCAAGAAGAAAATAGTTTACAAATATTATTTTACTCTACATTCATATGCAAGGGAGGTAATTTCTAACATTTTTGTCAAATATTTCTATAAGTAAGCATTAATTCGAAATTCTAAACCGTACAAAATGCTTATGTTTGTATTTGGAATTGAAATGTAGCACAGTTTAGAAATTATTTGCACTTTTCAAATTTCGCCTCTGGCACTTTGGTGTTTTTGAGGAGTTGTAGACCTTAATACTACTGACGGGATTTTAGTGAGCAATGCCAGAATTTGAAGGTTATAACAAAATGCTTTTATGACTTGTGTCATCTAATTCTCAACAGAATAAGTTGTCACTTTTCAACAAAAACCTTACGAGATTTTCCTTGAAAAGCCTCAGTGTGCTTTCATTTATGCGAGAATCTCGAAAATGGGTCATGACTGCATTTGCTGGCCAAACTGTGTCTAAGTAAAGTTCCACTAGGACACGAATTTCTTTCTCACTGTTCTGCAGGTGATACAAGTTACTATAGAAAATTCTATGATAGGCCACATTGTTTGGTTTGATCTGACATCATGAATAGGCTGATCTGGATCAATGTCTGTCTCAAATAACATACAGGCCCCTTTCAGGATAAAGCTATTGTTGATATCTACATTGTAATTGAGCCAGGATCTGGAAAAAACGTCCCTTATAGCATTTTTAAAAAATGAGTTTCAAGATCAGCCTATTCTCAAATACAGTCCAATATGCATCCATGATGCTCTCTTTAAGTTACTACATGTCACGAAGAAGTGTGTGTGTGTGTGTGTGTGTGTGTGTGTGTGTGTGTGTGTGTGTGTGTGTGTGTGTGTGTGTGTGTGTGTGTGTGTGTCCTTTCTCAAACAAGATCTGGTTTTGCTTTCCTTTGCAGAAAAAGCTGTGCCTAACACGAAAATGATGTAAACCTTTAACCCCAATGAAATTTGTGATAATCATATAGTTATTTTACACAAATGCTTCCTTTATTAACACTTATTTTATCGTCTGTAGCAGCTTTCAAATAGGAAAGGTCTATCTTTTCTTATCCTTTGAGAAAGTATGTAGCATTCAAAAACAAAAAGGAGACGCATATAAACAAGATCGATGCTTTTCTACAAAAACATCGCAACTGCAGATTAAAACAAGCTGTAGTTGCGAGGTTTCGTTGTAAAGCGGCGACATACTGTTTATGAAAGTGTTACCGAAATTCCATGCTATTGTAAGGTCACGTGTTTTCACTCACAGGCCAAATCCATTGAGTCTTGGAATGAGTTAACGGATCAAAGGCTGGCCGCTTTAGGAATTATTGAAGTTCAAAGACGAGTGACTGATCGAATCTGCATCATTAACAATTAAACGGCATTTGTATTTAGATTTCTTCAAGGAATTATATCTAAATCATATCCAGGATAGAATTATATAAACAATGGGGCTCCTCGCTGCGAGCTGCGGCGTAATAAAATGTCAGGTTTACAAAAGGTGCCACTACTGGGCTTTTGTACTGGTTTAAGGTATATGACCCATCATTAAAAACATCACTTTCTAGCCATACGAAATGCATCAAATTACACACTCTTGTAAATACACTTCACATAGGGTTGATTCACCGTGCCGGATTTCAAGATTCTGCTTCAGGAAGGGGATAATTTACAAATATTATTTTACTCTATATTCATATGCAAGGGAGGTAATTTTGTACATTTTTGTCAAATATTTCCATAAGTATGCACTATTTCAAAATTCTAAACCGTTCAAAATGCTTGTGTTTGTATTTGGAATGGAAATGTATCGCACTTTAGGAGTTACTGGCACTTTTCAATTTTTGCCTCTGGCTCTTTGGTGCTAATGATGGGTCATATACCTTAAGAGCTTTCTTATGTCTTTATCGAAGCGCTTACATTGACCGAACCTGCTAGCAAGTCTCATCTTATGGTCGTTCTAGATTTATTTAACAGCTTGCAAAATGATGGTAGTGTATATTGTTCCGGTTTTTAAAGGCGTTACAGACAACAAAAAATAGGTGCTGTTCGATATTAGGATTTTTTTTATATTTCTGTACGGAAAGCAGTGAAAGAAAATGCTGGTTTCCAACAATATGTACCTTTCTTCCGATATTTTAAAAACATTGTCTATAACGGACATGAAAAGAAGGACTTTGCGGGATATAAGGAGGTCTTGACCAAACATTATGATAATTTGGAACGAACCCGTAGACTGGCATATAGAGCAAACTGCCACGCCGCGGTTCTGGTATTTTAAATAGCACCATACCCGATCTAAAGTGAACCAGATGCCGCCCGTTGTTTGATGTACGAATAATGGACTCCCCGAACTATATTGGGGCTGTGGGCCTTTATAATAACCTCACGCTTGTCGTGCCCTTTTGTTGTCGCCCTTTCTTTGCCTCCCTGGAGAATTGAACTAACCGTACAGATTTTGAGATAAAGTAATTTTACATTAAGACTATGCAAAAGCAAGCGTAGCTAATGTTTCGTCTTTTAATATTGTTTGATTGTTTACAAACTTTTGATTAACCATTTTGAGAACAATGTAGATTAAGCGTGTTGATCCTTCTCCTTTAACCCATTACCAAACGACAAAATTTTAGACTAGTCCAAATTCAAAGATGATGCAGACAACCATTTCAAGTGAATGAAATTTTGCATTATTTGGTCTTTATACATAGAAAACATTGTAGAAAATGAAGTAAGTGCTTGTCACAAGCAATTTCTTCATTTTCCACAATGTTTTCCATTGCCATTATTTTGTAGGGAGTCAAAAAGAGTCATTGTGTGGTAATGGGTTAACTGTGCTGGTGCATTCTGCTACAAAATCGAGTCTGATGGCAATGAAGAGCATGAACGTGAAGCACGAACATACTCTGTGTCCCTTTTATAAGTGTAGTCCGGGCACATATTATGGCACATATTTACAAAATTTTAATTTACCTCTGAACGACAAAATATAGAATTTCAAACTATTGTAACTTTGCAAGTGGTTGCTCTAATCTTGCAAGATTCGAATTTCGAACAATATGCACGCAACATTGTGTAGAAAAATTAGAACGCTTTTCAATTAATTACATTGGACACAATTTATAAAAAATATACAATTATATCAAAACTTTGCTATAGGTATTAGTTTGAGTTTGCTAAGATCGCACAACCCATACTGCATTTAGTCAAGGGCAGATCCAGAGGAGTTGTATGGTTCGGGCACACACCCTTTCCTTCTTGATGCACGATTATTGCATTTACATAAATTCTGCATTTCAACGAAAACCTCGTAACTGTAGCTTAAAACAAGCGAGGTTTTCGTTGAAAAGCGACGATATAAAGACTTATCCTCCTAGCAGAGGTTATGATTCAATGTCATTTGAAATCGTTTACTGCACAAGTACTTTAAAAGTTTGAGCGGCGTTAAAGAAAGTAATAGATATTCAGTCAAAATTTGTATTCATAGCAAAACGAACCACCCTATCTCATTTTAAATAGCTCTGTTTTGTTTTTGAAAGTGAATTGAAACATTGTGTATAACTACCTTTGAAAAAACAAAGCATCAGTTACTAATGGTTTCATCAAAGCATATTGTTACTGCAAAGAAACGGTGTTTCTTTCACAATCATGTTGATATATTGGCGTTTTAAATATAAGGAGAAACATGCAGGACAAAAGCACAAAACTAAAATCAAAGCCCTTTTCAATGAAGCTCCATTCATTTTCTGACTTAACTTAGTATGGTCTTATTCTTTCCACAAAACTATGTGTTTGGGGTATTTAAAATAGATCTAGCAAACGATTTTAATGCCAACAAGTATTTCCCTCTATTAATCAACGTTGTACCTAATAAAAATTAAACATAAAATGATCATGAACTTATCTGAATTTATAACCTTTTTTGTAATTCCTTTTACGTTCGTTCAGCCAAACCGGTCTGCCGATTGGGAAAGAGTTGTATCTAATATGGCTCGCGTGGCTAACTCGGTATTTCACTAATTGAATGAGGAGTTATGCAAATTAGCTGGTAGAATTTAAATGAAAAGCCTCAAATGCCCTTTCTTTTAAACCCCGGTAGTAAAATTGATTCGATGTCGAAAATTTATTTCTGCCCATTGTGGTTATTTACTGAATGAGTCCGGTATAATTAATTGTTGAAAGACAAAATCAAACACGCCTTAATTGAGGGGAGGACTCCAATGGAAAAGGCGGAATAATGTTCACGCAAGTTGTTTAGGGTACGGCCTCCTGTAATTAGGCAAGCCACCTGGAATTTGTACGCATCCATTCATGAACTGTATGATCTGACAAATCGATCTGTTAACATTCTCAACGCAGTTCACTTTTCACTTTCACACTCTTGAATTGCAGTAGGGTATGCATGCATGTTGCAGGTCAAGCAATCTAATTAAATTGTGTTTGCCTCCGTGCCTCTATTTTTCTTACAATAGAAAATACACAAAAATAACCAAGAAAATAGAAAATGGATGCCTTTCTTCAAAACCCACGTAACTTCAACTTTAACCCTTTCCCAAACAAGACCTGGTTTCGACCTAATTGATTGGGCTTGAGAACATATTGAGGCAAAAGAAGAAACTTGTTGATAACCAGCAGTTCCTCCTTTTGCATTTCTGTGCTATAATATTCACAAATTCTAACTTTAGTAACATGTATTTTGTAAATAAGGTCCTTTCACTTATGTTTTAGTCTGTACCCACAGAACACACTTCCGGAGGCAAAGACGATGGGTTTATGGGAAATCAACATTGTATACATGAAAATTATTACTAAAAATAGTCACAAATCGACATTATTAAAACAAGACTCCCTAAATATGTGGAGAAAACAATGACGACGCACGTGCATTCAATATATAGCGATAAAGAGTACGTGCATTCAACATTAAAACGCTTTGGGTTCGAGAGTATTGTTACCAAAACCCTTTGTGATTGAGAGTATGTTACTAAAAATAACAAATACTAAACGTTTGAGCGGCGTTTTAAGACTCCAAGGACGACATTCGGAGGCTGTTGTGTGCGGCGAGGGTGTCTTAGATGAAATAACCTAATTGGAACAGTCGAAATTGTTGACGTTTTGGAAAGGGTTTTATTTATAGGTTGTGCTTATGATATTTTAGAAAACAGGCGAGATATTTGAGTTTGGATATAGTCTTTCATCAAACCATCATATGAAGGTTCTATATTCTATACTAAATGGGTCCTCATACTAAATATGCCCCAGATCTTAGCATTAATTAGGGTATTCCCTAAATTTGAAATTTCGAACAAAAGTTTTTATCAATCAAACATGGGAACATTTAAATTTTGTTACATTACATTTCGGCACTTTTATTCTTTTAAAATTTTGCCGCCAGAGTAAATGTCAAAATGTCACAAAAAGGTTAATCATCTAACCCTTTCCCCAACGACAAAATCTTATCGTGGTCCAATTTGTAGGATTCTGCAGACAACAAAATAGATGTTGATAAAAATGTGATTTGGGTACAAAATAGCAGGGAAAATATTGAGACAAAAGGCGAAAATGCTGATTACCAGCATTTTCTTCTTTTGTCTCTATGTTTTCCCCAAACCATTTCTAATAGGGACGTTAAAACCAGTTCTTGTTTGGGAAAAGGATAAAGTGGCCTTCACATGAATGCTGGGGGCTATATAGATCGGGTTAAGTGCATATTGTCACAAAATGACAGTATTGAATAAAAGATATTTTCTTACAAATCTCTTCAGAAAGTGTCTGTGTCAACACTCTACATAAAGGGCCAGCACTTCATGCCATCACCTGCCCGGCGCGATAAAACACGCCCACATTGATGGGCTAATATTAACTTGTGACGTAACCTTGCATGGTCAGTGACGTAATCGTGCTTTAATGGATGTGTATTGATGCCCTCAGAATGGAAAACTGTGTCGTTTGGGTTAGGGCTTAAGTAAACTGGTACCCGTTGTATACGATGTATTTACATCCGAAGTAGATTTCAAGGGCGGTAACCAGTCTAGGGCTTAAGGGGGTCGAGCTAAAATTCTATTGGACATTTTAAAATGGAACAGCAACAACAACAAGAAGAATTACTCATTCATAAGATGTTACAGTTTTTGGTTGAATAGTGTTAAGTTTATCGGCACTTTTAACAGTATTCCGGTGATGCTTCAATTCGAAAGCAGATTTGACAGTGTTAAAATGGCATTTGCGAACATTACAACATAGTTCATTCTGAGTCAAAGGAGATTCTGCAGTATTTCTTCATTTGCCTCCATGTTTCCAAGAGTATTTTCTAACGGGGGTGTCAAATCCAGGGTTTCTTTGGACGGTAACGGATCAATTACGTTAGAAACATTCAAATCGAAACAAATCGAAGACAGATAGTCGATCAAAAGTACAAAAATGTTTATGCTATATAGAACAGAAAATATTGAGAGAAAAGACGAAATTGCTGATGTTCAGCAATTTCTTCATTTCTCTCAATGTTTTTCCAAACTATTTTAACACGGGAAGTAGAAACTATGTCGTGTTTGGGAAAATGTAAACAAAGAAAAGAAACAATGGACGGGAAACCGGAAGTGGACATTTCTTAATCGAAAGTTTTTATAAGGTTTCATAAAGGCCCTTTATTAGCAAAAAACAAAAATACACAAATCCGATAACCTAACAGATTTGATTTCGATACGGCTCTTTGTGCTTACCGCAAATAAAGGCGGGTCTAATTGTTTAATCCTTTCACAAACCGCCCAATTGTAGGTTGTTCTAATTTGAAAAATGCTGCAAACGACAAAATGTAGGAGTTACACATTACATGTCACAAAAATTAAAATGAGAAAATCCTCATTATCGACATGTTCGTTTTTTTTTGTCTCAATGTTTTTTCTGCAAATAAAATCTTGTCTGTTAGACGTGACAAAAAAGCATTGTTATAAAATGAGAAAGGGCTAAAAGACATACAGAAAGGGTTTGTCTAATTTACTTTCTGAAAGCTAGACACAGACACTGGCTGTTGCATGAAAATCTCTCCTATGTCAAGATGAAAGCTTGATGAAAGCTTTCGGAAATTACGTGGAAAAAAAAGAAATTACTTGTGACAAAAATGTAACTTTTCATTTGCGTGCAATTGTTGTCTGCAACAACTGTGGAAGAACGAGTAAGTATCAGATTTGCCGGTTGTTAACTCATTACCACACAGTGACTCTTTATGACTCCCTACTCGATGATTGCTTTGGAAAACATCGTGGAAAATGAAGAAATTGCTTGTGAAAAGCAATTTCTTCATTTTCAACAATGTTTTCTACCAAAAACGACAACCCAAATATAGATTCCATTCATTTGAATAGTCGTCTGCAACATCTTTGAATTTGGACCAACTTATTTTTTTTTCTTTTGGTAATGGGTAAATGGATCAATCACGTTTTGATTTTTTTGTTTTTCCGTGATTGTATCTCAGTTTTATTTCGATTCGATCGGTTTTTCAAGATCCAAAAGAATTTATTTGTTGTTCATTTTATATCTGGCATCTTTTTCATCATTTTGCTAAAGCCCATAAATCCTATATCTGTCAATATATATCATATATTTTCTACCCGAACAAGCTTTCAAAACGAAACATCATTGTGTTTGGTAAAGGGTTTACTTGGTTAAAGTCAAATTGTATTTTAGAATAAAAAGACAAATTCAAAAATCTTAATTTTATGTTGATTTTTTTCATTTCTTATAAAAATCAAGCATCAAGTATTCAAACTAATATGGTTGGAAGTTGTGTCATATTTGTCTCTTATATCATGAGGCGTAAGATCATTTAAAGTTCTCGTTAAAAGTAACAATTTCTTCCTGTTACCAAATCATAATATTTTCTTTTTAGACCAAATAATTGTAAATATGACATCCAGGTGTTTGACCTAATCCAAAACCACAAGGACACTTAGCCCTTTCCCCAAAAATACTGGTTTTAATGTCCTTTAAATCAATGGGTTTGGAAAACATTGAGACAAAAGACGAAAATGCCGGAGACCAGCATTTTGTGCTTTTGCCTCAATATTTTCTATGCTGTATTACACACAAAACCAATCTTTATCAAGATTCATTTTGTCGTCTGCAGCATATTTCAATACATCCTAAAGTTTAGAAGAGAATAGAAGAAAATGCTAATAACTAGCATTCATCCTGCGTATACATCACGTCGATCCAGATCGAAGTTGTTATCTTACACTTTCATTATGACCTGTATCAACTGTAGGACAGCAGCACATGCGCAGAGTGCTCTTGGGCATAGGCTGTTCTTAATGGATTACGACACATCGTTATCTACAAACTCTTCGTGTATTTTCGAGAGTAATCCGTGACAACGGAAATTGGCGAGGGTATCCCTCGTCAATTTCCGTTGTCATGAACGATTCCCGGAAATTTACGATGGTGTTCTTTCGTCAATTTCCTTTCAATTTCACTATCCAAAACGAGTTTATGACTATCCTTTTGAAGGCATTTTTAAAAGATTACAAACGAAGATGTCTATTAATTTCAAAATCGTTGTTTAATAAGGTTGTGCGAAATTTCTCCGTAGTCAAAGACCGCTTTGAAAGGCATTTTTCATCAATACCTGGTCAGACTGCGTATCTGACAAGGGGGCCAGGACCGGTGACTTTCGCGCCATAAGTGCGAGCCCCTTGTTCGTGACGCGTCATATTTGCGCAACATTTCAATTTGAAATGTCATAAAACTGAACGGTTGTAAATGAATTTCACAAAGGGCGTTTGATAAACAATTAACGCCACGCGTCTTCAAAATGCCAATAAAATGTGAAGTGGTTATTAACTAACTTTACAACTAGTTTTGATGTACCCTCTTACAAAGGCTGGTACAAAGGAATTTATCTAGATACACAGATATAGAAGCATTTAAGGTAGTCTACCCCTAATGAGATCCGCGGGACGTCAGAATTATTCGGGCGACGTCGAAAACATTCGGCGGTGGAACTTTCCTCCGCCGAATGTTTCCGACCGCGCCCGAATAGGTTCGGACACGTAACGATGCAGCTCGAAAAAAATCCGACGTTTTATGAATTTCAAAATGACGATATTACTGGTATTCTACCTTAAAGTGTAACATACTTTCACCTTTCTCAATTTGACAAACGTAAGCCTTGAGCAATTATGAGTCAGACGACTAAGTTGAAACCTTTGCTGTTTTAAAACAACGGAACAAGAACACTTTGATATCAACCAGTGTGAGCACGATTCAGCCTGGCATTGCTGAATTTAGCAGGTTAAAAATGTTGAAAGGTACATTCGAATCTGCAAGATGGGTGTTTAAAAAAGACAGTAACATCACGATATTTTACCCAGAATATCTTCCACTATATTGCCATAAGCTTAATATTTTGGTAGCAGGAGAGACTTGGGGGATACTTACAAAGATGTCTTAGTGTTCAACCTACTTTTTGGACCAATGAAATTGCAGTATATTTTAAAATTTTGCCGCTCTATTTCGTATAAACGATCTGCCGGCTAGTTTATATGACGTCTGTACATAGCCACGCCCCGTCTCAATTGAATCGCTAGTGAACACTAACACTGTTGTCGAACGAACACGTATAGGCTCTGAATGGTCATGCAGATCCCGGTGAGGAAATGATAAGTCAGAGTTTCAAAATGGCGAAACTAGAACTAATCGGAGGTGACAGGAGGTAAAAATGACTTCTTTAGCCCTTTGTTTTTACCATAAGAGCTAAGTGCTCTTCTTGTGTTTAATTTCCTTCTTTCTAATGAATATTTTGAAGTCCCCGAGCATAAATGTTCACCGTATGTATCACAGTCAGTCATAATATGCTTGCTCATTTGATTCGAAATAAACAGACTCTGGCCAAAGCGGAAAAACAGTCAAAATCACTGTTGTTTTTTATCATTTCAAGGTAAGCGTTTGAATTTAGGTATATTTAATCATTTTCACCAACGTTCTTACAAAAATCGTGCATCCGCGAGGTTCTACAAATGAACATGTTGCATAATCAAAACCTACACGAAAACACCTGAACACGGCTTGGTTTTGAGTTCAATATTGCTTAGCGACGGATTGGTTGAGTGAGAGATGCGGATTAGTCATAGAAGAGTTCGGATTGGTTTTAATCAAAATATATTATTTTCTTTCTCTGCATCTTTATTTGTCCTGAATTTGCCGGATTATAGTATTTATCATTTTGCAGATTCATCAACCCTTTAGATGAATCATTCCATGGGCCGCCACCTACAGAAAAAAACACGAATGTGTCATCTGTGGGTTAATCACAGTCAATCTGTTTAAACTGAAAAGACACATCAAAGTCCCTGCCCGGTGGCACTCCAGTATCTGACACCAAATTTATTTCGACATAAGAAAAGACCGTGGACTGTCAGCGCAAAAGAAGCAACACCAATGAGACGGGTGTTAACGCTACTCTTACGCAGATGTGTAAATATTGTAAACATGTCTCATTCTACCTTGACTTGACTATAGACGACAAAGGTTCACAAAGAACTTTCGCTCAATTCAGCAATTTCTGCCGTATTTTGGATCACTTCCTAACTCACTATAACGATTTCAATCGGTCGAAGGTTACCAGCACAATATCTTTAAACAATTGTTCATTTTTTCATTTTTGCAAATTGACCAGTAGCTTTAACGCTACCGTTTATATGTAACCCTTCCCCAACAGTGAACTCTTACAGACACGAGTAGCAGACGACGGAATAATCGATAACAGAGTAAAAAATATAGGATACTGACACGCAAAAGAAATAATGCATTTGTTTATAGTGTAATGTTGCGCATTTATTCAGAAGACGAAATGGATACTGGATTTGTAATTGATATACAATTATGGAACACATGGAGACAAAAAAAAAACAAAAAACAAAAAAAAAAAACAAAAAAAAAAAAAAAAAACAACAAAAAACACACACACAAATGCTGATATCAGCACTCTCTCCTTTTGACTCAATGTTGTCACAAAATATTTGTTGAATGGACGTCAAGTTCAGGTGGTGTTGGTGGAAGGGTTTATCAGACTACCGTTGGTACCGTTGATTGATCTTTATTTCGAGGGTTTGTTGTTGTTTAACCCATCAGCAAACAGTGAATCCTATTGACCATAACTTTGTATAATTTTATGAATTACGAAAAAAGAATGAAAATCGCAGGAAACTAGAAATGCTGGTAACCAGTTTTTTCCTCGTTCTTTGCTATGGCGACTTCTACACGAGATTGCATCATCTGGAACTCCTGTCACATTTAAGCGGTCTTCGACTACCTTGTTTGGGAAAGGGCTGATAAGTTATAGTATTATTAATACTGGATCCATGGCTGAAGTTTAGCCGAGTAATTCACGTTGTTGTTTAATACATATTTCAAATTCAGCCTTTCAGGAAATTAAAGGAAAATATGTTTTTCTATTGCTATAGTGTCTGTTATGTTCTGATTTAATAATGATGCGAGGAAAGCTTAAAGCAGTGGCGGGTCCAGAAGGGTTGGGGCGACCCCAACCTGTATTCTGATTATTTCATTTTACATGCAGAAATTCTGTTCCAAATTTTGTGTAATACTACGAAACGAACCCCCCCCCCCCCCCCCCTATCTGTTTATATCCGAACTCCCGTCACAGAAATCCTGTTTTCGCGCCAGTGAAGAATAAATGAAATTAATTAGACACCCCTGTTGTGTTGTGATGTAAGCCGATGTACCGTGGTTTGATCAGGGACTTCATTAGTTTTACAGAAAAAAAGTGAAAGTGTGAAATGTTGTGATGGAGAACTTACTGATAATCAGCATTTACTTCATTTCAACCAATGTTAACACTTTCTTTAATATGGACATCAAAACCACCGAGTATTATTTGTAACAGGAAACATAGGCTATATGGAAAGACAAATGATCCAAATATATAAAATACTTTTCATACAATACCATTTAACCATCAATAGACAGTAAAATACATGAACTAATATACATGTAATAAAAAGATAAAATATTAGGGAATGAGAACAATTTACTTCTTTCCCCCCAATATTTACCACGAATTGTTGTAGAAACTATTACGCAACATGACTGGGGTGTCAAAGGTTTTCTAGGAAAGAATTAAATTCAGTGCTAGTGGATAATTATGTGATTGTTTGAATTCCCAATTCTACGTTCACAGAACGGTCCCGCATCATGTCTAAAAATGGCCGTTCTAGTATACGCAACAAAATTTAGCCGATATAGTATATGTAATGACATCGCTCGACAACGTTTTCCTCAGACGGTACACTATCAGACTTTGTCGACCAAGAAAATGTTGCCCAGGTGTGATTGCGGTACACTATACTAGTATAGTCCACCATCGCTAACGCGGGACATCTGCATATGTATTGAGTAATGACAAAACGAACTTCGCCCACGACAATTAAGTTACCCCGGGTTAATTTTGGTGGACTATACCGACTTACATGATAGTAATGTAAATAAGACTTATCCACAAAATAAATCTTTCGTCCTACCGAAAGCACTTTAACCCTTTCAATAACAAGACATTGTTTTATGTCAGTATAAAAAAGCCATAGGAAAAACAACATCCCTTTCCCAAACAATAATATTCAAGGGTTAACCAAATTGAAAGCTGTTGCATACAACAAATTTGATGTTTACAAAGAAAGTATCTATGTGTTATGTAGCACAGAAAACTTTGAGGCAAAATGAGTAAATGGTGATTATCAGTATTTTCTTTTTTTCTCAACGTTTCCAATGCAATTTCGGTCAACGGCAGGCCTTGTTTGGGAAAGAATTAAGACACAGGAAGAAAAAATCAAATTGATAAACATTCATTTGGTCGTCGTCAGAAGCTTTCAAATACGACTGGTCTAAAATGTGTTGTTTGGAAAAGGCTTAAAATATTTACCTTGGAAATCATCGAAACATCATAGATCCAATATGTCAAAATCATTTTACTACAGAACTATATCTAATTGACACCATGGCTATTTTTGTGCGGAAAACAATGTACAGACGTTCAAAAATAACAAAAATGCAATGTTATTCAACGGAAACTGTTTCGTGGACAAGAGCCTATGAAGCGCCACCCAAATTTCCAAGTGTCCAGCATTTCTTAGGCACGTCATTTCAGCGCGTAGGTGTTCGTGGAGTTCTTCCATTGCTTCAACGTCTTCGCTAGATGTACCAGGGTATAAAGTTAATGTTAGGTCTGCATTTGTTTGGTGGCATGGTCATATCAGAATCAATGATTTCAAGTCCAAATTTATCCCCGAGATCAACTGTTTTTATGTCTTTATTCAACTGAAACAATGCATCTGGAATGATGGAGAAATTCATTGTTCTATATAATATTCCATTATCAGTACTGTTCTTAGTTCTCGTCCCTGGATCTTTAATTTTTCTTTGTTTTGGTGCTGACTGATGTTACGGATGCACGTTGAAAAATAAATGGTCCCAAACGCACAGTAGTGGTGATTAAATTCCATCTTTATGCCTATTGGTAGAAACCTAAAAAGAAAATTAAAAGTATTTCTTATCTGGAAATTCATATACACAATGTATATCAAAATGAATAATTTTACAGCTTTACTGTCTTCTAGAACGGTTTAGAAAAAAGCTAAGGATGAAACCAATCCGTTCTCTTGATTAAAAATCACTCTTTCCAATCCGAATTCCACCTGAAACCAATCCGTCGTCAGGCAGTTACCATTCCGGGGCCAGCCAAATGGGTCGAGGGTCATGAAAGTCGATTGTTTTGACAAGCTATGATTAATCCACGCAAATTAGGATACCATTTAGTACAAGCAACGCTTCCTTGTTGATATGTACATACGAATGGGACTCATTTGTCAAATATGGCTAAATACAGACAACATTTTCTGAGTGATTGATCGCTAAGCCTAATATCTTTCCGTGAGCAACCCTTTGGAAACACATTTTTCACAAACAGGTACATGAATGCCAAAACTAAAACAATAGCTAGTTAGACACAACATTCGGATATCTAATTTTGTAAGATAAAGATAATCAACATACCTCATTTACTTTATATGCAACTGTTTTCGTGGTGTGTACACACCCATGTGACCTATATCGCCATTTTGAAACTCTGACTTATCATTTCCTCACCGGGATCTGCATGACCATTCAGAGCCTATACGTGTTCGTTCGACAACAGTAACTAAGTCAGATAGAGTCTGTATTGTACATTTTACGCGATGTAAACATTCAATGCGCTGCGCGCATTTGGATGTTCATTTCGCGTAGAATCTACTTCTAATACTTGAAAGGTCTAAGATCCCCATTGTTTTCTGAATGAAGGGTATAAAATGTCATAAACCACTGAAGTGTTTGTCCAGTAGTTACCTATCATTTCGTCACGTTGGTCAATTAGGTCAGCAGCACCTGCCTAGTTATATTAGCCACAATCTAACGGTGGTCAATAAGTGCCAAACTGACCGCCCAAATTTCTGACCGTTAGTCACACAGTATGGGTCATAACATCTGTGGTCAACGGTTGATATGTATTCTGGACGCCTTTAATACGCCCGGCATAGATTTTCATTCCGTACGATGGGCAATACAAAAGACATGTGCATGTACATGTATGCTATAATGCTATTGATACATGAACATATCGTGATATAGAGGACAGTTTGCACCATAGAAATTAACCCATTACAACACAGTGACTCTTTTTGACTCCCAATAAGATAATAGTTTTGGAAAACATTGTGGAAATTGAAGAAACTGCTTTTGACAAGCAATTTCTTCATTTCCCACAATATTTTCTACACAGAAAGACAAAAAAGTGTAAAACTTCAGTAAATTTAATTTGTCGTCTGCCACATCTTTGAATTCTGACAAGTCTAAAATTTTGTCGTTTGGTAATGGGTTAAGCCATGTTTGACTTACAGTTACTACGTCTGCTCTGAAGTTAAAGCCGCGTAAGAACCAGCTTTAGTTACGACGTTTATGACAAAAATTTATCAATACATGACAAACTGGAAAAGAATTAACCAAAGATAGCAGAAACTGCCAGGGATTATGCTGGATATGGTAGATAATGAAAAAGTTATTGACGAACACAATTTTTTTGTCGTCAATAACTTGTTTCCCCATGTACTGTTTAATGGCAAAAAACTGTGTTTAAAATAGACTATGTTTCCCGTTACGTTTTGATAAACCGCCGGTGTTGTAATAATATCTCGTAACTACGGCTTGAATCAAGCCGTAGTTACGAGATTTTATAACAACACATACAAAATACTATTATTTGTCCGAAATCACGTCACGATTAACTGAATAAAATCGTTTCCCATTCAACAATCTTTGTAAACACATTGTCTGATTCAAATCATTTTCAAATCTGCCACGTGGTTATTAGAAATATTCTGCAATTGTTGTTGTTGTTGTTGTTGTTGTTGTTGTGTCACGTGATTCTCCGTCGTGAGTATAATCGCAGGGTGATACCTTCATGCTATATAGAATTAATTCTTGTTCCAACATTTTACAGTCATGTGTCAAAACCAGATGATTACACAACATGTTCACTTTGACAGATTCCATATCAAATATACCCTACTCGTATTACGGGTCATTAATCAAGTAATTAGTCCACGTGTGGCTCTGAAAGTGTTGGTTCTGTAGTAGAATCGTAAAGCTAACCTAGCTCAACAGTCATACGTCTGAATGTATCGTAATAGCAAAAGAGTTGGGAAGACGGAATTCCACAGAATTTATATTTTTTATCGACAATCAAGTGTCAAAACCAGATGATTACACAACATGTTATGTCAGACAGATTCCATATCAAATGTACCTTACTCGTATTACGGGTCATTAATCAAGTAATTAGGCAATTTAGCCCTTCCCAAAACAAGACATAGCTTGGACGTCCGTAACAGACATGACTTTGGAAAAGATCGGGATAAAAAAAGAAAATGCTGACAATCAGCAGTTTCTCATTTTGTCTCAATATTTTCTATGCTACAATATACACAAATCCGATCTTTTTGAACATACATTGATCAGCAGCTTTTGAGTGGTCTAAATGTTTGCAGATTGCGAAAGGGTTGCTTGAATTACTGGTCATTAATCAAGTAATTAGCACACAGGTGCCACTGGAACTGTTGGTTATATTGCAGATTCATACTTAGACAATTATAATGTAAATCACAAATGATCATTCCACTGAATGTATCGTGACATCGACGAAGAGTTACTCGAACAGAATTCTGTGGAATCAAGATTTGTAGCGGCAATCATGTGTCAAAACCAGATGATTGCGCAATATTTTCTCTCTGACAGATTCCATATGAAACGTGCCTTACTCGTATTACGGATCATTAACGAGCTAATTAATCTACAGGTGGCCATTCCATGTAACCCTTACCATTACATGTTACTATTACCGTGACCATGCCAGAACAATCTGATGTTGAAACCAGAGGTGCGTTCTTTAGAGCGAGATTTTTTAAGATTTCTTAAGGTGTTTTGGATAAAGCGTTTTTCAGACCGAGACTTTGACCGAGCTGTTCCAAATGCTCCATATTTATACAAATGACGTAATTATGACGTCATTTGTATAATGTATGGAGCATTCGGAATACCGCGGTTTATGTATTATGGAGTGTTCGGAACACCTCGCTCAAATCTCTTTTATATTCGGTCTTTTCGTAATTCCGGTAATACAGAGTTGTCGTTCCTGCGGGACGGTATATTTACTTCCATTTGCCTGTTTGACAAGCGGCATTTTTAATATTTTCGTAAATTCAATGAGTAATTAAATGAAAATGATTTTTATTGTAACTTGATAATGGAATCTAATAATACCTCTGCACCTTCCATCATTTTTAGATCGTTCGGAGATCTATAACAAAAGAAATCTCCCATAATCCGATGATACGTTATCATTGAAAATAATTTTCCCCGTGGCGTGCCTCAAATCAGGCGAGTGTCGATTTGTGACGTCATGACTTTGCCTTGCTTACTCTAGTCATATGACGTCATAGAAATAAAAAGAGGGGCAACTTTGGGGGAAAACATACATGAACGCCGTGAGCGAGTTTTTCCAAACAAATATTTTGTAACTGTTTGTAAGAACATTCCGCTCCACACGGTTTTCCACTGTCGGATAACGATTAAAATCGGAAATAGAATAAGTGAATGTTAAAGCACGGAAAATATTGAGGAAAGAGGCGATATTTCTGACTATCGTCAAATCGCTTCCTTTTTCTCAATGTTTTTCCAAACAATCTACTGAGGTCAAATACAGGACTTAAAAAAAAAACAGAAAAAAAATGAAGAATTCGTATTTAAATGTGTCGAAAAAATGTCGGATTTTTTTTAAACCCTTACCTAATTGTCAGAATGATTCTGATTTTGCTATTTTGTGGGCATCAAAACAAATAATTAGATAGGAAAGGCTTAACATAATAAACCACCATTTCAAATTTAATTCAAATTTTAAGCAGGCTGTAGACTATGATACGTAGATCCACTAAGAAGAACAGTTTTGTGTAGATTGTAGAATAGGAACTATTGAGGAAAAGCAAAGTCAGCATGTTTTTCTCTTCTCTCAAAACTTTGCTAGATCTATTTCGTTCAAGTAAATCTAGATCTAATTCATTGTTTGTTCGTTAAAGCTTCCCCAAACAAGACCTGGTTTTACTTAATAGAAAATACTTTGGGAAACATTTTGGCAAAATGTAAGAGCATCCTGATAACCAGCATTTTCTCCTTCTGTCTCAATAGACTAGATCTACTTTGATATGTACGCGTTTAGTGTGTTGTGACTATATTGTAACTAATGGGATTTTTCTTTCTTCTCTCCGCTGAGGTCCCTTTGTTGGAATCTCCCAACGATCTACGCGTTTCGGCTAATACTGTCTCTCAGACTCGGGTATGCCTAGGCCAGATACGATGTTTGGTTCTAATTCTTGCGACTTATTACACGAATCCAAGCTCGTCTTGCATTTGCCTCTTTCGATATAGTTTGTGCAGTTCAAAATTTCCAATTCTATCCGCAAAATTATGGCATTTATGAATGCAGTAGCGGTTCTTTCCCACCGATAGCGCTTATTTACATTGACACCGGAAGACGGTATACCGTCCCCCGCATGAACGACAACTCTGTAACGACGGAATTACGAAAATCCGGAATTGTTTGTACAGAGTTGACCGAGGGGTTCCGCTCGAAGTAAAGGGTAATGGCGCCTCCCATTGAGCGTCTTAAAAATCTTGTTCTACAGAACGCTTTATCCTAAAATATCTTAAGAAATCTCAAGATATCTCGAGAAATCTCGCTCTAAAGAACGCATCCCAGAATAAAGTCGCCTTTCTTCAAAATCTCGTAACTGCAGCTGAAGACAAGCAGCAGTTACCAGGCCCCGGTAGCCTATCTCCAAAGAAATTAAGTACGTTCTCAGACTAAAATCTGATCACCGTACTCGAGTCACAAGAAATCCACGTGAACTTCAATCGAATACCCTTCAACGTTGGAGAGTATTCCATTCAAGTTGAGCATGTCCCTATGGGTATGTACTGAAAGTTTTTGGGGGACACCGGGATCAGGTCGTCGAACAAAGCGCCGATATTCGTCTTCAGCTGCATAGTAAAATCGACGAAGAGTTCCTCGAATGGAATTCCACACATTTAAGATTTTTACGGCAATCTTGCGTCAAAACCAGATGATTAAGTAATATTTTTGGGGTAGAAAATATTGTGGAAAAAGAAGAAATTGCTTGTTAAAAGCAATTTCTCCATTTCCCACAATGTTTTCCAATGCCTTTATCTCATCGGAGGTCCAAAAGCGTCACCGTGCAAGAATAGGTATAAGACGCCTGAAGCCATGTTGATGCGTAAGCTCCTATGCATCTGTATTTTGCTAAACGAATGCCGTAAAGAGTGTAAGTAAAATGCCAATATAATATCAAGGTCATTTATTTTTAAAACAGTTCTATCAATATCATTAATTT